>CM055818.1:38231348-38627857 GCA_029582265.1 Zoroaster sp. YZ-2022
TCTCCACATCCCCACATACAAGAAACTAGAGGTTGGCACACAATACAGGCTACTTCTTTCTTTCCTTGGTGGCTACTTCTCGTCTTTCAAGAATATTTTAAGGCAAAGGGAGATTGGTAAAAAAATCCTGAAATCAGGAAAAATCCTGAGAAATCACAGGCCTGTTTCACAGTTTCTTTGCATTTATTTTACTTAAAGAGCCAGCCTGAACGAACCATTATCATTTTGTGACTTAACCCATTTTCAGAGAGATAAAAAAAAGTAGTCAGAAAAATAACTAAACCAAGTGCTGCCACACGATAAAACATTTTAAAAAAAATGTTTGACTTCGAATTCATTTGCATGTCATCAATGTTTAAAGCATATTGTAGTGCAGTGTCACACTTCAATAGTAAATTAACAAATTTATACAAGTAAACAACATGTACACTCCATTGCCAATGCACAATGCCAAATACTTGCAGTTACATTATTTTTGAGTCAATACTGGAGCTATATTGCGTACATTCAAGTACCAGACTTGAGTGATTTCTCACATGCAGATCAAGTAGCCAAGCAGGGTGCGGAATGATCACTCCCTTTATAGAAAATATATAGAACCTAATCGCCACCTTTCTATCCAAATATGACAAATATCACTAAGTTCCCTTTTAAAGATGATAGAGGACACCCTTAAGGAGAGGAAAGTGTAGTCAAGTGAGGATTGGAAATTATATTTTGGGAGATTTTGAGCAATGAATGTATGCACATCCAGTGAGATGTTGGCCATTTTGTCATCTGCTAAAAACACATAATTACGCTTATTGTAGGCAGTTTCACGCAAACCGCCGATGGTGGCGCTATTTTTGATGCCCTTTTTTCTGTCGAAGTTGTGACCCACCGAAAGTTCGTTGACGCGCCCGATAGTACGTGTGAAAATGCATAGGCGCAATATCGCTAGTGCCTGGTTACGTTGATGAGGCTTCGATGTTTTCCTGGACACTATTTTTATGAGCACTAAATTATGCAGTTGATAAAAAAAAATCAGCGACGGGAAACCTTTCGTTATGGAAATACAGGCAACTGAATTTCGGTAAGTTTTCACGATTTTCTTGTCCAACTTTCATGGTAAAATACTAATTCAAAGGGTAGTCTATCGATGTTCTAGTGTCGATAAATGGATATTACACATCGTGGTTATCTTAATTGGTCAGTCGATGCCAACAGTAACGTTGGCGGAAAAACAGTGCAACTTGCGGAAAATGATCCGACGGCAAATAAAATAAAAAAATCACCGCTATCGGCGATTTGACATGCTGAATCGGGGTGTCACGCACGGGTAGATTTTGGTATTCAATGAGATTTTTTTGTTATAAAAGGGGGACATGCTATATAGACACTTTGTACAAGGATACGTTGCAGGCAAATTCGGTCACAACTTTTCAAATGAAACTGGCCTCCAAAATTACCAAATATTTAAATCAACAAAAATTCGTAACTTTGCATAGGGTTAACCTATCATGACCATTGACCCCTGATTTTCTTTCTAATTTTTTGCTCTATCCAGTGATATGACATTTAAAAGAATTGAAGCAACTTCAAATTTTCATGAAACTGCCTACTTATTTGTGCACAAGCGGCGGTTGGGTTGAACATTCTTTCCCTATTTTTGGCAACCCATGATTGTAATTGTGACTTGTAAACTAAATATAATCATCATTATCATTCCAAGGAGTAGGAGGGCAGATTTAACACTTATTATCCCTGTCAAGGTCTTACCCGTGTCTTCGACTCTTGTTCCCTGCAACAGGTTGCCAGAACGCTGAGTGCTACATCCATGACTTTCCCATCACTGCAGGATTTTACGACCTTCACAACTTCATCTAAACCCCCTAATTTCCGGAATTTTCCAACAATTTCCAGTCCTTTACTGTTACGAACCAGGTTCTGAATTTGACGGAGTCCATTTTCAAGGTTATCTGGGTAACAATTGCGAAGTTCAGACACCATTTCCGAGAGTGAAAGAGGAGGTCGATGCGACGTACGACTGACGGAGGCCGCCATTTTGTTAAAGGGATTTAATCATTTTTATGGACGAAAGATGGCGCTATTTCATTTCTCTGAGAATTAATCACAAAAAATTAATAGGACATAAAACACAATAAAGGGGGACACTTTCCTGCCGTCACGTTAGCAGTTTTTCTAATGGTTGTAATTTTTTTTAAATATCTGAAACCACCCAAAAAGAATTTCAACATTTGAATAGACATGCATGCTTATCCCATGGAGGTATTTTATACCTCCATGCTTATCCTAAAGATAATTTGAGTTGATTATTACTATAGTTTCGGTTTGCGGTAACACCATGTGTTTATCTCAAGTAACGTGAAGCTGAGGTACAGCATCTATTTTTACCTCCATGGGTACAGGTTCTGAAAAGAACCATATCGTACAACTCGTATCTCAACCTTCGTTAAGTGAGAAAGGTTCAAGGGAGAACCAATTTCGGGCAACTCGTTTTTCTCCACTGTCGCTAAGTGAGAAATATGGTTCAGGGAAAACCATGGGGACTTCACGGGTTATTCTCAACGTTTCGATTATCCTGCTCTAATCTTCTTCAGGAGAATGAAGATGTTTGCCGATGCAACTCCTTAAGTAGTATTTGCTGGGATTATGTGTAGAATGGGAAGTGTTCCGATTGGTGCTACTGTTGTGTGATGTGTTGTGATTGGTTGCCACCGTGGCATTGTTCTTGTTGTGTGTGTTTCCTGCTGTGTGTGAGTTGCCTGCTCGCTGAGGCGTATCAGTTGACAGTGGGGTGTGGGTGTTGGTGGATGGTAGGATTGAATGCCAAATGTTGCTGATGAAATAGCCGATGTCCTGGGGGACAGTGTCATGTTTATGAATCTCAATAGCCTCTCTGATACGACGGGTGTAACAGTGCTTTTCCGGGGCTATGATTTTTGCATTCTGCCAGTCAATGATATGGTCCAAATCGGTGGAGTGTTTGATGATCGCAGATTTGTCACATTCCCCTCTGCGGCCGTGGGCCTTGTGTTCCTTGAGCCTGGTCGTAAGGTCTCTGCCGGTCTCGCCAATGTACACTTTCCCACAAGTGCAAGGAATTCGGTAAACCCCAGCTTGACGGCTGGGATCATGTCTGTCCTTGTGGGTGTGTAACTTCGTTTCCAACTTGTTTCGAGTCCGGTAGTAGACCTTAATGTCAGCTTCCCTCAGGATACGCTGAATCTTGTGTGAAGTGTGGCCGATGTACGGGTAGCACGGCAATGGGTTTTTCGGTTGCGTCAGAGGATCGTGGAGCGTTCCTATTCGGGAGGAACTTAAGCTTATCATCAGGTCTGTACCCATTGTCTCTTAACATGGCGTTAAGATGTTTCAACTCGGATGGCAAGTGCTCTTTATCACTGATAGTGTGTGCCCTTCGATCAACCAGTTTAAAAATAATACCCTCATTCACTAAAATTGTACTATTAGTAATATTATTTAATATCCAATTATTCAATTGTATTATATCTAGTGTATATATTATCCATATCCACACATATATCTAACCTTGTATTCTGCAATAGTCCTGTGTGTTTGATATATATATTTTATATATATATATATATATATATATATATATATATATATATATATATATATATATATATATATATATATATATATATATATATATATATATATATATATATATATATATATATATATATATATATATATATATATTTTTTTTTTATAGAAATCATTGTAAATGTATACGTGTATCAGGGCCACCTTGGAAAGCAGTGTTACTCACTGAATGGTGCTACCCTGAATAAAGAAAGCTTAAATAAAATAAATAAATAAATAAATAAAAGTAGGGTGCGATTCACGGAGGATTTCACGGATGGTGGGTGGAACGACCGGGCATTTAGGTAGCGGTCTGTGTGTGTGTGTTTTCTGTAAACCGAATGCCCAAGTGAGCCATCAACCCGTTTGGAAATGAGTACATCAAGGAAAGGCAACGAGTCGGATGTCTCAGTTTCCATGGTGAATTTAATGCTCGGATGTTGCTGGTTGAGGTGACCGAGGAAGTCACTCAGTTTGTCGGAACCGTGCTGCCAAATGATGAAAGTATCATCTACGTATCGAAGCCATAGTTTGGGTTTGTATCGTGCCGTCTCGAGGGCTTTCTGTTCGAAATCTTCCATGAAGATGTTTGCTAGGACCGGGGATATCGGGGATCCCATTGGAGTGCCCAAAGACTGTTGATAGTAAGTCTCTCTCCATTGGAAGTATGTGGATTTCACACATAATGAAAGTAGATCTACGATTTGAGAATAACCCGTGAAGTCCCCATGGTTCTCCCTGAACCATATTAACCCGTGAAGTCCCCATGGTTTTCCTTGAACCATATTTCTCACTTAGCGACAGTAGAGACAAACGAGTTGCCCGAAATTGGTTCTCCCTTGAACCTTTCTCACTTAACGAAGGTTGAGATACGAGTTGTACGATACGGTTCTTTTCAGAACCTGTACCTCAGCTTCACGTTACTTGAGATAAACACATGGTGTTACCGCAAACCGAAACTATATCGATATTCCACCATGCAAAGCCTCAAAACTTATATTGATTATTACTATTATTTTTTTAATTACCCTAAAATTTCCATCAACAAATGGACAGAAAAGTGAGGTAACTTTTTCCGTCCAATTTTTATTGAAATTTGAGGGTAAAAAAATAAAAAAATAAATAAAAAATAAAATAAATCAACTCAAATTAGTTCTAGTATAAGCCTGCATGTCCATTCACATGTTGAAACACTTTTTGGTCGGTTTCAGGTACGTTTCAGGTACTTAAAAATAAATAACAACCATTGAAAAAACTGCTAACGTGACGGATGGAAAGTGGTCCCCTTTATTGTGTTTTATGTCATAGGCATATATTTTTTGACTTTGAGAAAGAACCTGCTAGATTCGAAACGTAAGGCCAATAACAATTATTTTGCATTTATACCACAGGTCCTTTAGGTTAGTAAGCAGTTTGCAACAGCTAATTACACAAATATTTCCTTTACGCAATGACAAGAAAATAAAGTTCATAAGCTAAATATTTTCAGTTCCGATAGGGATTTTGCATTCTGATATTAAACTATGAAATGCCCAAATTTAATGTAAAAAAATGTTTAAACATTTAAACAATGGTAGGTCCAAAGTTATTGTTAAAACGTTTTATTTAATAATACAGGGGGAGGGGGATGACCTTATGGATCAACCCCTCTGGACAAAAACTGGGGGTTATATATCCCCCTGGGATTTACGCCCATGACCACCCACATCAACAATTTTCTGACACAGAAAAGTACTTTCAAAATATTTATTTAAATATTACACAAGTATTATTTGACATGCATGTACCTATACATATATACATCATAAAATTTCACTACAATTATATTTCCACCAAATAACTACCATTATAGTAGCTTCCATCTTTGTTGCAATTTTCATTTTACAGTCATGACTAAAACCAGATTCAACAGTCAATACTGTCAATGAAGGACACATGATTCTCCCAATGCAGTTTAAAGGGACAATGTCATAACGATCAGAGCAAACTTTCAACAGGGCATGGAATCGGTGTCCTAGTTTAAGATGAACACAATGACTGAAAATTACTGGCTTGTTTATGCAGCAGCAACGGTAATATGACCTTATCATGTGAGGTATTATTTTCAGTCACTGAGTTAATATAAAACTAGCACTCCGATTCCATGCCCTGTTGATCGTGATGATATTGTCCCTTTAACCATTATGGGATACTACATAAGTATACAAATATATGTATACTGGCTTTATACCAGGGTCCTTGTTTACAAATAAATACACAAATACTAATACCAGGTCTCCCAGTGCCTAATCTACCAAATATAGGTTTTTGTAAATAGGCTTTTTAAGCAAAATATAGGTTATTATAGGTTATTTCCTGTGATTATGCAGTGTAAAGTAACAAGTTTTGGGTAAATTTCTAGGAGTGGTACACATGTTACAGTTTGGCTACTGTTTTGGCTTCATCTCTTTATACTTTAATTTTTCTTCAATGCCATGAGGATTTTATGAGGAAGTTGAAAATGTGTTGCAGGAGATTGAAAATATAGGTTTTTATAGGTTAATATAGGTTTTTTTTGGGGGGAAATAAAGGTTCCCATTTTGAAATATAGGTTTTATAGGTTTCACTGGGAGGCCAGTAATACAACCTGGGGAGCGGCAGTCTGGGGATCACTAGAACCAAAGCATGCCGTATAGCCAGGGATCACACCCCATGTTATGATACAACCTGGGAAGCGGCAGTCTGGAGATCACTAGAACCCAAGCATGCCGTATAGCCAGGGATCATGCCTCAGGTTATGATACAACCTAGTCTGGGATCACTAGAACCAAAGCATGCAGCCAGGATCACACCTCATGTTATGATACAACCTGGGAAGCGGCAGTCTGGGGATCACTAGAACCAAAGCATGCCGTATAGCCAGGGATCACACCCCATGTTATGATACAACCTGGGAAGCGGCAGTCTGGAGATCACTAGAACCCAAGCATGCCGTATAGCCAGGGATCATGCCTCATGTTATGATACAACCTAGGAAGCGGCAGTCTGGGGATCACTAGAACCAAAGCATGCCGTATAGCCAGGGATCACGCCTCATGTTACGATACAACGTGGGAAGTGGCAGTCTGGGGATCACTAGAACCAAAGCATGCCGTATAGCCAGGGATCACGCCTCATGTTACGATACAACCTGGGAAGCGACTGTCTGGGGATCACTAGAAGAGGATAAACTGTGAACAATTACAGGTACTAGAAATGTATGACATTTAGCAGTAATTTTCATATGAAGGAAAACCAAATTGGCGGGGGGGGGGGGGGTGCACATACAAAATGGAAAAAAAAAAAAAAAATATATCCTTTTGTATTCACAATGGCTTTGTTAAAAACTTAAAATGGCAAGATATGTTTAACCTTATTTCATCAATGGCTACATTAACCCTCCTGTAACTGCAAGGGTAAAAAATCAGTCAAAATATTGATATATTTGCCAAGGTATACCTAGTACACTTAATAATAATAATAATAATAATAATTTGTAAAAAGAAGTGAAAGTTGAATTCTTCTTAAATTCTAAAATCCATTCTAATGTGGAAAGGGATCACCTTCTGCTGATCTTTCACAGATTGGAATTTTTAATCTGTAATTTTTAGTCTTTCCTAGTAATCAGGAGGTCATGGGCTTGAGTCCACCTCAGGATTATCCTCACAGACACTGGAAAATGGCAAGTATACAGTACCTTAGAGATTTGATGGTGAAGGGAAAAAAATATATATTAAAGTAGTAAATATTGCTTAGCAAGAAACATGTTTTTGTTTTAGTTACAAGCAAGACTTTCTTACTAAATGTCAGGAATAAAAAAGTTTTTCTGGGCCCCTGTGCGGGTTTATTTTCCCCACACACACCGTGAATGGAAACTTCCACAGCGGGTGGCCACGTCTTCCGTGCATGTCACCGTACACGGGTGGCTCAACCGAGCATGCATACCAATATTCCGGAGTTTCCTTTGACGTGTTTAGACGCTCTCCGATCCATGGTGCAAAAAAAAATTGCGTGTATACACGGCTTGGTTAATAACAAAATATCTCCTTAGCAAAAGTGGCTCCCTACACATAATTTAGCATATAGTCTGATTTACAATGAACTTAATGATTTGGTAATTTGATATTTAATTCCCCCCCTCAAGTAACTGGTTATAGACACCCTGCTCAATACAAAGACATCTATCAGTTGTTCACGAATGAAGCCTGCTGAGTGCAACAAGATCCATCAGCAAGAACAAAAAGATCTTTTGTTCTCGGCTGCCTTCAACAAGATCCAAGAGATTTTCTTTTTTTTTTGGCATTCTGTTGTGTTCAGAATGGTTGGGATTAATGTTTACACATAAACTGAACACATCCTATACCAAGCATGTACTGGCAAAGCTGGTGCTAAAGCGTGACGGACATAGACAAGTCTACTACTGCTCATGCATTATTCATAAATTGCCAAGCCAATAGCGGCACACAAGCTGGCTACATTACTGTATGTGATGTAATAAACTGAAGGGCGCCCTCACTTGGAGGCAAAGGAATCTTTTGAATATGTTCTCATTATTTGCCCTCTAACACGGTAGTGTGAAGTTACAGCCCATTAGAATCAGTGGCCTGGCCAGTGTTTTCAGAGTGGGGGGACAAGGTTTTTATGGTGAATGTATCAAATAGAATCAACCTTGTGGGTATAATATAATGAAAAATTCACAAGCAGCTGACTGACTCATTTTCACAAGTTGGAAGGGGGGGGGGTGTGTGTGGTTTGATTGACCCTGTACCCCTTCAGCTATGCCACTGATAAGAATCCACCGAGTACCATGTTGACCATCTACCAATTATCTGGTCCATATTTGTCTGTTGTGCATGCCCACAAGGCGTGTGATGGCTCCTCGATTGCTTGCTGTTTATGGTTGACTTTCTGAAGTCTCGCAGCCAGGGCCATGATGATCTCAAACAGAAGGCCATGACTTAGACTTTTCATTTTTGGGTTCTCCGCCACCTGGTAAATAAATATGTTAAATGATTAGCCATACAGGTAAACTCTTTTCATGCATTAATTGTCCAAATTGTGATCTATTCATAACTTGATGAAATTCTTACGTCGGGTGATAAACAACTCATTTGATTTGGCCTTTACACTGAAGTAGTGTATACTCGGTGGGTTCGAATCCCACCCGTGTCGCCTGTGGATTTTTTTCACAGACACTCGGAAAGCACCGAGTATACAGTGCAGTGCTTCATAAGTACATCGGTGTAAGGGCAAAAATCTAAATCAATTGTTTATCATCATCACCGGGCAACCTCAGTGGTCGAGAGGTTATTGACATCTGCATTAGTAAGCAGGAGGTCATGGGTTCGAATCCCACCTGAGTCGCCTGTGGATTTTTTTCAGACACTCGGAAAGCACTGAGTATACAGTGCAGTGCTTCATATGTACGTCGGTGTAAGGGCAAAAATCAAAATCAATTGTTTATCATCATCATCGGGCAACCTTGGTGGTTGAGAGGTTAAGATATCTACACTAGTAAGCAGGAGGTTGTGGGTTTGTATCCCGCCCGAGTCGCCTGTGCATTTTTTTCGGGACACTCGGAAAGAACTGCGTATACAGTGCTTTGTACACTGTACATATTTATCATCATCATCAGGCAACCTTGGTCGTTGAGAGGTTATTGACATCTGCACTAGTAAGCAGGAGGTCATGGGTTCGAATCCCAGCCGAGTCGCTTGTGAAGTTTTTTTCACAGACACTCGGAAAGCACTGAGCATGCTGTGCTTCATACAAACGTCCGTGTACGGGCAAAACCAAATCAATTATTCATAAGTTATTCTGTAGAGCATTTCACCCTGGCACCAACTTCATGGAGCTGCTTAGCAGAATGTACATGTATTGCTTAGCAGAATGTACATGTATTGCTTAGCAAGAATGTACATGTATTGCTTAGCAGAATGTACAGTGTACATGTATTGCTTAGCAGAATGTACAGTGTACATGTATTGCTTAGCAGAATGTACATGTATTGCTTAGCAGAATGTACATGTATTGCTTAGCAGAATGTACATGTATTGCTTAGCAAGAATGTACATGTATTGCTTAGCAGAATGTACATGTATTGCTTAGCAGAATGTACATGTATTGCTTAGCAGAATGTACATGTATTGCTTAGCAGAATGTACAGTGTACATGTATTGCTTAGCAGAATGTACATGTATTGCTTAGCAGAATGTACATGTATTGCTTAGCAGAATGTACAGTGTACATGTATTGCTTAGCAGAATGTACAGTGTACATGTATTGCTTAGCAGAATGTACATATATTGCTTAGCAAATTTATCTGCAGAGCAAAATTAAGCCGAGAACCAGCCAGAAAGTCATGCCATATCACACCAATCTTGAAAGAACTGCACTGGCTTCCTGTTTCACAGAGAATTGTTTTTAAACTTATGCTAATTGTTCATAAATCTTTTAATAACATTGCTCCAATTTATATTTCTGAACTGCTTAAAGTCTACACTCCATCACGCAATTTGCGCTCCAGCAACATGTCACTCCTAAAGGAACCAACTTCAAAACGGAACTGGGGTGATAGGTCTTTTTCTGTCGCGGCTCCGAGACTCTGGAATCATCTTCCAACAAAACTCAAATCTTGTCATGGTATAACTAGATTTAAGTCGATGCTTAAAACTCATCTTATGTCACAATTCTTCAAAGATGATGTATATTTGTAATTGCATTGTAGATACATGTATCTCAGTACATAATTTTTTTCTCCTATGCTATCATTGTATATTGTTTGTATTCATGTTTTTTTTCTTTGTTTCCGCACGCCTTGAGCGCCCAGCAGGGTGGATATGTGCACGCTACAAATCTTTATTATTATTATTAATATACATTACATGAAAATTTGACTGGTAACCAATTTCTGCTAAGAAGCATATCTTTTATCTGTTCAGCATCTTTGTGTGCTTAGAAGCTCTATGAAATTAGAGCTCAGTAAACTTTGTAAGCCTAACTTGCTTATTGGAACACATGGCCCAATTTTGAAATGTTTGTCCAAAATATACTGAACAGCAAAAGAAACGCAAAAGTCCAAGGACAGCAAAAGAAACGCAAGTCCAAGGTCTTGTCAAGTTTTCAAACAGAAGACAAACCATTTTGATTCTAATCACTCATTTAATGAAAAATGCTTTCAATTTGTGAGCTGAAAGTGACTGTTGAATGTGAAAATCTTGCAATGCAATTTCAACAGTCACTTTCAGCTCACAAATTGAAAGCATTTTTCATTAAATGAGTGATTAGAATCAAAATGGTTTGTCTTCTGTTTGAAAACTTGACAAGACCTCGGACTTGCGTTTCTTTTGCTGTTCAGTATATATGACACAGTAATTTGTCTTTTCCTTTGTTTTTCAACCATGATAAATGCTAGCTCATGTGATTGAATCCAATCTGTATAAGCAACTGTAGCCACATAGTGGGGTTTATGACATGGTAATCAACAATCTGAATAGTATCACTTAGGCCAAAAGACCCACATGTTGGCATTTTTTAGTTTTCTTTTTCTTGCTTTGAAACGAATTCCAATTGCAACCAAAATTTGCTGGATCAATTGGTATTCTGCTATGTTTTAAACGACTTTTATATAGGGATATGAAGGTCTGCCCGATTTCTGCGGCCTCTCTTAGCCACCATAATTTGTGTATGGGAAATTTGGTCTGGTTCCAATAACCACATATACATGTTAACGTGTATCACTTTTAAAAAAACACGTCATAGGTTGAAGCCAATCTATGACCAGAAACCTTAAGCAGGTTTGTTGGTTTTTACAGCCCAAAATTTAAAAAAAATCAATTTGTGTTACTTTGAATCAGTTTCCATACTGTCAATATTGTACGTGTAGTACGTGCTCATCATATTGCATCATAAAGTCATTGACTTCAAATGTCAGTTACAAATTATTCTGTATCTGGCGGTACAATTTTGAAAAAAAAACATGTGCATGAAATTGTCTTTTACAAGAGAACAAATTATTAGGGAAACCTATATTAGAGAAAACCGATTTCAACAGCTGTATACCTTGGTGAAATTCCTGACGATAATCTTGAGGGCATGATCCTTCATGTCCTTAGCTCCTACTCGATCAGCTGCGTCTAGTATCTGGACTACATTCTGGACCGAGATGTTGATTTCTAGGTTCTCCTTACAGAAGGCCTGCAGACGGTTGTTGCAGAAGCTGTAGTAGTCCGGTGCCGAGAAGAGGTATCTGGATTTTACTATGTTAAGGAACATCAGTTTAATGCATGCTTAGTTTAACAAAACTAAATTCTTTGGCTGCTAGTTAATTTTTTTAAAAAGCTTCCTGGAGTGACCATAAGATGATTTTAAACAGGCATATAGCAAGAAATTTGTCATGGGATGGCAGGAACTACTCCCACTCTCTTTGAAGGATAAAATTTTTTGCTGAGGGAAAAATTTGTTAAGAACTAAAAGGAACTGCATGTTACAACTCGACGTTTCGATCAGTATGTAGGAGACGCTGCTGCTTAAGTTTAATGTTTAAATCAGGGGTGTGATTGGGCAGTTTGGAAAAATCCATGTCAATTTTGCTAGGGGTATTGAGGCCGCTGTTGTGAACAGCGCTGGGGTGAAATCTATAGTTCTGAGCATTTGCTTTGCTTTGCTTTCCTTTATTCCTTAAATCTTTAAAATCCGGAAGTTCACAACATTGCGATTTGTAAAAATCTGAAAATCCGGACAAATCACATCCCTGTTAAATAAAAAAAATAAAAAAAATAAAAAATAAAAAAACAAGGCTGTAAAGAGACTGCTATCCCCCCCCAAAAAGGGATAATTTTGTGTTGTTTATGACATCATAAATTCCAATCTTTTGGAACCCCTAAAAATCCTCAATCTGATCCTCGGCAATCAGCCCTGATGTCTGTTGTCATGGGAACGTAAAAGATACAATGAATCTTCTGGTGGCATGGAGACAGCTCCATAGTAGATATACTGTAGGAGAGAATCAAATGCCTGCCTGGAAGGAATCATATCACCGATGCTTACCTAGGGAGAAAACAAAATGGCTTCAATTCTTAGCAAATTGTGTTGATTGCTGAACAAATTTTTTTTAAAAGAATTTTTGGGTTTGTTGATAATGGCAGAAAACATGCTGTGATGTCACTAGCAAACTGTGCTATTCTAGAGATGAGTATTGCTACTGATGAAAAGAATATTATAGGTCAAACATACAAGGTTGAGTAGAGGAACCAGCACGTTTTTGTGGATTAATTTCTTATTGTCAATAATACTATTAAGGTCTGTAAAGATGACTGATTTGTTTCTAATGCCAATCACATGCTTAGGCAAGGATTTTACTTGGTGAAAATTTGTAACTTTAAATAAGGTCAGGATTTGCATATTGTCGGGTCGAAGGTCTACTCCTATCCCTGTTTTCAATACTGCAGTGAACATACAAACAATGAAAAAGTAAGAGAATGTCAAAACTTCAAACACCAGTTTGGTGGATACGTGCGCTATATAAGTCGTCGTCGTCGTCGTCGTCGTCATCATCGTCATCATCATCTCTGGTTTGTTTAAAATCCTCTTCTTTTCTTACATTGACCGTGTCATCTTCCGTCATGAAGGAGCGGAACATAGCCTCAAAGAAGCTACTCCGTGCTGCCAGTACAGCCTTGTGGGCAGGTATTGGTGTACCGTCTAGTAACAAGGTGATGTCTGCATACTCTTGGCCAAGTTTGCCCTTCAGGAATGACTCCATGTCTTGCTCCAGAGATGTTTCATCTAACAGAGGGAGGAATATGATCAAATGGTGAAAATGGCGGAAGGAATATATCTGAAATTTCCTAAAAAATATTGGTTTGTGTTAAAAATATTTCTATGATACTGTGTTAACCCTTTAGAGATCATATAGCAGCCGTAAGTAACCACAACCCAAACATCCATATCGACTGTAAGCGGCCACAGATTTCAGCACCCTTCTGTTCCATTGCTATGCATAAAACAAGATATTTAAGGTTTCCCTGATAGATTAAAAAAATGTTCTATAATTTCACTTGAACCAAAACAGCAAATCATTAAAATCTACCATTATCCTGGGTGTTTGACAGTGGTTACCAAGAAGACTGGTCTCTGAAGGGTTATTCTCTAACTTCATAACTCTCAGCTACTGCTAAAGGCAGTGTATTCACAGTGATTCTGATGATTCACTTTGTATTTTTAGATCCCTTCCTAAAAGCAATTATAAGAATGCTCACATGGTTTATTGAAGTCGGGCATCTTCTCGTGCTGGTAGGGTCTTCCAGATGCTAGTTGTCTCCTCCTAACAACCTCCACCATAAGTGGCTGACTGAGACACTCAAACTCTTTACTCATCACGATGGTACTGTAGTTACTCTCCTTGACGACAAAGTTCATGCAGAACTCCTGTTGCACAGATATAAAGCATTGTGTGATTTAGACTAGTCCCATGTCTTTATCCTATATCAAGGATATATAGACAGGCTCTAGTCGTAACCATTCAAGGGGTTTCATTGGATACATTGTGCTGAAGATCTGACGTCATGCTTTATGAGGCTTGTGTGCTAGCTACCAACCAAGGTCAAAGTTCAGCACCAGGAAAAATATGGCGGCTGCACCGCCAGCATCTGGCGTAATTCACGCGCCTCTAGCTCAATGCGTGATGTCGGGCTATGTGTGATTAGGTATGCAAAGGACCCTTGAGGGCACTCTTTTAGGGTGCCACTATGGGTTCTGGCACTTGACCAATGACCAAAGCCAAAACATGTTTCTGGTCATGGTAACAAAACTATATGCCTGACTCAATCCAGTCAGGGATGTACAATGAAGCCACTGGGCAGCCATGTTGCTACTACACATTGCATTGCCAACATGTAAAAACAGGCCCCTTCATTTTGAATACGTACTAGTAAAATAATCGTGTGGTGGCTTGCTGCACTTTAGTGGGAAGTTGCTATAGAGGTCAAAATCAGTCAACTGCCTGTTTTGACTGTTGACCCATATGTGCACACAGGGGCATTTTTGACTGGTTTTTACTGTCATTTTGACCACCCTCAACAATACCAGACAATTCTTTTACCAGTCAAAAAACGGTCGACTCATTTTGACCAGTAAATGTACCTACTACACATAAGGTTTGACAGTGTTTGACTTTTAAGTGCACTAGATATACCTTGGCAAGTGTATCAACATTTTGACTGATTTTGACCCTTGTAGTAGTAGGAGGGTTAGAACATGACTATTTTTGTTTACAGTGGCTTATCATGACTCACGAATTAAAATAATTTAATAATTTGCCTTTGAGAAAGAACCTGCTAAGTTCGAAACGTAAGGCCAATAACCATTATTTTGCAATTCCTACTTATTAGTTATGTTTTTCCACAATCATTATTACAATACCTTGATTAAATCCAGTTTGAGTTTGCTGGCACCCTGCATTACTTGCAGTACATTGCAGTGAGTGATAGAGACCGACAGGTAATGAATACACATATGCTCTAAGCGGCTCATTGAAAACTGTAAAAGTGGTAAAAATCAGAATAATAATATACTACTCAAAACAATTTAGGGAACACCGAATTTTTAACATCAAATAGGTTTGAAATGTTCCATGAACCGGGATTTTCATTTGCAACCCCCTCTCTCTTTCAGTAGTCATGTCATGAAATGTGTAATCACTACATGCATCCTTTATCATCTGTTTCATTGTGCAGTTGTTTCTCATCAATTCTGTGAAACATTGTGTTTATCTGAAATAAATGATCTTGTTTTAACTGAGATTATTCCGGTGTTCCCTTGTTTTGAGTAGTATAATAACAAGTCTTCATAATTGGAATAATTACACTGGTCTACAGCCAAAATGCTTCCGAAACAAATGAAGTAAAAAAACTTGACTAATTATGGGTCACTGAGAATGGAAATGATGCTTAACATTGTTGATTGGCTCTAGTTTTCAAGATATGGTACCGTTTAATGACTACAAGAGACAAGCCAAGAAGCGCAGAGTAGACACTGAATAAGGACTGAACTATGAACTGATACATATAAGTGTTACATAAACAGGGCAGGTGACATAATATCAAGTGAAACAACCATAAACACATGAAAAGACCTAGGTTTACAATTCATGATTAAAAATCTGCTATGTACACCATATACATAGTACATAAAATGTAAACTTAAATATCTTGGAAACAGTAGCCAATCAGCAATTTTAATTGTCATATTTGAATTCAGCACATCAAAATCCATAATAAATAGCACATTTTATCTCCGAAGCAGACAACTTTAAAAAAATTGTTGACCAGTGTTATCAAATGAAGAATAAACAGCACATTGTGGATGTAAAACAATCTAAAAACTCAAACTAACAGGAGTCAAACTGTTAACCAGTTCACGTCGGGAATATATTTTTTTTCCCGGTCCCCCGTGCGGGTTTATTTTCAGTGAAAAATCAGAAAAAATTTCTAGCCATTAATAATTTTTTTTGTCAATGGTCCTGACACCCAAATAAACACCTTTACTCATTGACATTTCAAGAATTAAATGGCTAGTTTTTTAATTACTGTTGTGTTTGTTCAGCACAATTAGACCGTTGGCAAGCTCCGATGCAACGGCCTATTAGCGACCGGCGCCCGGTCGAACAGACGGCATACCCGGAGAGAGAGGAAAGGCCTCGTAAACAATGGATATATATCCGTCTTTACAAATTCTTGGCTGGTACGTCAAAGGAACAGGTCTTGGATAAAGGGATTACGCAAAAATCAACAAAAAGAGTGAACTCGTTCATTGTTTGCAGTGCCTTTTGTCTGGGGCCACCGAACTGTGACCCCATGGACTCCGAGAAATGATTGCGTGTATACAAGTCAGGTGCCACGACGGCACGCCACGTGTGGCGTGTTGACAAGTCTCCCAGTAACACACACAAAAATCGGAATGCGTGTTTAGACGCTCTCCGATCTGCGGTTCAAAAAAAAAATGCGTGTATACACGGCCTCCGACGCGAACTGGTTAAGTGGAACAGTCACTGGTACATAAGGCCAACAATAAAGTTTCTGGTTTCTGGTCATATGATGGCTTCAAAATCAGTGTGGTGACATATTTTTTTTGGTGCTAATCTTAAGTGATACATGTTAACATGTATCCAGACCAAATTTCCCAAAGTATGATGGCTAAGAGAGGCATATGTTCATACATGTACCCCTATGGTGAAAAATTAGACATCATTTCTTAGCAAAAAAAAAAAGAAAACTAAAAATGCAGACGCACTGGGCTGAGCCGAGGGGCGGAGCCGAGGGGCGGAGCCGAGGGGCGGAGACCAGAATCCGAAGACTTTTTTTGTTGGGCCTACGCTCTCAATCAACATTTACAGGACAGGTATATTTTCACTAGATCAAAAATAAATCTACATATTCGTCCTGTCATATAAGAGGAATATATCACTGGATGGATGGATGGTCTACTGCAGTCACTGGACCAAAGTATTTTTAACTGAACTTTTTTTCCGGCAGACTGCTAATTTTTCATTAGAGGGAAAAATGTATTTGAAATGATGTTACATCAACAGGTGAAATTTTGAATGATATTTGTCAGCATGATGACCCTTACCTCCAAAGCAAGTTTATATACATCCATTAGAAGAAGTAAAAACTCTGTAGTCTTATCGGAAGAATCTACAAAAATAAAACAAGTATTCAATCTAGGTTGGTTAATTCTTGCGTCGGGTGATAAACAACTGATTTAATTTTGCCCTACACCGACGTGTGTATAGGCACTGCATACTCAGTGCTTTTCGAGTGTCTGTGAAAAAACTTCACAGGCGACTCGGGTAGGATTCGAACCCATGACCTCCTGTCTGGCTTACTGGTGCATACGTCTTAACCTCTCCCACTGAGCTTGCCCGATGGCCATCTTCTAGCCGGCCAATCTTCTAGCCAGCCAATCTTCTAGCCGGCCAAAATTAAATCAGAAGTATTCAATAAAATATCCATGCCAATGATACCCATCATTTTTAAGAGCAATAAAAAAGTTAGGCAAAATTGCAAAAATTAGAAAAAAGAATTCCACAGTACTGTCTTTACTAGTGGTAACTGGCTGTAAGAAAGATTAAGTTTTTGCCTAACTAATTAATCTTAGTTTCTTAGAGCCAAACTTCTCTCCATTATCTTAAAATATTTATTTGTGTGTACTGCAGTTGTTTTATGTTTGTACTTCAACATAATATTCAACAGTGTGCACTTTTGTCATCTTGTTTCCTTGTTGTATATTTTTAAATAATATTTTCTTTCAGAGGGAGTGTAAGAGTAATGGAAAACAGTCATTGTCATTATATAAGATTTCATATATTTAAGGGTTTTAAATAAAATTCATCAAGCAATTAACCCTAACCTTCCCAAATCCTCTTTGCTAAAGTGAAGGATTTTGAAGGATTGAAGTTACATGCTCTTTGCTAAAGTGAAGGATTTTGGAGGATTGAGGTTATTAGGCATACTTGCCTTTCCATGGTACATGTACATCCATGTTTGTTGTAGTGATTGCAAGGTCAGTGCTTGGGTCAGTGGACACTGTTTATTGCTCCATGCATGCAGGGAGGGTCCCTGGCCATGTACATGTATCACAGATTAGAAACACATGTGTGCATACATGTCATGTGCTTGCTTTACTACTGAAGGATTTTGGAGGATTCAGGTTATGTGTAAGCAAATGGGCCTAGGGAGTTAGGACGGATTCAGGTTATGTGTAAGCAAATGGGCCTAGGGAGTTAGGAAGGATTCAGGTTATGTGTAAGCAAATGGGCCTAGGGAGTTAGGGAGGATTCAGGTTATGTGTAAGCAAATGGGCCTAGGGAGTTAGGGAGGATTCAGGTTATGTGTAAGCAAATGGGCCTAGGGAGTTAGGAAGGATTCAGGTTATGTGTAAGCAAATGGGCCTAGGGAGTTAGGGTTTTAAGGAAGTATTTCTCCAAATGTCCACTGCAGACTGATGCATTATTAAAGAGCAGCCATCTTGGTTTTCTAATACACAAGTATATTTGTCTCAAAATGAGGCTCGTGTTCAGCAGAGGCTGGTGCCTTCCAAATTGATTTATTTTCAAGGCGATTTTCGATAAGCAGTCTGGGAACCAGGTCATGGATTCTTACTCTGTATGCCTTGTGGTCTGTGATCGGCCTTGTCTGTGTACACAAACCACAGCAGTAATTGGAAGGCCTCCGGTCTGGTGTTCTTGATGGGAATCTGCAGGGATTTCTTGAAGTTTTTGCCCTTACGGATTTCTTCATCTCTGTCTGGAGTAGAAATGCTGGTGTCTGGTTCTGGATGAGATTCAACCTGAGGGGGAAAAAAAAATGAGTGATTCCAAAGTCGATGTAAGCTTTCAAAACAATAAAAAAGTTTAACAATTTAAGAAAAAATAAATCCCAATTTACTGATTTACTCACTAATTGTGTCTGGTTCTGGCAAAACCCTAAACTTGGACCCAATTTTCAAAAGTGAGATTTTGGTACAGTTTGATTCTTGAGATTTTCCTCTTTTATTTAATACCAGATTTGTAAAAATCAGAAAAAAATTATTTGTTTTCTTATAATATAAGAAAAAATATATAAGAATTTTTTTCTTCTGTTTTCTACAAATCTGGTATCAAATGAAAGAGGAAAATCTAGAGAATCAAACTATACCAAAATCTTAAAAAAAAAAAAAAAAATCTGATTTCTACAAATCTGGTATCAAATGAAAGAGGAAAATCTAGAGAATCAAACTATACCAAAATCTAAAAAAAAAAAAATTCTGATATCAAATGAAAGAGGAAAATCTAGAGAATCAAAACTATACCAAAATCTAAAAAAAAAAAAAAAAATTCTGATTTCTACAAATCTGGCATCAAATGAAAGAGGAAAATCTAGAGAATCAAACTATACCAAAATCTCACTTTTGAAAATTGGGTCCAAGTTTAGGGTTTTGCCAGAGCCAGTCACATATGGAGGCGTGGACCAAGGGCCGATCTAGAACAAAGGTTTTTTTTTTGCCAAATGCTGGAGGGGCGGATTAATAAGAGTAAAAGTGCACCAATACGATTGTTAAAACATGACACAGTTGTAAAGAATTCTAGCTCTTGAAGCAATTGTAGGTAACCTTTTAATTCCCAAGCCAAACAACAACAATGTTAATTATTACTATTTTGCAAGAAGAGAGGGAGAAGTTTTTAATAAGTTTGGGGGTATCATAGCCCCTCTGGACCCCTGGATCGGCCCTTGGCAGGGGCTTCGAATTTTGAATCAGAAAATGAAAAAGTTCAACTGACCTGCTCTGCTAACTGTCTCTCTTTAGCTTCAGATATCTTGTTCCTAAGGTAACGGCATCTTGGAACGATGATGGCAGCATGTCCAGGAACAACAGTACCATTCTGAAGAAAGAACCATATAAAAGAAAATGCGGAAATATTAATCTTGTTTTTCATGTTAATCAATTTGCGTTCTCCAGCAGGGGTTGAAAAAGCTGCACAGAAATTATTCTGGCTTATTTACTAATTCACTAGGCAGCTAAAAGCCAAATTTAATAAATAACTAAACTTTCATTTTACAAACAAGTAACATAAACAGAGAACACATAAAACAGGCATGCAACTGCAGTTTGTCCAAAAGAGAGGAAAGTGCCAGCCACAGCCAGACTTTGTACTATGTTTTTCAGTTTTCAATGGCACAGCTGAGCAACCAAAACAGAGGAAATCAGCTGTTCAGCTGAAAAGTTGCATGCCTGATAAAAACTTCACAAAATGTGCCTTGCGAAACATTTGCTAAACATGTTTTACTGATTACAGTCAAACTCACAGGGTCATTGTCAAGCAAATTATCCCGACTGGGAGATACTTTTATCCTGATTGGAAAGCTATTCTCTCAACGAGGATACCAATACGGGCCCCAATCGGAAATAAACACTGTTGACAATGACACTATCTACCTCCTTTCCCCCCCATGAATTTGACCCTTGTTTCACTCACCTCACCCACTAGGAACTCAATGTCTGTGAATTGCCGACTCAGCAGAAGACGTCCAAAGTCATCTTTCAATGTACACCTCGGGTACGATGCAAACTTGAAGAGCAATGAAATTTTCAGTATTATTGGATGGAATATGTGTGATGATTATAAGTCATATCCTTGGGATTATGATCCAAATAATTATACAGCACTGCATAAACAGGTATGGGCTGGACCACAAATTAAGAATAGATATGACATAAAACACAATAAAGGGGGCCACTTTGCATCCGTCACGTTAGCAGTTTTTCCAATGGTTGTTATTTATTTTTAAGTACCTGAAACCGACCAAAAAGTGTTTCAACATGTGAATGGACATGCAGGCTTATACTAGAACTAATTTGAGTTGATTTATTTAAAAAATTGTTTGTTTTTTTTACCCTCAAATTTCCATAAAAATTGGACGGAAAAAGTTACCTCACTTTTCCGTCCATTTGTTGCTAGGAATTTTAGGGTAATTAAAAAAAATAATAGTAATAATCAACTCAAATTATCTTTAGGATAAGCATGCATGTCTATTCAAATGTTGAAATTCTTTTTTGGTGGTTTCAGATATTAAAAAAAAAAATTACAACCATTAGAAAAACTGCTAATGTGACGGTAGGAAAGTGACCCATGGGCCAGTCTATATAAAGGCTGGTTGTACAATTTTCGCTCTCGCAGTTTGCTCACAGCAGCTCCGCAGAAGAGACACTAATAAGGACGTATAAGTATTTTATATAATTATCTTTAGCTTTTCGTTCCGTCAGCCCCCTTTATTGTGTTTTATGTCATATGCAGTTACATGTTGTAACACATTTGTCATCATGATGTGCATTTTACTTTCCAAACAGGAAACGGGGAAAAAATGGAGTAAACTTAGGCTTGGAGAATATGCCCTACTGTAATTGAATTGAATTGAATTCAATAACACATTTATTTCCATACCCTCATGAAAAAAGGTTGTTAAAAAAAAATAATAA
Source organism: Zoroaster sp. YZ-2022 (assembly GCA_029582265.1). Lineage (NCBI taxonomy): Eukaryota > Metazoa > Echinodermata > Asteroidea > Forcipulatida > Zoroasteridae > Zoroaster > Zoroaster sp. YZ-2022. The sequence goes on from CM055818.1 coordinate 38,252,994, forward strand.
TAAAAATTAAACTATTGAATAGTAATAAAACAAGGCAAAATAAATGCGTGAAAACACAGCATGGAAGCTGTTCGATTGAGCCGAGGCTTGTTGGGAACAGCCTTGGACAACAGGGAATTACAGACGAAACATACATTTATAAGGTACATACACAGAAAACAGACATGACAGACAAATACAGAAGACAGGGTATTCAACATGTACTAAGGCAAGCAAAAAGTTAAGTTAGGACATAATGTAATAAACATGTAACGAATGCTGGGGTGTGATTTGACAAAAGTAAAAAATCCTGAAAAATGGGTAGCGGGCCTGGGTCTCCCTTTGGTCTAGAAGACAAAGCCCCCTGAACCTCCTGGACGTTGAATTTTGGAGGATTTACAGACTCTCCACATCCCCGCAAACAAGAAATTAGAGATTTGCACACAATACAGGTTACTTCTTTCTGTCCTTGGTGGCTACTTCTCTTCTGTCAAGAAAATTTGAGGCAAAGGGAGATTTGTAAATCCTGAGAAATTACAGGCCTGCTAATGATGAGCAGTTGTTTTCAATCTTTTCAAACCCAAATCTTTTACATGGCATGCTACAAAAAGTGGGGGTCGGAAGGGGAAGGGAGGGGGTGACAGTCCCAGGGGTGACAGCCCTGCTCTGAGGGTCTTTACATGTACTGCACTCAGTACAATGATTAAGTGTCTCTAGATAATCACCAGGGTTATATCCTAAGCCCCCTTGGTTTTAATGATTAACATCTGATGACTACGCGACCCCTTGACAATTAGATCGGTAACGTTACATGTTAGCTTTGACTGGAAACACGTCAGTTGTCGTTAGAATAAACGAAAGCTGTCAAAGAGTTGATGCCGTTTACATAGATCCAGAAAATTGCACCTGAAATAGCCGTGATAAATGTGAGGTGATATCCTTCGTGACTGACAAACAGTTGAGAATTGTTACGACAGGAAATAAGGGGTTGGGGAAGTGGGAGCAAGTGGTCTAGAATTTTGGTCCAACCCCCACAGGGACATATACACTGAAGCTGTTTATGCAAGCTGACATTATTTTGATGATTCAAAAGCTTGCTCTAATTATCTCTGTTTTTTGTGTCATCAAGCACCATAGGAAAACCAAGGGACAAACTGACTGCTCAGTGCAAGTGCAGCGCCCTCTAGCAGTGAAATTAACCCAGTCTCAGAGGATAGGGCATTGGGTGTGTACAAAGCCCTGTTGTCTGTATACATCATTTGGTGAAACTCTTCCCCGGTATCCAACAAACAATTGAATGTAAATGTAGTCAATAGTGCACGTTAACCAGCACTATATTACATGCTGAAAAATAAACAAGTAACTGAACAAAAAGAAAGAGTTAACTGAACAAAAAACTAAAAAGTATCCGAGAAAAAATAAATCAAAATGCTCATATTAATCAAACATGACTTTGGAACAATCTCTCCAAACACAATCTGACATAAAGCCCTTCAAAAGACTGCTCAGAACTCAAACTTTACAGTAATGGCTAGGTCTTTTTGCAGATTTAGGTGGGTGCGTGCGTGGGTGCGTGCGTGCGTGCGTATGTGTGATTTGACAAAAGTAAAATAATCCTGAAAATATTGGGTATCGGGCCTGGGTCTCATTTTGGTCTAGAAGTCAAAGCCCGCCGAACCTCTTGGATGTTTAATTTTGGAGGATTTACAGGATTTACACAATACAGGCTACTTCTTTCTTCCCTTGGTGGCTACTTCTCTTTGTTCAAGATTTGTACAAAAAATCCTGAAATCAGAAAAAAAATCCTGAGAAATCACAGGCCTGTTTAAAAGTAAAGATTCACCAAGATCACCAACCCCCCTCCTACCCAGAGTATAAGCCAGGTTTGTTATTATTTGAAAAACAGAGTGTCCAAAAGTTAAACTTTCAATACTTTCACATGTGCACGGCAAATAAAACAGGGTGTCCATTTGCCAAATAGGGTGTCCAAAGGTCACCCAGACGTATAGCTGGCAAACACTACGCTCCTACCTGGAATCTGTACATTTCTGAGCTGCGGACGTTGTTGTCGACAGCACCTCCAAAGATGAACATGGCATCCCCAATGACTGCACCTGCATGGAACAGTCTGCCTGACGGACTCTGAATAAGCAGGCAGGGAAAAAAACAAGAAAATTAGGCTTCAATTTGCTACTCTCTGTGCAAAATGCATGAGCGTGCTATTTTTACTTATCCATTTATTAGGGGGGGGGGAGGGGAGGCGAGGCGAGCATCTGATATACTGCAGAGCGTCTGGTAGGTGTGTGTGTGTGTGTGTGTGATAGTGTCACATAGACACTAGTTTCCGTTATACACAATGCAGACCAGTCTGATTGTCTCAATATGAAAAGGGTGACAATAACATGTAGCATGTTTCCTATAGAACACTACTGGTAATCTTAACAAACCACAAATGAACACCGTTTTACAACAAACTTTCTTGTTAAAGGGAAGGTTCAACATTGGTAATTAAAAGATTACCAAATTAACGGAATTATTTATTATCTTATAGAAAACAGGAATTGTTGCTGTATGTCGATTTTACAAAAAGTATCTGGCAACTTTTTGTAAAAATCTCCCGATGACGATCAGAACATACTGATCGAAACGTTGAGTTGTAACCTACAGTTCTTTTCAGAACTAATTACCACTCAATAGAGAATTTCACATGGTGTCACCACAATTAGTTTTACTTATCCTCTTCACCATGCAAAGCTACAAGTTTTACCTAAAAATGTAACAGTTTTTCATTGTTTTCTCCAAAAATTGTGAGTACATATTGTGATGAAACTTTCACAGGTTAGTTTTATGATATATTTTGTGAAAACAAGAGGGCTTAAATAAATGTACATTACCAAATACCAATGCTGTACCTTCCCTTAAACAACACCGTGAAATAAGCTGAAACTCTCACAGGTTTGTTTTTACATCTCTCTTGATTCTTATCCAGTATGGATGCATTTACAGACATTGGTTGGTTTCTATACACATCTCTTGATTCTTATCCAGTATGGATGCATTTACAGACATTGGTTGGTTTCTATACATATCTCTTGATTCTTATTAAGTATGGATGTATTTACAGACATTGGTTGGTTTCTGTACATATCTCTTGATTCTTATAAAGTATGGATGCATTTACAGACATTGGTTGGTTTCTATACATATCTCTTGATTCTTATAAAGTATGGATGCATTTACAGACATTGGCTGGTTTCTGTACATATCTCTTGATTCTTATCCAGTATGGATGCATTTACAGACATTGGTTGGTTTCTATACATATCTCTTGATTCTTATCCAGTATGGATGCATTTACAGACATTGGTTGGTTTCTGTACATCTCTCTTGATTCTTATCCAGTATGGATGCATTTACAGACATTGGTTGGTTTCTGTACATATATCTTGATTCTTATCCAGTATGGATGCATTTACAGACATTGGTTGGTTTCTGTACATATATCTTGATTCTTATCCAGTATGGATGCATTTACAGACATTGGTTGGTTTCTGTACATATCTCTTGATTCTTATCCAGTATGGATGCATTTACAGACATTGGTTGGTTTCTGTACATATCTCTTGATTCTTATCCAGTATGGATGCATTTACAGACATTGGTTGGTTTCTGTACATCTCTCTTGATTCTTATCCAGTATGGATGCATTTACAGACATTGGTTGGTTTCTGTACATATCTCTTGATTCTTATCCAGTATGGATGCATTTACAGACATTGGTTGGTTTCTATACATATCTCTTGATTCTTATCCAGTATGGATGCATTTACAGACATTGGTTGGTTTCTGTACATCTCTCTTGATTCTTATAAAGTATGGATGCATTTACAGACACTGGTTGGTTTCTATACATATATCTTGATTCTTATCCAGTATGGATGCATTTACAGACACTGGTTGGTTTCTGTACATATATCTTGATTCTTATCCAGTATGGATGCATTTACAGACATTGGTTGGTTTCTATACATATCTCTTGATTCTTATCCAGTATGGATGCATTTACAGACATTGGTTGGTTTCTATACATATCTCTTGATTCTTATCCAGTATGGATACATTTACAGACATTGGTTGGTTTCTGTACATCTCTCTTGATTCTTATCCAGTATGGATGCATTTACAGACATTGGTTGGTTTCTATACATATCTCTTGATTCTTATCCAGTATGGATGCATTTACAGACATTGGTTGGTTTCTATACATATCTCTTGATTCTTATCCAGTATGGATGCATTTACAGACATTGGTTGGTTTCTGTACATCTCTCTTGATTCTTATTAAGTATGGATGCATTTACAGACATTGGTTGGTTTCTGTACACGTCTAATTGATTCTTATCCAGTATGGATGCATTTACAGACATTGGTTGGTTTCTGTACATGTCTCTTGATTCTTATAAAGTATGGATGCATTTACAGACATTGGTTGGTTTCTGTACATATCTCTTGATTCTTATCCAGTATGGATGCATTTACAGACATTGGTTGGTTTCTGTACATATCTCTTGATTCTTATCCAGTATGGATGCATTTACAGACATTGCTTAGTTTCTGTACATCTCTCTTGATTCTTATTAAGTATGGATGCATTTACAGACATTGGTTGGTTTCTGTACATGTCTCTTGATTCTTATCCAGTATGGATGCATTTACAGACATTGGTTGGTTTCTGTACATATCTCTTGATTCTTATCCAGTATGGATGCATTTACAGACATTGGTTGGTTTCTGTACATCTCTCTTGATTCTTATTAAGTATGGATGCATTTACAGACATTGGTTGGTTTCTGTACACGTCTCTTTATCCAGTATGGATGCATTTACAGACATTGGTTGGTTTCTGTACATGTCTCTTGATTCTTATAAAGTATGGATGCATTTTTACAGACATTGGTTGGTTTCTGTACATCTCTCTTGATTCTTATCCAGTATGGATGCATTTACAGACATTGGTTGGTTTCTGTACATGTCTCTTGATTCTTATAAAGTATGGATGCACTTACAGACATTGGTTGGTTTCTGTACATACCTCTTGATTCTTATAAAGTATGGATGCATTTACAGACATTGGTTGGTTTCTGTACGTATCTCTTGATTCTTATCCAGTATGGATGCATTTACAGACATTGGTTGGTTTCTGTACGTATCTCTTGATTCTTATCCAGTATGGATGCATTTACATACATTTTACCAATAGTATATCCTGGCTTTAATTGCATGTGCATTGTACACATTGGAGTGTCGTGGCCGAGCGGTCTAGCGCACCGAACTCAAGTTCTGGTGTTGCCAGCAGCAGGGTGTGGGTTCGAGCCCCGGTCGTGACACTTGTGTCCTTGAGCAAGGTACTTAACCATAATTGCTTCGTCCTTCGGATGGGACGTAAGTCAGAGGTCCCGTGTGTGTTGTATAATGCACGTAAAGTGGATTGTCGTGCGGTCTAGCGCACTGAACTCAAGTTCTGGTGTTGCCAGCAGCAGTGTGTGGGTTCGAGCCCCGGCCGTGACACCTGTGTCCTTGAGCAAGACACTTAACCATAATTGCTTCTCTCCACCCAGGGGTTAAATGGGTACCTGTGAAGGCAGAGATGGTTTGCTCTATATGCGCTAGAAATGGCAGCAATTGAGCTGTATACTCCCCAGGGAGCTGAGATGGTTTCAGGAATGATTTATGAGCCTTATGAGCCTTATGAGCAGGGATAATAATATAATGCGCCTTGAGCGCCACTTAGTTGGTGGATACGTGCGCTATATAAATCTATACATTATTATTATTATTATTATTGTCTGCAAGAAGTCCAGAAAAAAAACCCACTTCATCTAGTAAACTGTGCCTTTCATGTATCCAGTGCATTTCATTGCAGAACCAACATATATTAGGCCCCGCAAAAAAGTCTCCAGTTTCTGGTCATGGTCGGCTTCAAAATTGGTGCAGTGACACGCTTTTTTTTTTTTTTTTGGTAATTTTTTTTTTTTTTGCTGACCAGTGAAATACGTGATACATGCATCGCGTATGAATGTATCACGTATTTCACTGGTCAACCAAAAAAAAAATGGAACCAGACCAATTTCCCATACACAAAGTATGGTGGCTAAGAGAGGCCGCAAAAATCGGGCAAACGTTCATATCCTTATGTGTACAAGTACGGCAGAATTCCATTTGATCCAGCAATTTTGGCTGCAATTGGACATCGTTTCAAAGCAAAAAAAAAAACCAAAACCCTAAAAATGCTGATGTGTGGGTCTGAGGCACCGCACGTGGAGACCAGAAACCGGACTTTGGGGCGGGGGTCTTACAACTCAAAAGAGACATGTATATAACACGATGCAGCCACAAACTTCTCTTGTACTTTTCTTCCACCATGCAAAGCTTCAAATCCTTAACATTACCAAGTTTGCATCTTCTCTTTAACTCTAAGCATGGACATATAATCTTCCAATAAAAATAGCTCAATGACTACTAGTAAGCATCCAATAGTGTGTCATTGCATGCATGACCTGCTTTGAGTGTAGCATTACACAGCAAACAATGGCTTTGTGTCATGTTCCCCAAGGGCACTATTGCAATCATTATGAAGCAGCTAACCATATCCTAGGTATCAGACTATTTCAGGGAAGGATGTTTTTTTTTTGCTTGGAGGGTGCACAAATTCATGCGCCGAGCTGTTTATCATAATTTGTATATCCTCAAATTTATCTGAAATACAAAGATCTGAGGCCCATACATTTGAGGGAATATGTACAAATTGTCCAATATCATGACTTGGGGGTCCTTGACTTCCAACTTTGAGTATTTTGGATACACTAGTTCCTGAAAAAAGGTGGTCCTAATTTGATTTCGAGCGTAGGGCCTTTTTACCCAAATGGATGCTTTTCAGTGTGGGTGTTTTCATTAGTGTAGAGGTTGGTTTCCATTGGGATGAGAATAACTCAATGGGTCTGAGGACAAGCCACATTAAATTGAGAATAAAATAAAAGGTTAGACATCAATCAATATTTTGTCTTTTACTTTAAAAAGATTTAAGATTTCTAAGTATTTTTGTAATGATTTTGGAATATTTTGTATTTAGCATTGGTTAATATGACAGCTTATTTAGTGGAGTGCACCCCAGACTTGTATGTTCACTATTTCACTAATCTAACATTCCAACTAGTCACTATTTCACTATTCTAACTAGTCACTATTTCAGTATTCTAACATTGTAACGAGTCACTATTTCAGTATTCTAACATTGTAACTATAGTCACTATTTCACTATTCTAACATTGTAACTATAGTCACTATTTCACTATTCTAACTAGTCACTATTTCAGTATTCTAACATTGTAACGAGTCACTATTTCAGTATTCTAACATTGTAACTATAGTCACTATTTCACTATTCTAACATTGTAACTATAGTCACTATTTCACTATTCTAACATTGTAACTACACTATTCTAACATTGTAACTAGTCACTATTTCACTATTCTAACTAGTCACTATTTCAGTATTCTAACATTGTAACGAGTCACTATTTCAGTATTCTAACATTGTAACTAGTCACTATTTCAGTATTCTAACATTGTAACTATAGTCACTATTTCACTATTCTAACATTGTAACTATAGTCACTATTTCACTATTCTAACATTGTAACTATAGTCACTATTTCAGTATTCTAACATTGTAACTATAGTCACTATTTCAGTATTCTAACATTGTAACTATAGTCACTATTTCACTATTCTAACATTGTAACTATAGTCACTATTTCACTATTCTAACATTGTAACCATTGTAACTATAGTCACTATTTCACTATTCTAACATTGTAACTATAGTCACTATTTCACTATTCTAACATTGTAACTATAGTCACTATTTCACTATTCTAACATTGTAACTATAGTCACTATTTCACTATTCTAACATTGTAACTATAGTCACTATTTCACTATTCTAACATTGTAACTATAGTCACTATTTCACTATTCTAACATTGTAACTATAGTCACTATTTCACTATTCTAACATTGTAACTATAGTCACTATTTCACTATTCTAACATTGTAACTATAGTCACTATTTCACTATAGTCACTATTTCACTATTCTAACATTGTAACTAGTCACTGTTTCACTATTCTAACTATAGTCACTATTTCACTATTCTAGCAGCAGAATGTGGGTTCGAATCCCGGCCGTGACACTTGTGTCCTTGAGCAAGACACTTAACCATAATTGATTCTCTCCACCCAGGGGTTAAATGGGTACCTGTGAGGGCAGAGTTGGTTGATATGCGCTGTAATGGCAGCAATTGAGCTGTATACTCCCCAGGGAGCTGAGACGGTTTCAGGAATGATTTATGAGCCTTATGAGCCTTATGAGCAGGGGTAATGATATAATGCACCTTGAGCACCACTTAGTTGGTGGATATGTGCGCTATATAAGTCCACACATTATTATTATTATTAATGTATGGCTGGTTTTGATACAAAACTCTTGCTTCTTATCAATGTATGGCTAGTTTTGATACAAAACTCTTGATTCTTATCAATGTATGGATACATTTACAGACATAAGTGTTGACTGGCATTATGAGTGGTATCTGTGAAATAAGGTCAGTGTAGATCCATATTATGATTGACTGTACCTGGCTGTCGGATGAGACCTTAATCACCTGCCACTCTTCAGCATCCAAGTCGTAGCTAGGGTAAGAAGAAAACACAGAAAAATAGCTGCCATTGTACAAAATCTGTGTAGGAAGAATGAGTCATGATTTGCATACAACGAGGTCTAATCATAGATAAGTCAGTGTCACATAAACTAATCAAGTTTGTACGCCCCAGTTGGAGTGACCAAACCATAGTCCGGTGATTGACTAGTTAATTGCAGGATTTCTTCAAAATGTAAGTTTTGCAACATCTTCCCTGTCCAGTCATTTCCTTTGCCTTTTGACCGAAGCCACTATTAAACTAAATGCAAACAATGATAGATAGAAGCTGAATGAAAATCATGACTAGCTGATTGTTAAGTGTAATTGTAACATTGATAAACAATGTCTGGGAATAAGGCAAGGTCATCGTTTCGGTTTGCGGTAACACCATGTGTTTGTCTCAACTATCGCTAAGTGGAGTACAGGGTTCTGAAAAGAACCTTTTCGGGCAACTCGTATCTCAACTGTCACTTAGTGAGATTATGGTTCAGGGAGAACCAATATTGGGTTACCGCAAACCGAAACGATATCAATACTCCACCATGCAAAGCCTCAAATCTATTCGCTTAGTGTACATCGTAGCCCTCTAGCGGTGAAGTTGCATCCAGTGTCTTGATGATAGCCATTGTGGCATCAAGTGAGCGTTGTGCGTACACTTTATGCGAGCAGGGCCGGATTTAGACATGTGGAGGCCCCTGGGCAGCCTTCAGTAGTGGAGGCCCACCCTACCTTAGAATACTAAAAACTAAAAGGTGACAAGAGTCACAAGACATAGTTACAGTCATCCATAAAGTAAATTTTTTCAAGTAGAAAGAATCTGAATAAGCAAGCAAGCAGGTCAATCATGATCAATCATAACAAGAATATAGTACAGTACATATATTTACAGACCAGCCTACAGTTCAGGTCAGCCTACATTTTTCCTTACAATTTTTTTTTATCATGAAATATGTGGAGTCCCCTGGTTGTGGAGGCCCCTGGGCAACTGCCCAGCTTGCCCAGTCCTAAATCCGGCCCTGTATGCGCGTATGTTATGGTACTAAGCGCATGTGTACTTCTGCCAGCCAATGATCGCTGGAGATATTCCGCGTGTACGCACGTCAACTGCAAAATATGCCAAACACGACGCACTATCGCTGCCCTTTCACCCACAGTGATCTAACAACATGTGCCCACAACGGTTCATGCACAGTGCGAATAAGGTAAGGTCAATTTTGCATTTGTTTGCCGTTAGCTAGACCAGCAGGCTGTTACAAAGAGGTCTATATCACTGGTGTGAGGCTGCTTACCAGTATTGTTCACTAGGTAAAGTGTTATCGGCCGCTCCACCAAATACATATAGATGTCGCTCATGGGCAACCATGGTGTGACCATAGCGACGCTGTGGTGGAGGTGGGGTACCTTTCAAGATGTGGTCTGACTGTAGCTTTCTCCATCTAAGATGAAAATGAAAAAAGATGAAAAAAGAAGTTTATCAACTAGGGCAGGTCAATTCTTACAGGTACGGTAAAAAAATATGTCTTGATTTCTGGTCTCCACGTGTGTCGCCTTAGACCCACACATCAGAATTTTTAGTTTTCTTTTTTTGCTATGAAACGATGTCCAGATGCAGCCAAAATTGCTGGATTGATTGGAATTCTGCCGTGCTGTGTTTTAAACGACTTTTTCACATAGGGGTATGAACGTTTGCCTGATTTGTGCTGCCACCATACTTTGTGTACAGGAAATTTGGTCTGGTTCCAATAAACGTGTATACATGTATCATGTACACTCACTGGCCAAAAGTATTGCAACATGCTCAAAACTGAGCACTTTACAGTAACAGGTGAGATGATCATTTAATCTGATTTCATCGATCGTGTATTACATAATTTCCGAGCAAGAACAGTAAAAAAGAAGTAAGACTAATTGCGGTGACACCATGTAAGAATCTCAATTGAGTAGTAATTAGTTCTGAAAAGAACTGGGGGTACAACTCGACGTTTCGATCAGTATGCTCTGATCGTCCTCAGGAGAATGCCGGACTCTTGAAACTGCTGCTGCTTAAGTAGGCTGCTGGAGGATCATCCCCATTGACTTCAAAACACAGGCACTTTCAAGAAGTCTTAAGTAGTGTAAATAAAATAAAATAAATTATTGTAACACAGTTCTCCAAACTGAACTTTGGTGTGTGTTGCAATACTTATGGCCAGTGAGTGTATTTCACAGGTTGGCAAAAAAAAAAAAAAATAAAAAAAAAAAAATTGAAAAAAATGCGTCACCGCACTGATTTTGAAGCTGACCTGTGACCAGAAACTGGAGACTTTTTTGGCCCAATGTACAGAATTGATAATTAAAACATAACAAATTTTCTAATTATAAGGCGAGACTTATACTTGGTATAAAGCTGATGAAGGTATCAATCTTCCTTAGCAATAATTTTGTCTCAGGTTCTGCCACGTTTAAGAAATAATAAAAATGGGATAATTTTCTGTTTCGCATTTCAGAAAAAGTACTCTTTTTAAAATTCTGCATTACAATATATATATACACACAAAATCTGCGTGCATTTTCAATATTTTCTTGTTTACAAAACAATAAAAAAAGCTGAAATTTTCACTAATTGATTGTTTCATGTATATTTTAATTTGGCCAACATTACCGATGCTGTACCTTCCCTTTAATGTATATCTTGATTCAAAGAGAGTAAGCGTACTCATAGAAGCAGTGTGGCCAACATTACCGATGCTGTACCTTCCCTTTAATGCATATCTTGATTCAAAGAGAGTAAGCGTACTAATAGAAGCAGTATTGCCAACGTTACCGATGCTGTACCTTCCCTTTAATGTATATCTTGATTCAAAGAGAGTAAGCGTACTCATAGAAGCAGTTTGGCCAACATTACCGATGCTGTACCTTCCCTTTAATGCATATCTTGATTCAAAGAGAGTAAGCGTACTCATAGAAGCAGTTTGGCCAACATGACCAATGTTGTACCTTCCCTTTAATGCATATCTTGATTCAAAGAGAGTTAGCGTACTCATAGAAGCAGTATTGCCAACGTTACCAATGTTGTACCTTCCCTTTAATGTATATCTTGATTCAAAGAGAGTAAGCATACTCATAGAAGCAGTTTGACCAACATTACCGATGCTGTACCTTCCCTTTAATGCATATCTTGATTCAAAGAGAGTAAGCGTACTAATAGAAGCAGTATTGCCAACGTTACCGATGCTGTACCTTCCCTTTAATGTATATCTTGATTCAAAGAGAGTCAGCGTACTCATAGAAGCAGTTTGGCCAACATTACAGATGCTGTACCTTCCCTTTAATGCATATCTTGATTCAAAGAGAGTAAGCATACTCATAGAAGCAGTTTGGCCAACATTACCAATGTTGTACCTTCCCTTTAATGCATATCTTGATTCAAAGAGAGTTAGCGTACTCATAGAAGCAGTATTGCCAACATTACCAATGTCGTACCTTCCCTTTAATGTATATCTTGATTCAAAGAGAGTAAGTGTACTTGTAGAAGCAGTTTTGCCAACGTTACCAATGTTGTACCTTCCCTTTAATGTATATCATGATTCAAAGAGAGTAAGTGTACTTGTAGAAGCAGAATACCAATGCTATACCTTCCCTTTAAGTTTCTTTTAGATGTTATTATATGATACCTATAAATACCAACAAATAATTCAAATATTTGTTATTCACTTTCATTACGAGTATTCAGAAATGTAGACCCCTTTATATGTCTGGCACAAGATCGCAACTAGCCCAGGAAGGGTTTAATACACACAATTACCTACACAAACTATAGAGAAGCTCCGTAGATATGCTGTAGGCTATGTGCGTATGATTCCTGATTACAGAAACTTGCTTTATGACCTTGTTATAAAGAATTAGCAGGATATGATGTTGGAGTTCTAGCAGGATCTTCTTAAAAGGCAAAATGGACAGGAAATGTCAGAGAGTTTTAGGCTAATTAGCATTTGATAATCTCAAGCAGTTTACGGTGTCCCATGGAAAACGGAAGTCTCAACTAACGTAATACTCCCAGTCTCATTCATGTTAAGGTTATCACTGTCTGGTTCCTCACCTCTTCTCCATAAAGCAGAACCTGTACAAGTCATTTGTGATCTTGGCGCCACTCTGTCCTGAGAAGACGAACATGCTGTCCCTGGCGACGGCTACAGGGAAGTTGCAGCAGGTAGGGGGGTTGTCACCTTCCTGTTGAATCTGTAATAAAAACAAAAACAGAATTGTCACACGTTGGACTAACTACCAGCTCCATAACCAGATGTCTGCATGAAATACCACTGGGATTTCCCAAATGTCAAGTTATTCTTTTACCTCGTTTGAATTTTACTGAATTAAGTTAACCTTTAAGAATCGGTTCCTAGCCATATATGCTCCGAGGCAAAGACAAACCCAAGACAAGTCTACAGATTCATCAGAATGCACTGGTCCAATGCAAGGTACATGTAGCGTGACCCCTTGGAGAGTAGTGCGCTGACCTTATGAAAAGGTCATTTAAGGTCGTTACGGTACAATCACTATTGTGTGGCCTCTCCTTGCCCAGTATCATAAGCTGGGGGAAAAAAAGAGAAAGCTAAATGAGATAGACTGGTCCACAGACAATCTTAACACGTAAGTGCAGTCACTGAAGCTTAGGAAGGAGGCCGGGTCATTGACATAGATAATCTTGTCCAGACTAGGATGGTTGGCTGATTTTCATCAGCTCCCAAGACCAGACGCTTCGCCGTCCTTAGAGTATCTGTCTGATGATGAGTAATTACATGTACAGCGACACACCAGTTTTAAAACTGAACACAATTGGGATCACCGATTTTGTTTGTCCCGCCCGAGTGTGGCGTGATCATAACATTAAAACTATGACGTGATCATAACATTAGAAACAACAAATCCAGGCCACAGTGGTGAAAGGCACGGGAAGTACCTGTAAGTCAACATGGCTTACCGATACTTGTTCATCATGGTATGATATCCAGCTAAGCAGAGTGAGAACTGGTGAAATGCAAAGACATTCAGACAAGCTCACTCAGTGCTTTACAGGTTGGTAGTTATCACAGATTTAAAGAGATATGGGTCAAATTAGACCCCATTTTGTGAAGGAAGAACCCTGTGAATAGCCAGTTCAGCCCCCCCTACATGTACAAGACCCCTCTGAATCATTTTGGTGATATATGGGTAATCATTTAGGTAATAATGTAATGCGCCTTAGCACCAGTTTGGTGGATACGTGCGCTACATGTACACTCACTGGCCAAAAGTATTGCAACATGCTCAAAATAGCACTTTACAGTAACAGGTGCGATGATCATTTAATCCGATTTCATCGATCGTGTATTACATAGCAAGAACAGTAAAAAAAAGAACACTGACTTCAAAACACAGGCACTGTCAAGAAGTCTTAAGTAGTGTAAATAAAATAAAATAAATTATTGTAACACAGTTCTCCAAACTGAACTTTGGTGTGAATTTCAATGTTGCAATACTTATGGCCAGTGAGTGTATATAAGTCCACATTATTATTATTATTATTATATTTAGGGTGGTGGAGATATTCTGGGTCTTACATTTTCCAACAAGATGTTCCAGTTTGTTTATTCATTCTTGCAGTTTATAAACAAAGTCCATTATATACGTAACAAAGATGCTGTCAAGAAAGCTTGCATTGGGGGAAGGGAAAAGAAGGGTCGCGTTGGGAATCAAGTATGATTCTTGAGTTAAAACCTGCGGGGTGGGGAGTCATTTCCTTATAACTATGCCTCTATCAATTGCTGTTCCCATCCTTCCACTAATGCACTGCCTAATAGGTTTGATGAAATTTGGTAAACTTAAAAAGAAGGTACAACACCGGCAATTACCTGATTACACAATTACCAAGTAAGTGGAGTGCCATGGTTGAGCGGTTTAGTGCATCGGATTTGTGTTCTGATGGCTGAGTCGTCAGAATGTGGGTTCGAATCCCAACTGCGACCATGGTGCTTGTGTCCTTGAGCAAGACACTTTACCATAATTGCTTCTCTCCACCCAGGGGTAAATGGGTACCTGTGAGGGCAGAGTTGGTTGTTGCGTTTGATTAGCCCTATATGCGCTGTAATGGCAGCAATTGAGCTGTATACTCCCCAGGGAGCTGAGATGGATTCAGGATGATTTATGAGCCTGATGAGCAGGGGTAATAATATAATGCGCCTTGAGCACAAGTTTGGTGGATATGTGCGCTATATAAGTCCACATTATTATTATTATTATTACCAAGTTATTATCCAAAGGCTAAGTTGATGTGAAGTTGGAAAAGATACCAATCATCCTCAAAAATTATTCTGTCTGAAGGGAAAACACAACTAAAATTTGCGGCAACCTCCTTGCTCCAAGTATTTTCAGATTGTGAATGCTTTTTCACACTTTTCTCATAGCTGAAATATTTGAGCTGAAACTTTCAAAGGTTGGTTGTTAAATGCATATCTTGATTCAAAGATATTTAGCATACCCACAGAAGCAGTTTTGTCAACATTACCAAACATCATTGGTCATTACCCAATGACAAAATTACTGAAATATAATCAAAAACTTACTTGGTGATGGTTCCAAGCACCCACAGAAATTATTCCATGTGATGTTTATGGACATTTTAGGCCCCCCAAAAAAGTCTCTGGTTTCTGGTCATCGGTCAGCTTCAAAATCGGTGTGGGGACACTTTTTTCTTCTTTTTCCGGCCATCTTTTTTTTGCCAATAGGGAAATATGTGATACATTGTATACGCGGGGACCAAATTTCCCATATACAAAGTATGGTGGCTAAGAGAGGCCTCACAAACTGGGCAAACGTTCATATCCCTACATGTATGTGAATTTCAATCGATCCAGCAATTTTGGCTGCAATTGGACATCGTTTCATAGCACAAAAAAAAGAAAATTAAAAATGTTGACGTGCGGAACTGTGGCGACATGTGCGGAGACCAGAAACCGGAGACTATTTTTGTACAATTATTTTAAGGGTGGGGATTTTGGTCTTAAAAAAAACATGTTGTGCAGAGTTTGGACAAACTGTCATTAAAAATTGTTTCCTACCCTGGCGATTGTCACTTTTTGAGTGCCCCCATGTGTGGAGTTATGGTAAATCCAGGTGTGGCAATCGCCAGGGTAGATGTGGGGTGGCCAGGAAGGGGGAAAGGTAGCGACACCAATTGATAGCTGCATTAACTTGTCAATCCCTTATGGTAAAACTGTGCCAGGGGGATTCTATAAAGGGAAACAGCTGAAAGGTTTTGGCCATCTCTACTCAAAACTTAAAGAAACATTTGACTCAAAAGTGCACATGACAAGCCCCGGAGCTGTGGGTCATCAGATAATTTTTGTCCCCCTAAAAGATATGGATGGATGTCAGAATTACTTAAACCTTAACCAAACCATAACATCAGGAAATGACGGGTCTTCTGGGGGCGCATGTTTGCTGGTGGCCATGGGTATCAGGACACTCAATCAGCTACCACTAATCCCTCCCACGGGGCACAACATGGTGGATAAGATTCACATTGTATTTGTTTAAGATCTGATGTAATTAGAAGGGCTGGGGTGGGGAGGTCATGGAATTAAAAAGTCTGCAAACATGAGTGTTCCCTAAGGATGACCCTGTATGACCTAAATGGGGTTAACCTTTAAATGTGTGAAATAAGCAATGTATGTCTGTCACAAACCCCAAAGCATTGGCCCATCAGTTAATGTTGTTCCCCATAGAAGACATGGTGTCAAAAACACTTCAACAAAACCATAACTTCAGGAAATGACAGGGTGTTCATGAGGGGGGGGGGGGGATAGATATGTTTGCTGGTGGCCTCACAACAGAAACAGAACACCCTATCAGCTACCTCTCATGGTAAACATGTACAATGTGATTCACATTAGATTTAAGATCTTATATTATTAGAAGGGATGGTGAGGGAGGTCATGGAGTTGCAACGTCTTGCAAAATGGATGCGGGTGTGTCATACAGATTGACTGGGTGTGGCCGAGCGGTCTAGCTTACCGGACTCAAGTTCTGGTGTTAGCAGCAGAATGTGGGTTCGAATCCCGGCCGTGACACTTGTGTCCTTGAGCAAGACACTTAACCATAATTGCTTCTTTCCACCCAGGGGTTAAATGGGTACCTGTGAGGGCAGAGTTGGTTGATTAGCCCTATATGCACTGTAATGGCAGCAATTGAGCTGTATACTCCCCAGGGAGCTGAGATGGTTTCAGGAATGATTTTATGAGCCTTATGAGCAGGGGTAATAATATAATGCGCCTTGAGCACCACTCAGTTGGTGGATACGTGCGCTATATACATGTAAGTCCACACATTATTATTATTATTATTATTATTATTATTATTATTATTATGTTGATGGATTTTGGCCGATTTTGAATGTTTTTTAGCCAAAATTAAAATTCCTAGGGGGTTAGGGTTAATATGATAAAATACAGTAGAAACTGGTAATATACACATAAGACTATGAATAGTTTCAAAGGAGAGGGGGAAGGGGATTTGCTGCATATAATTTACTGCAGGATAATGACTGGTTTTTGGCCTGGCTACAGGCGACAGTTGAGGTATAGTACAAACACTGTAATTATCTTGTTGTGAAGACCTATGATATACATGTATGCCAGTATCGATTTTATTTCCAATATTTTAAAAATTTGAATTTTTTGTAAGGGAAAAAGCCACATAGAAAAAGGCAAATTCACGTTTTGGGGACACACCAGAACTTAGTCACTCTGATTGGTTCAATCCCATGTTACATTTCATCCAATCAGATTATATATAATCTTCCATGGGCCTTTATAAAAATTGGATTAAACATGGTAGCATATGGATATTTATGGAGGGGACTTTCAAAATGTACCCGTCTTCAGTGTGTGTATCCTCTTCCCAGCCGTCCTGACCCCTTATCATTTCATTCCCTCCACTTATATACATTGTCCTTTGTCAGTCGCCTTCATATGTTGCAACTGTTTATTAATTAACAATCCTTCATATACCATCCCATTACACCAGTTCTTCCTAGTTTTAATCAACTTCTAAACCGACTTAATTGGTGAGCCACTGAAGAAATAACCAGGTTATGACCCTAATTGGATGACTGAAGCAGACCTCGTCATCTTAATTTGTGTCCCAGACAATATCCAGACGCATTACTCCCAGGGTTCAGGATCCCCCTCTTTCTTTTTCCCCCGGCTGGAAGACCAAGTTGAAGCCGTGTGTGTGTAGGTCACAGGGTTACGATTAGCCGGCAGTATGTCATCTGAGATATGATCCTTTGGGCGCCTGGTGGGATTCCGTAATGTCTACCTTGATTTCCCCATCATCCAGGTGATAGCACTGAGGTGGAACAATACAGGATGGACCTGAATATGTGTTGAGGGGATTGACTGTTCAATATGTTCTCTGTCAACCTGCAGAGAGCGGGACATAGTAACAAGCAAATATTTGATATTTCTGTGACAGCCGGCAATCTCTTCATTAACGGCAGTTTCCGTTGCTCAACGTTTTTCATTTTCTCTGTCTTCCTACTTCTGCTAGCAGGAAACAAGATAGGAAATCAAATCATTTAAAAATAGAGTTACATCATTCAGGTTGATTTTCAAAGGAATATTTCTTATCAGATTATGGTCAACATTACATACATAATTAGTACTCTTTCTCAATATTAACTTGAGGCAAGTACTTGTACTCATACTGTACTCGTAACTAAATTGAGCCAAGTACTTCAGCCAAATATGAATATCCGTACTGTTTTCATACAATTAATTTGAGCCAAATATGAAAACTTGTAAAGTACTCTACTAACAACTAACTTGCGACAAGTACTTGTACTCGTACTTGTACTCGTACTGTACTCTTACAACTAATTTGAGTCAAGTACTTGTACTCGTACTTGTACTCGTACTGTACTCTTACAACTAATTTGAGTCAAGTACTTGTACTCGTACTGTACTCATACTTGTACTCGTACGGTACTCTTACAACTAATTTGAGTCAAATACTTGTACTGTACTCTTACAACTAATTTGAGTCAAGTACTTGTACTCGTACTGTACTCATACTTGTACTCGTACTTGTACTCGTACTGTACTCTTACAACTAATTTGAGTCAAGTACTTGTACTCGTACTGTACTCATACTTGTACTCGTACTGTACTCTTACAACTAATTTGAGTCAAGTACTTGTACTCGTACTGTACTCTTACAACTAATTTGAGTCAAGTACTTGGACTCGTACTGTACTCATACAAGTAATTTGAGTCAAGTACTTGGACTCGTACTGTACTCATACAACTAATTTGAGTCAAGTACTTGTACTTGTACTGTACTCTTACAACTAATTTGAGTCAAATACTTGTACTGTACTCATACTTGTACTCGTACTGTACTCTTACAACTAATTTGAGTCAAGTACTTGTACTCGTACTGTACTCATACTTGTACTCATACTGTACTCTTACAACTAATTTGAGTCAAGTACTTGTACTGTACTCTTACAACTAATTTGAGTCAAGTACTTGGACTCGTACTGTACTCATACAACTAATTTGAGTCAAGTACTTGGACTCGTACTGTACTCATACAACTAATTTGAGTCCAAGTACTTGTACTCGTACTGTACTCTTACAACTAATTTGAGTCAAGTACTTGTACTCGTACTGTACTCATACAACTAATTTGAGTCAAGCACTTGGACTCGTACTGTACTCATACAACTAATTTGAGTCAAGCACTTGGACTCGTACTGTACTCATACAACTAATTTGAGTCAAGTACTTGGACTCGTACTGTACTCATACAACTAATTTGAGTCAAGTACTTGGTCTCGTACTGTACTCTTAACTAGATTTGAGCTAAATATGAATACTCGTACTGTACTCATACTCGTTACAAATTTCAGACAAGTTTTTTAACCAAAAATTAATACTCTTAAGTACTCATACTATGAAACATCTTGAGTCAAGTACTCATACTGTACTCAAGCATGTTTGAGCCAAATATGAGTTCTCAAAAAGTACTCATACTCACAACCAACTTGTGCCAAATGAACCAAATATTTATACTCATAAAGTACTCATAACCCAAACCCTCAACCAACAGCAGTCTGACACTCACACTTGTACTTAACTGTCAAGACAAATTCCACGTAAATTTTGCTCTGGGTATTAGGGCCGCTGTTGTGAACAGCGCTGGGGTGAAATCTATAGTTCTGAGCATTTGCTTTGCTTTCCTTTATTGATTAAATCTTTAAAATCCGGAGGATCACAACATTGCGATTTATAAAAATCTGAAAATCCGGAAAAATCCGGACAAATCACATCCCTGTTTAATACCTTTAGCACCCATTCTTTATTTGTGAAAGCCCCTTTTCTTATTAACCAGGGTGCAAAATTAAGGGTTGTCTGAGACTTAAATTTGCTGGGGACAACCTACAAAGGTGTGCAAAACCTGTTGGCACACCCCTCACGACCCCCCCCCCCCCATTCAATGTTGAGTTACAACCAGAGTTTCTTTGGAAACATTTGGCAGTGCGATAATCCCAGCCAAATTCTAAGCACACAACATTAGACAGGGGGAAAGGGGGGGCATTTCTTGGCGAGACTTCTCAGTTAATTATGTTACTATGTCAAGGTGTGCCAACAATTTTGTTCAACATTGTAGCTAACTGATAATTGGCTGCTCAATGGGTAACCAAAAATTTGTATTCAACTGTCAAGACAAACCTACAAAAACAGCCATTTGTGGCTAGTGAGGATATGGGTATTATTCTTTCTTCTCTTTTATTTCTTGAGTTCCTGTAAATAAACTTTGAATTGAGGTGCTCCAGGGCAGGTATGAAGGAAGGACGGAAGAATGACAAGGAACAAAATTGAAGTTTTGTCAAGGGACTTTCTGTTATATTTTGATCTTAATGGTCTCATAAGTTCAGATCTTATTAATTTGATGTGTGTCACTTTGAAAAAAATTCCTTCGGGTGCTTTTGAAATGTCAGTGGTTGGAAACACTTGACCGTTTTGTTTTTCCCTTCCGGCTTTTCCTGTGATAAAAAGGTAAAGTGGCTAATTTCACTTGCCCGGCAAAGTAGACGCTAGGTCTAACAAAGAATGAGAACAGTCACGATTTGTGACTGCTTCACGTGTTCTCACAGTCTCTTATCAGCAAACACAAATCCAGATCTTTAGGACATGGCTCCACCTTCCTCAAACCAGCTGTCATCACTTATAACTGTGCAAGTTCAATGAAAAGATTGGATCTGGACATAATGCGTGACCAAGCATGGGAACAAGCGTCAGTCCATGTCCTTTAGGTGTCAAGGCCGAGTCCAAGTCATTGTTAAAAATGACTTGAGTCTGAGTCGTTAAAAATGACTTGAGTCTGAGTCGTTAAAAATGTTACTTGAATTGGACTCGAATTGGACTTGAGTCTGAGCCACAAGTCATACAAGTATGGATACTGTCATGTGTAGTGTTTGATTACCAACAGTGTATGGGCTTTAAAGGGAAGGTACAACATTGGGAATGTTGGCCAAACTGCTTCTATGAGTATGCTTACTCTCTTTGAATCAAGATATACATTGAAGGGAAGGTACGACATTGGTAATGTTGGCAAAACTGCTTCTATGAGTATACTTACTCTCTTTGAATCAAGGTATACATTGAAGGGAAAGTACAACATTGGTAATGTTGGCGAAACTGCTTCTATGAGTATGCTTACTCTCTTTGAATCAAGGTATACATTGAAGGGAAGGTACAACATTGGTAATGTTAGCAAAACTGCTTCTATGAGTATACTTACTCTCTTTGAATCAAGGTATACATTGAAGGGAAAGTACAACATTGGTAATGTTGGCGAAACTGCTTCTATGAGTATGCTTACTCTCTTTGAATCAAGGTATACATTGAAGGGAAGGTACAACATTGGTAATGTTGGCAAAACTGCTCCTATGAGTATGCTTACTCTCTTTGAATCAAGATACACATTAAAGGGAAGGTACAACATTGGTAATGTTGGCAGAACTGCTTCTATGAGTATGCTTACTCTCTTTGAATCAAGATATACATTTTTCAACCATTCTTCTTACGCTGTGTCATTAATGAGAACAAAGTGCATTCATATTTTCTTCTAATGTGGAATTTAAAAACATTTGCACTGGAAAGTATTGGCAATTACTTTTGCTTTTTCTTATAGTATTGGTATTGTTGGTAAAACTACTTCTTAAAATTATCCTTACTTCCTTTGAATTAAGAATTACGAATCATTAAACAACCAACCTGTGTTTAGGAGAAAATTGGAAACATTCATTTACAATTTTTGAAGTTTTCATAATGTTAGTCAATAGACAGCGGTATTCATTCCCATTGTGGACAGTCGGTACCAAGTCTTACATTAAAACCCAACATTTTGGGCAATAATTTCACTTTTCTTAAAAAAGACTGCACCTCGAACAAAACCTTTTTTTAGGGAAGATCAATAATACCATCAGCTTTAAAGCAAGTAAGTTTAAATATCAATTATACCATCTTGAATCGATTCAAGCTTCAAAACAATTTGTATATTCACAAGTGGGACACGCACAAGCTTTACACATTACACATTACAACTGTTACATGTAACTACATGTAACTACATGTCACAACTGTTACATGTCACAACTGTTACATGTCACAACTGTTACATGTCACAAGCATTACTGCACTGAAACACAACACAAAAGCAGAGTGTCTGCATCATTGTCCTCTGCCACTACAAATCAATGCCAAACTGTGCAATCCAGTAGCATATTCAAATGTTTGATTTAACTGTGATTGCCTAATTAGAATAACCTATTCAATTAATAGGTAATGTCCTGACAAGTGTTTGGGTTTCCGGAATGAAACGCCTAGGGTGTGTATTTCAACATCAAAGTTCAATCAGATGTGACTTTAACCTAGGGCACAGCCACAGCACAGCCCACCCCAGGGGAGAATGTTAATTTATACAGTAGATGAAGTCTGAAACATGTACAGACGGGAAACTAAAACATGTGCTTCATAGTCCAGGGTTTCAAATGTAATTTTCCTGCCCCTGGGCGACAGTAGGTACTGCCTCTCTTGGGGATGTCCAACATTCACATTAAAGGAATAAAAGTTTGTTGTGCGGTCTTTACCACAGGATAAAGACCAAGGGGTCGTGGCCACAGGTAATAAAGGACTGAGCAGAAGGCTCGGGGTCTTTATCACCCATGGGAACGACCCTGTGGTCTTTGTCCTGGGGAAAAGACCGAACATAATATTCACATTCATCAATGCCAATCTAAATTTTGTTTAATAATTTCAGTATCCAGTCATTTGTATTGAAAAAGAGCCCGAAAGAAACTGACTGTCCAATCCACACTTGAGGATGAATGAAATTCCAACTTGGCCCTTGACTGTGCATGACGCAAATGCATACGTGTATGTCTACACACTGATTTGCTCAATACCGCGTAATGTGCCTAATAACAGCTAGAGTCAACACGCATATATGCTGATTGATTATTATTGCCGATAATGTATAGCCAGCTGCTCTTTACTGGTCATTCATGCACCCCCACGTGATCACGTTTCGTCCAATCAGATTGTCCAATCAGCCATTTCACATTATTTAGGTAACAAAGTCTACAGAGTAAAAAAACAGTCATAACTTTAGTCGTAACTTTGGTTGTAACTTTAGTCGTACCTTTAGTAGTAACTTTAGTTGTAACAGTCGTAACAGCAAAACCTTTGTTCTAAAGTCGGCTTCAAACTGTGCAAAGCATAACTTTTAGTGTTGTACAAGTAGGTATCATGACCGGTTTTGGTGGTGGTCTCAAGACCTGTCTCGGTTCAGACGAGGTCTCAAAGATTTGCTGGTCTTAATAACACTGGTCAACAATTTTTAAAAGTTGTCTGCTTCGGAGATAAAATGTGCTATTTATTATGGATTTTGATGTGCTGAATTCAAATATGACAATTAAAATTACTGATTGGCTACCGTTTCCAAGATATTTAAGTTTTTACATTTTACGTACTATGTATATGGTGTACATGGCAGATTTTTAATCATGAATTATCATATGCTATTCCCATACGTGTACACATGTACATGTAGATCTTGAAAACTAGAGCCAATCAACAATTTTAAGCATCATTTCCATTCTCAGTGACCCATAATTAGTCAAGTTTGACTTTTCAAGTTTGACATTTGTTTCGGAAGCATTTTGGCTGTAGACCAGTGTAATCGAGAGCAGGAAAAAGCTTATGAAAATCAAATTCTTACCCTCATTTGCATAATTCCACAAGGAGCACACAATGAAAAAATTAACTTAAGCCACTTCTTAGTGCATAAAAATTATCCTAATTGTTACTTGGAAAGAAACTCAAGGAAGATATATATGTACATGTAACAAGATTATCCAGCACAATGGCCTACTAATACATCACTTTAAATCAATTTCTGTTTTCTTATGAAATTAAACATAAGCTGTTGAGGTCTCGGACACATAAGTTTCAGTCTTAGTCTCGGATATGGTGCCCTCAACTACTACTTTTAGTCTCGGATATGGTGGCCGCAACTGCTACTTTTAGTCTCGGATATGGTGGCCGCAACTGCTACTTTTAGTCTCGGATATGGTGGCCGCAACTGCTACTTTTAGTCTCGGATATGGTGGCCGCAACTGCTACTTTTAGTCTCGGATATGGTGGCTGCAACTGCTACTTTTATTCTCGGATATGGTGGCCTCGACTGCTACTTTTAGTCTGCAACATACTCTTTCAGACTCTCAACAGAATAAACACAAACTGAAAGCCTATTCACTCATTTATATCTGCATTCAAGTATTTATCTTTCTTAACGGTTTGATGCCATCATTGTAATCTAGAATAAATCAGTTCTGTTTGCGGTAACACCACATGGGTTATCTCAGCTATTTGAAAAGAAGCGTATTGGTCTTATCTACATTTCGACTTGGCCGCTGTAGTCTCCTGATGATGATTAGAGCAGGCTCATTGAAACCTAGTCGAGAAGACCAATACGGTTCCTATCAGAACCACAATCTCTCTTCGCGATAGTTGAGATAACCCACATGGTGTTACCACAAACCAAACCGATAACGATACACTCTCCTATGCAAAGCCTCATCTCTTTGCGATAGTTGAGATAACCCACATGGTGTTACCACAAACCAAACCGATAACGATACACTCTCCGATGCAAAGCCTCATCTCTTTGCGATAGTTGAGATAACCCACATGGTGTTACCACAAACCAAACCGATAACGATACACTCTCCAATGCAAAGCCTCATGTCTTTGCGATAGTTGAGATAACCCACATAGTGTGTTACCACAAACCAAACCGATAACGATACACTCTCCAATGCAAAGCCTCATGTCTTTGCGATAGTTGAGATAACCCACATGGTGTTACCACAAACCAAACCGATAACGATACACTCTCCAATGCAAAGCCTCATGTCTTTGCGATAGTTGAGATAACCCACATGGTGTTACCACAAACCAAACCGATAACGATACACTCTCCAATGCAAAGCCTCATCTCTTTGCGATAGTTGAGATAACCCACATGGTGTTACCACAAACCAAACCGATAACGATACACTCTCCAATGCAAAGCCTCATCTCTTTGCGATAGTTGAGATAACCCACATGGTGTTACCACAAACCAAACCGATAACGATACACTCTCCGATGCAAAGCCTCATGTCTTTGCGATAGTTGAGATAACCCACATGGTGTTACCACAAACCAAATCGATAACGATACACTCTCCGATGCAAAGCCTCATGTCTTTGCGATAGTTGAGATAACCCACATGGTGTTACCACAAACCAAACCGATAACGATACACTCTCCGATGCAAAGCCTCATCTCTTTGCGATAGTTGAGATAACCCACATGGTGTTACCACAAACCAAACCGATAACGATGCACTCTCCGATGCAAAGCCTCATGTCTTTGCGATAGTTGAGATAACCAACATGGTGTTACCACAAACCAAACCGATAACGATACACTCTCCAATGCAAAGCCTCATCTCTTTGCGATAGTTGAGATAACCCACATGGTGTTACCACAAACCAAACCGATAACGATACACTCTCCGATGCAAAGCCTCATCTCTTTGCGATAGTTGAGATAACCCACATGGTGTTACCACAAACCAAACCGATAACGATACTCTCCGATGCAAAGCCTCATCTCTTTGCGATAGTTGAGATAACCCACATGGTGTTACCACAAACCAAACCGATAACGATACACTCTCCAATGCAAAGCCTCATGTCTTTGCGATAGTTGAGATAACCCACATGGTGTTACCACAAACCAAACCGATAACGATACACTCTCCAATGCAAAGCCTCATGTCTTTGCAATAGTTGAGATAATCCACATGGTGTTACCACAAACCAAACCGATAACGATACACTCTCCGATGCAAAGCCTCATCTCTTTGCGATAGTTGAGATAACCCACATGGTGTTACCACAAACCAAACCGATAACGATACACTCTCCGATGCAAAGCCTCATGTCTTTGCGATAGTTGAGATAACCCACATGGTGTTACCACAAACCAAACCGATAACGATACACTCTCCGATGCAAAGCCTCATCTCTTTGCGATAGTTGAGATAACCCACATGGTGTTACCACAAACCAAACCGATAACGATACACTCTCCGATGCAAAGCCTCATGTCTTTGCGATAGTTGAGATAACCCACATGGTGTTACCACAAACCAAACCGATAACGATACACTCTCCGATGCAAAGCCTCATGTCTTTGCGATAGTTGAGATAACCCACATGGTGTTACCACAAACCAAACCGATAACGATACACTCTCCGATGCAAAGCCTCATCTCTTTGCGATAGTTGAGATAACCCACATGGTGTTACCACAAACCAAACCGATAACGATACACTCTCCAATGCAAAGCCTCATGTCTTTGCGATAGTTGAGATAACCCACATAGTGTTACCACAAACCAAACCGATAACGATACACTCTCCAATGCAAAGCCTCATGTCTTTGCGATAGTTGAGATAACCCACATGGTGTTACCACAAACCAAACCGATAACGATACACTCTCCGATGCAAAGCCTCATCTCTTTGCGATAGTTGAGATAACCCACATGGTGTTACCACAAACCAAACCGATAACGATACACTCTCCGATGCAAAGCCTCATGTCTTTGCGATAGTTGAGATAACCCACATGGTGTTACCACAAACCAAACCGATAACGATACACTCTCCGATGCAAAGCCTCATGTCTTTGCGATAGTTGAGATAACCCACATGGTGTTACCACAAACCAAACCGATAACGATACACTCTCCTATGCAAAGCCTCATGTCTTTGCGATAGTTGAGATAACCCACATGGTGTTACCACAAACCAAATCGATAACGATACACTCTCCTATGCAAAGCCTCATCTCTTTGCGATAGTTGAGATAACCCACATAGTGTTACCACAAACCAAACCGATAACGATACACTCTCCGATGCAAAGCCTCATGTCTTTGCGATAGTTGAGATAACCCACATGGTGTTACCACAAACCAAACCGATAACGATACACTCTCCTATGCAAAGCCTCATCTCTTTGCGATAGTTGAGATAACCCACATGGTGTTACCACAAACCAAACCGATAACGATACACTCTCCGATGCAAAGCCTCATCTCTTTGCGATAGGTTGAGATAACCCATGGTGTTACCACAAACCAAACCGATAACGATACACTCTCCGATGCAAAGCCTCATCTCTTTGCGATAGTTGAGATAACCCACATGGTGTTACCACAAACCAAACCGATAACGATACACTCTCCAATGCAAAGCCTCATCTCTTTGCGATAGTTGAGATAACCCACATGGTGTTACCACAAACCAAATCGATAACGATACACTCTCCTATGCAAAGCCTCATCTCTTTGCGATAGTTGAGATAACCCACATAGTGTTACCACAAACCAAACCGATAACGATACACTCTCCGATGCAAAGCCTCATGTCTTTGCGATAGTTGAGATAACCCACATGGTGTTACCACAAACCAAACCGATAACGATACACTCCGATGCAAAGCCTCATCTCTTTGCGATAGTTGAGATAACCCACATGGTGTTACCACAAACCAAACCGATAACGATACACTCTCCGATGCAAAGCCTCATCTCTTTGCGATAGTTGAGATAACCCACATGGTGTTACCACAAACCAAACCGATAACGATACACTCTCCGATGCAAAGCCTCATCTCTTTGCGATAGTTGAGATAACCCACATGGTGTTACCACAAACCAAACCGATAACGATACACTCTCCTATGCAAAGCCTCATGTCTTTGCGATAGTTGAGATAACCCACATGGTGTTACCACAAACCAAACCGATAACGATACACTCTCCTATGCAAAGCCTCATCTCTTTGCGATAGTTGAGATAACCCACATGGTGTTACCACAAACCAAACCGATAACGATACACTCTCCGATGCAAAGCCTCATGTCTTTGCGATAGTTGAGATAACCCACATGGTGTTACCACAAACCAAACCGATAACGATACACTCTCCTATGCAAAGCCTCATCTCTTTGCGATAGTTGAGATAACCCACATGGTGTTACCACAAACCAAACCGATAACGATACACTCTCCGATGCAAAGCCTCATCTCTTTGCGATAGTTGAGATAACCCACATGGTGTTACCACAAACCAAACCGATAACGATACACTCTCCGATGCAAAGCCTCATGTCTTTGCGATAGTTGAGATAACCCACATGGTGTTACCACAAACCAAACCGATAACGATACACTCTCAATGCAAAGCCTCATCTCTTTGCGATAGTTGAGATAACCCACATGGTGTTACCACAAACCAAACCGATAACGATACACTCTCCGATGCAAAGCCTCATGTCTTTGCGATAGTTGAGATAACCCACATGGTGTTACCACAAACCAAACCGATAACGATACACTCTCCGATGCAAAGCCTCATGTCTTTGCGATAGTTGAGATAACCCACATGGTGTTACCACAAACCAAACCGATAACGATACACTCTCCGATGCAAAGCCTCATCTCTTTGCGATAGTTGAGATAACCCACATGGTGTTACCACAAACCAAACCGATAACGATACACTCTCCGATGCAAAGCCTCAAATCTTTAAATCTGGAATTTTTTATTTTGTCAATACACTGATCCACCACAGATTGACCAATAATATTACAATTTACATGTACCCGGCGACTGTTGCCATCCACCATTAACCCCGGTAACCCCAGGCAACATGCTGATCTGCCACAGATTGACCAATAATACTACAATATACATGTACCTGACGACTGTTGCTAACCACCATTAACCCTGGTAACCCCAGGCAACATGCTGATCTACCACAGATTGACCAATAATATTGCAATGTACATGTGCCTGGTGACCGTTGCCATCCACCATTAACTCTGATAACCCCCGGCAACATGCTGATCTAACACAAATTGACCAATAATATTACAATATACATGTACATGTGCCTGACGACTGTTGCTATCCACCATTAACCCCAGTAACCCCAGGCAACATGCTGATCCACTACAGATTGACCAATAATATTGCAATATACATGTACCTGACGAATGTTGCCTTCCACCATTAAGCCAATCAAGCTGGGTTGGTATCCACTTTTGTGATGAACAAAATCAAACTTTACGGTGGTGATCCATTCAATATACATTTCAAGATTTCTTGAAAGTGACAGTATTTCAGACTGAATAATTTCTCAGGATGTTTGGTACCATCACCAACTTCACGTCAATTAAGTTTTAGATTATAATTCCCTTTTAAAAACCCTACTACTACAAGGGTCAAAATCAGTCAAAATGTTGATATACTTGCCAAGGTATATCTAGTGCACTTAAAAGTCAAACACTGTCAAACCTCACGTGTAGTAAGTACATTTACAGGTCAAAATGAGTCGACCATTTTTGACTGGTAAAAGCAATGTCTGGTATTGTTCAGGGTGGTCAAAATGACAGTAAAAACCAGTCACAAATGCCCATGTGTGCACATTTGGATCAACAGTCAAAACAGTCAGTTGACTGGTTTTGACCTCTATAGCAACTTCCCACTAAAGTGCAACTGAAGTAGAAGAGTAATAATGTCCGTTATGTTTTAGATGTATAACAAATCAAGCTCCTGAAGACATCAGAGCATACTGATCGAAACGTCGAGTTGTAACCATCACTCCTTTTCAGAACTAATTACTACTAAAATGAGAATTTTACATGGTGTCACTGCAAACAGTCTTTACTTTGCTAAAGTGAAGGATTTTGGAGGATTGAGGTTATTAGGCATGCTTGCCTTTCCACGGTACATGTACATCCATGTTTGTTGTAGTGATTGCAAGGTCAGTGCTTGGGTCAGTGGACACATGTGCATACATGCCATGTGCTTGCTTTACTACTGAAGGATTCTGGAGGATTCAGGTTAAGTGTAAGCAAATGGGCCTAGGGAGTTAGTTGTTTGTCGGTTGATAAATGTTTTTTTTGTATTTTTCACTATTGTACACTTCTGTATGAAATGTTCTCCCATAAAGTTCAATAATTTGCACTGATGAATGATAGTTGTTTCCGAACAGACTCAGACTTTAAAAACGTTTCCTCTAAACCTGCCAATGAACTCATCAGCAAAACATGGTCAGCCGACGCCAAAGCCTCTCTGAAAAATACATACTGACACACCACAGACAAAATTTCACTGTAATTTTTTTCAAAACGTATGTTTTCAGATACTCTAGAAATTCCCAGACCCGAGGCTGTCTTGAAAACATGTTGACCAGAGAGACAATCATCTGAAATATGATGCATGCGGTCAATGACTCAGCCCAACTGAATATTTCTACAGCCGTTCATTAATTGGACTTGACAGTCGATGACAAACAGTCAAGAGTCAGGCGACAGTTTCATCTCACTTCTGTACAAAACAAACATCCTCAACCTGAAATATTTACTTCCCCCTCGTGAAAAATCATATCAACTGCTCAAAACCTAAGCCGGCTGCACGAGAATGTCAAAATTTCAAACTAATGATTTGGCATTTCTAGCTCAAATGAATGGGACTTCCCATTCTTATATTTAATTTAATTGGCCCAGAGGTTCTGGTACATATCAATCTCATAGTGGCCACAAACCACAAGATGACACCTTCTATATATGCTGATAACAAGTTCATGGTGCAATAACTCATTCCATTAACCAATATTTCTGAAACGTTATGAGCTCAAACGGAAACAATGGACTTGTTGGGAGTAACTTTAATATACGGACAGTTCAAGTACAATGCTATGTTAATGAGTACATAAGTAAGACTAATTGCGGTGACTCCATGTGAAATTATCTATTGAGTAGTAATTAGTTCTGAAAAGAACTGGAGGTTACAACTTGATGTTTTGATCAGTATGCTCTGATCATCTTCAGGAGCTTGATTTGGTACAAATTTAAAAAATAACGGACATTATTAACCCAGTTCTTTTCATAACTACTTACTACTCAATAAAGAATTTCACATGGTGTCACCGCAATTAGTCTTACTTATCCTCTTCACCATGCAAAGCTACAAGTTTTATTGAGTACATACTTCATATACATTGAAGTACGTAAAAGCAAACTAACAGAAACACATACAGATGCATTGGCGGATCCAGGGGGGGCTAAGGGGGCTGTAGCCCCCCCTAAAATCGTATAAAAAAAATTTAAAAAAGGGGAAGGGAGAAGGGGGGGGGAAGAACGCACTCCCATTCCCACAGTGTGCGGGATAAACATAAGGAGGTGACCTACTTAGTACTGTACTAACCGTTGTGCATAGGAAGTGGCAGCACCCTTCGTAGTACTGAAAAATAATTGTTTTTGATTCTCAGCCCCCCCTAAAAAATGTTCTGGATCCGCCCATGAGATGGTATCATTTTGCCAAAGTAACATCACAGATATTGAATGCAATCAAATTAGCTCAAACTCTGGCATTTACCATGTTGAAAACAGCAACGAAAACATGGAAATATTGGCGCCATTTTTAAAATTATTTTTACTCAAACAAACTTTCAGAAATGGATCAATACGATAACAGGCTTGTGACCACTACACCAAACAAGTGGCCACTACAGTGGGTATTTTGGTGACCCCATGATTTTCTTAGCAATATTGAACTGTCTGAATCATTGTGGAATTTTTGGCTATGGTTCAACTTGACACTTTGACTAGTGCGTGCTCTGACTAACATCAGTTATTTTAGAAGATAACTCGAGCTTGCGCTTGGAAATATCAAGTTACATCAGTAGTTCCTTTCAGAGTCCCAGGACTCAAACAAAGACATATAGTAATTTTACTTTAATCCTTATCTAGACCTAACATGCAAAGCTTCAGATTGTATCTTTGACTTTGATCTTGTAAAATTGGTCAGCTCCCGGCTGGAGCAACACTCATGATTGGGGTCAGATTGGAGAGAATTGGGGTTCTTATTTTAAGTTAGAGGCAGTGACGCACCCAGTATTTCTCCTCGGAGGGGGCCCATGATATAGTTTATATCACTCTTCTAGTAGCATAGACCCTTTACTAAGTTTTGTTGGGCCATTAAACACCAACATATCACAACCTCCCCCTACCACCAACACTCTTAGAAGGTTTTTTTGTATGAATAATGAAATAAAGGTACAAAATATTTGATGTAAAATTTATTTATTTAAAAAAGAAACTGGAATGTAATTTTTTTTTCTCAAATAAATAAATTTGACATCGTCAACAATGGTGAAATAGGGCTATTTTATTGCAGGAATGAATATGAACAATCCCAATGCAGATTGGCTTTTGTCCTGTTAACAACACAATGAAATAAGCCAAAATTTTCACAACTTGGTTTTTATAAATATTTTTTGGTTTTTATACATGTTTTATACATATTTTGGATGCATTCAAAGACATTTTAATTTTAGCAAAAGTGTAAAACTGACTTTAAATGTAAAATAAAAAAAAAATTATTCCATGAAAATCCAGAAAACATCCCTGCCAAATTCTGCTGCGCAAAGGTTAATACTGAGCAGTTTTGATTCTGGTATGCCGCTCTATGAGATTGGCCCCTGAACATTATATGATGTACATGTAAGTGGGATTTAAAGCTTAGCATGGTGGAAATACAGTAGAAATAAGGTTTGTGGTAGCACCAATGTAATTAATCTCTTAAACCCTCCTATGACTGCAAGGGTCAAAATCAGTCAAAAAGTTGATATACTTGCCAAGGCATATGTAGTGCAGTTAAAAGTCGAACACTGTCAAACCTTACGTGTAGTAAGTACATTTACAGGTCAAAATGAGTCGACTGTTTTTGACTGGTAAAAGCATTGTCTTGTATTGTTCAGGGTGGTCAAAATGACAGTAAAAACCAGTCAAAAATGCCCCTGTGTGCACATTTGGGTCAACCCTCAAAACAGGCAGTTGACTGGTTTTGACCTCTATAGCTACTTGCCAGTGCAGCTATAGTAAGAGGGTTATTAGAGATGTAACAATTGGTGGTTCTGGAGAAGAATCGTTGGTGTGAAACTCATGGTGCTACCGCAAACCTTATTTGTAATTTATGATTTAAAAAGGATACAGTATAAATATACTATAAAACTATGTTTATTTTACCTCTTCCCAGCTCTTGCTATCACCATTAAGGGAAACACACCACATGTCATTTAATCTGTAAAAGAGTCAATCATGAAAACATTAATATTCTGTTAAATTGTTCCCATCAAATTTCTTATGGACCCGCCATCCATAAATCTCAGATTTTGTATTTTTTTCCCCACTAAAAAGCACTGCCGCAATAACTCTTACTCCCTGTAACCCTTACCCGCAAAAAATGTCTGGTTGCCATTCAAAGAGCCAGGAATCATCAGTGCCGGGAGTCCGTGTACACACCATTAAAAAAATCCTAATAGCAGAGTGTTTTTTTTTGTTACCCGCCTGAGAGAAAGAAAAAAAATGGCCTAATAATACAGTAGAACCCATAATATAAACCACCAATACATCTGGGTTTCTTTTTGGACATTTGGTGTTGTAAATGATATTGTGAGAAAACGAAAAGGTTGGGAAAATGTTTGCCATTATCATTAGGCATATACTAGCCTATAGCGGTTTACCTCTATAGCCATGTACAGCAAGGAAACTGTTTTTTATCTTGGTATTTACAATAAAATGATGCACAAGGAAAGTTGCCATGGTCTGAAGTTAGTCGAAACCCGGTTTCTTAGTAGGATTTTCAAAATAAGAAGGTAGGATTTCCTACAAAAGTAGGAAGAATATCATGCCTGAAATGGACACATTTGGACACCCTGTCTTTCATATAAAAACCCATTTAGAAAACCAAATCCTGGCCCCTACAGTAAATTTTGGTTCGGTAAATGAGGGGGGGGGGGGGGGTTACCTTGCATTGCCATCATAACCTGCAAATATCCAGAGCTTCCCATCATAAACGGCAGCACCATGGGCTGATCTGGCAGGAGGAAGTCTGGGAAAAAACAAACAAATAAACATGAAATACATTGCATTTGGGTGAACTGTTCTTAAACCCTAACTCCCTAGCTATTTTGGCTAAGAGCCTTCCTGAATCCGCCAAAATCCAACACCGTGCACAAACACTACCACCCAACTGTTGGATATAGCTGGAATTGGGACACCCAGCCCCACGTAAAGTATCCCTGTCTGGGCTATACAGTAGCTGCATAAAAATCCAAAAAATAGGGCTCTTCAAAAGCAAATTCGTAAGAAGAGAAAAACTTTAAAAGATCAATATTTTCATGAAAAAGCCGTTGCTATAAATACTGCAGCAGAGGCAAGACAAGTTGAGAAAGAATTTCAACTTGCTAAAACCAAATCTATGCACTCTACCACCTCAAAAATCACCATTTCAAATGAAAAGTTAATAAAGCATTTCAAAGAGCATTTTTCTGAAAAGGTTATTGACGTACCACCTGAGTTAGAACATTCAAATAGTTATGATTACTTGTTGGATACACAGGTTGAAGTGAATGAAGATCCACCTAACCTTGATGAAATTGCTGAAGTAGTTAAAACATTTAAGAATAACAAATCTGCTGGTACAGATAATCTGCACTGTGAAGGGCTGAAGTACCATTGTAGTAAGAATCTTCTTGTGTATTTAACTATGCTGACTTCTCTTGTCTGGTCTCTAGTGGCTGTCCCAGAATCTTGGCTTGCTATGAAGGTAGTTTGTCTCTACAAAAAGGGTTTGAAGTCTCTAGCAGAAAACTACCAGGCATTGTCTATTGGTTCAAATCTTAGTAAAATAGTTCCTTGTATAATTTTAAACAGGTTGCAGGAAACCTATGAGCTGAATATTTCTGAATCCCAGTTTGGTTTTAGAAAAGGTCGGTCAACTGTGGATGCAATCTTTGTCAGCAAGAATGTTATACAAAAGCATGCTGGACCTCTTGTTTTGGTCTTTGTTGACTTAACAGCGGCATATGATTATATCCCTAGAGATTTTTTGTTTCGGATTTTAGAACTATGCACTGGTGCCAAACTCCTTATCTACATTCTCAGAAAATTATATGATGGTACAACTGCATGTATTTCTGGGACTAAAGTAAAATTTGATATTTTATCTGGTTGTCGACAAGGAGGCCTAGAAAGTCCAACACTGTTTAACTTCTATTTTGATTTTGTCTTGAAAGTGTGTGCAGAGGCTATTGACA
Source organism: Zoroaster sp. YZ-2022 (assembly GCA_029582265.1). Taxonomy (NCBI): domain Eukaryota; kingdom Metazoa; phylum Echinodermata; class Asteroidea; order Forcipulatida; family Zoroasteridae; genus Zoroaster; species Zoroaster sp. YZ-2022. Next base: position 38,288,545 of record CM055818.1, read on the forward strand.
GAAAGTATCCAGGTGGATGGGGTGTCTCGTTCGATTATCGTATTTCTAGCGAATGCACTAACCGGGAACAAAGAAAAACCAAGAAAATGAATGGTATTGAAATAATAAGGTGGCTCTTGTATGCCGATGATTTGGTTTTATTTTGTATAAGCATTGCTGAAGCACAAGGAATTATGAATATAATGAACACAACTTGTAAACGTTTTGGATTAACAATTTCTTTCAAAAAAAACTAAAGTGATGCAATTTAATACATCTACCGGAGTGACATAAATATTGTCATTGATGGTACTGAACTTGGAAATGTGTCTGAATTTTGCTATCTTGGCCACACCATCTTCAATGATGGTAGAAATTCCACTGACCTAAGAATTGCAAAGGCTACAGCAAAATTTTATGAACTTAAGGGGGTTCTTTGTGACAGGGAAGTACGTATGTCCATTCGGACTAAAATCCTGGAAGCATGTGTTCGTCCTAGACTGACATATGCTACCCAATGCTGGAGGCCTAGTGAGAAATAAATAAAAAGGCTTGAAAGTAGTTGGTATGGTTTCCTAAGGCGAATGATTAAAGATGGTTTCCGTAGGAAACCTTCACTTGTAGAAGGTGAAATTAATCATGCTCTTTACTTTGCTAATATAGATCTAGAATGCATAACAAAAAGTCAACCACTTCGGAATTATATTAACTCCCAGTATCTGAAATACATAGCTCATACTTGTCGTAAAGAAAATACAAATTTGACCAAGCTTAGTTTATTTTTTATTCCTAGAGTCCCATACTATCGAGATCCCTGGATAGGTATCTCAAGACTTCTGGGTGATATTTCTATTGAGCAGATTAAAAGAGAAACACAGTCAAAGACTGGTTTCACCAGGCTCCTAGGAGTCCTGACTCATATGAAGCCTAAAGCTTCAAAATGAGGACCTAAACTGTACTGTACTGAGCCCATCAAAATCCAACAAACCCTGCTGCTGGAGTTTGAATGGTTTGGGGTGGTTAGGGTTAAAGAAGCAGTTTTTAATTTTAAAAAAAAATAAAAAATTGCAGACTACTAAATGGTCAAAATCTCACAGGATGTGCAGAAATTCATTGCTCAAAATCTCACTAATCTAAATATCATTTTCAAACCTCACTTAAGTCATAACTTCATTTACCACTCCTTTGGTTTGTCCTAAAGTTTGGGGTGGTTAGGGTTAAAAGTAAGATATATCGGAAATTGGTCAAGGTTATTGGTAACGCAAAATAACCTAAATATCAAATTGAGGTTCGGTCACTTTCTCAGGTGTGATTTGACAAAATAAAATAAAATCCTGAAAAATGGGTAGTGGGCCTGGGTCTCCCTTTGGTGTAGAGGACAAAGCCCCCTGAACCACCTGGATGTTAAATTTTTGAGGATTTACAAACTCTCCACATCCCTACAAACAAGAAACTAGAGGTTTGGACACAATACAGGTTACTTCTTTCTTTCCTTGGTGGCTACTTGAGGCAAAAGGATATATAACAAATCCTGAAATCAGGAAAAATCCTAAGAAATTACTGTTCTGCACTTTTAAGAAAAGTGAAATAAATTGCCCAAGTTTGAATTGAGGAATGGGGGGGGGGGGGTTCAGCTAAGGGGGAAGTGCCCCCCCCCATAAGTTATGGCCATGCATGTAAATGAACCCCTTTTTTTTGGCAGTGTGCCCTCTCCCCTTTGCCGATGTATCCCCCTTTTTGAGATGCTGGCTCTGCCCCTGGTACACACTCTCCCCTACCATGACGGTGTCACTTTGTACAAGGAAGTTATTAACACGTGTAAGCCTTTATTGAAATTGGCCTATCATTGCTATGTCCCTGGGAAAAAAAATCTGAGAAAGTCAACATGTGCATAACACATGTACAATGATATGTGTAGCTTATCAAACCTTGTTGGAAAGAATGATGGAGTCATATTTTGCGTGTATTTTACGCGCAGCGTCCACATGGGTACTGATCTGAATGGTTACTAAGGGATTTGGATTGGCAGCTGTTGATTGACCGATTAGTAGATCCTGCATCTGTCTTGGATTCTGTAATTCTTGAAATTTAAGTGACTCATTTCAGGACAAAGACGTAAGTAAACTTACAAATATTTGTTAATCGGTAATTTGGACAAATGTGCACTAAATTTATGTGAATTTTCAAATCCTTCAAATTTTCAAAAGTATTACAGTGGATTTAGTATTGTCTGTAACCTCAAGGTACATCATTATAGTGTTCTATACATCCATCCATCCATACAATACCCTCACATAGTTTTGCGTAAACCAAAGTATGCATCACTGATAGGGCTGTGCATTTTCGATTATTTTGGGAACCGCATACCCGAAATTTGAAATCTTCGGATACCCGGGTACCCGTAAACAATTTTGTAAAAATACAAATACTCCCGAATGTATAAAATACCGTAACCAATGCGAATACAGGTTTCAAACAAAAGCCGGCCAGTATGTGAAAGGCTGTCGGCAAATGTTACTCCTAAAGCCTTCATCCAAGTTTTCTTCATTTTGCTAGAAAAAAAATCAGAGACTTTTATTAATTTGTGTGGCTTAATATGTTCAGTCGGAATTTTAAAACGTCGTTAATGGGTAATTGGAACCGAAAAATGGAACCAGGTAATGACATTTTCGGTCGGGTATCCGGGTACCCGGCACAGCCTTAATCACTGATAGAAGACCAACAGGGGGCTTGTCATAAATACATCATACACTACTTCGCAAATATATGCTCATTGCATCTTGGTCTAGCTGGTAATCAATGTTCACATCTCCCTGTAAATTAGCCCCAAAAAATAAGTCTCCAGTTTCTGGTTTCCATGCGCGTCGCCTCGGACACATGCATCGGCATTTTTAATTTCTGATCCAGCCAAAATTGCTGGATCGATGGGAAATTCTGCCATGCTGTGTTTTAAACAACTTTTTCACAAAGGGGGTTGACTGTTGGCCCGATTTGTGCGGCGTCTCTTACCCACGTATACTTTGTGTATGTGAAATTTGGACTGGTTCCAATAACCGCATATGCATGTATCACGTATTTCAGTGGTTGGCAAATAAAAAATTTACCCCAAAAGATTACCCCCCACCAAAAAAAAAATGTGTCACTGCACTGATTTTGAAGCCGACCTAGGACCAGAAACCGGAGAAATTTTGTTTTGGCCTTACTGTGTAGTTTGTAATCAAACCATCTGCATGTACATACATAGTTGCACAAAAATGGAAGAAAAGCATGGCTAACTGTTATTCAGTGTGGTTGTAACACTGACATTATCCAGGGTAGAAAGGTCAATTTTGCAGTATTTTGACGTTAGCTAGACCAGCATGCATTATGTAAATCGCCTTGCACGTGCGCACTGTGGTATTTGTGAAGAGGTCTATGGACAATGACGTAATGCTGAACAAATTGGTACCCGCGCCCCGGAGGGGACAAAAATGCAACCTCACTGTGCAAATGACCAGAAGGCTTTCATTATCCTCATAAATCTGGTTGAAATAACTGAGTTTCATCTTTGCATTTAAAGGGGCATTCAATATCATCACGATCAGACTTTCAACAGGGCATGGAATCGGTGTCCTACATGTAGTTTACGATGAACACAGTGACTGAAAATTACTGGCTTAATTTATGCAGCAGCAACGGTAATATGACCTTATCATGTGGGGTATTATTTTCAGTCACTGACTTAATCTAAAACTGGCATTCCGATTCCATGCCCTGCTGATTGTGATGATATTGTCCCTTTAATCCACGGAATGATTTGGCTTGCATTGCATAGCAAAATGCAACACAAAATTCAAAATTTTCAACACAAAAATTTCAAGATTTACTATTAACCTTCCTACTATAGCTGCACTTTAGTGGCAAGTAGCTATAGTGGTCAAAACCAGTCAACTGCCTGTTTTGACTGTTGACACAAATGTGCACACAGGGGGCATTTTTGACTGGTTTTGACTGTCATTTTGATCACCCTTAACAATATAAGACACTGCTTTTACCAGTCAAAAACAGTCGACTCATTTTGACCTGTACATGTAGTTACTACACGTGAGGTTTGACAGTGTTCGACTTTTAAGTGCACTAGATATACCTTGGCAAGTACATCAACATTTTGATTGATCTTTACCCTTGCAGTCATAGGAGGGTTAAGTGCACTAGATATACCTTGGCAAGTACATCAACATTTTGATTGATCTTTACCCTTGCAGTCATAGGAGGGTTAATTAACATTACGTACATACACAAATATTTCTGCCTAAAAATATTGCTGTGTAAAATGTTTGAATGAAATCATGATGTCAGGTTGTTTCTTCACTCTAGTTTGGCTTTTTATTTACTTTTTCAAAGATTCCGGAAATGGGGGAAGGAAGATTTATTATTACCTACTCCATTTGGCTTCAGAAAATGCAAGCTCACAGGAAATAGAACAAATCAATAAGGATATAAGGTTATAGAAACAACATCTCTACTCGGATTAGAGCATAAATTACTCTAGCTGCTTCTTTATCTCCTGTCACCCCCACCTATCCCTTCCCCAAAAAAGCATGTGCGTCCTCAGAGATTTTCCGATATTTATGGAAACATTTTTATCCAATTGAGGAAACCAATGGCAGCCCTGTGGGCACTTTATTGCCTTGACGAGGGATGTGCTTCATTTACTTGTTAGCGATGTGAGGCACTGATTGGGTAGGACTTGACCCAAGGTAGCCCATGATATTCCAACATATTTGCTTGGGCCATAAACCACATACATAAACATTCCCCTGCAAATAGTGGCTTGTCTAATTTCTCTCTCATGGCCAGTCTATTTGATATATATATTCTTAACGTTTTCTTATATATTTCCCTTATTTTTGACAATGGTGACTTGTCTTATTTTTTGATATATTTGATATATTCCTAAATATTTTCCTATATATTTTCTCTTCTTTTTGACAACACTGGCATGGCTTGTCAAATTTTTCTCCATTTGCCAGTCTATTTGATATCATCCTAAACATTTTCCTATATATTTTCCCTTCTTTTTGACAATTATGGCTTGTCTAATTTTTCTCTCTTGGCCAGTCTAATTGATTTAATCCTAAACATTCCTATATATATACATACATGTACATGTATTTTCCATTCTTTTGACAACACTGGCATGGCTTGTCTAATTTTCCTCTATTTGCCAGTCTATTTGATATATTCTTGAACATTTTCTTACATATTTCCCTTCTTTTTGACAATGGTAGCTTGTCTAAGTTCTCTCTTATGGCCATTCTATTTGAACATAGAGCAAGGACCTTGCTCTATGATTTGATATATTCCTACCCATTTTCCTAATATATTTCCCCTTCTTTTTGACAACATTTGTTATATCATGGCAGGTCAAACTTCAAATACTTTCAGGTTTGACTCATGGCTAAAAATGTAAGCTAATTTATGACCGCATTTGTAATTTTACTTCAGACTCAATTTTAAACATAGCTTGGTATACAAATTATAATCAAATTAACCCCAACTCCCTGGGCCCATTTGCTTACACATAACCTGAATCCTTCCCAACTCCCTAGGCCCATTTGCTTACACATAACCTGAACCCTTCCTACATGTAACTCCCTAGGCCCATTTGCTTACACATAACCTGAATCCTTCCCAACTCCTTAGGCCCATTTACTTACACATAACCTGAATCCTCCAAAATCCTTCAGTAGTAAAGCAAGCACATGACATGTATGCACACATGTGTTTCTAATCTGTGATACATGTACATGGCCAGGGACCCTCCCTGCATGCATGGAGCAACAAACAGTGTCCACTGACCCAAGCACTGACCTTGCAATCACTACAACAAACATGGATGTACATGTACCATGGAAAGGCAAGTACATGTATGCCTAATAACCTCAATCCTCCAAAATCCTTCACTTCAGCAAAGAGCATGTAGCATGTAACCTCAATCCTTCACTTTAGCAAAGAGGAATTTGGAGGATTTGGGAAGGTTAGGGTTAATTGAAAATTATTGTCAGGCTCATGCACGACTTGACTCCACTTTACTTACCTGCCTTCAAATTTCCACTCGACCCACTGCCCATTGGATAACTTATACTCAAATAAATCATTCTTGTTTTGCAGATTCGAGTTGGAATATATATCGCCTGTATAACCACCTATATAATAAGAGACACAGAAAAATGGCCACGGTTATTCTAGAAATGCAAATTTGTTTGTCCTTTTGCAGTGCAGATTGAACTTCTATCCCTGCAACAAATATTTTCAGTCATAAGGTAAGGTATAGAATTGAATACCTGAATATGAGAAGAGCCCAAGTCCATATTTTGGCCAAAATGAGTTACACCTGGGAAAATATTGCTATACCATAGGGCTACCTTGTGTGTGAAAGATAGGCCCAAATCCACACTCTAAGTATTACTATTGAGTGCATGTAACCAGTTTTTGACTATACAGTTTTTGACTATGAATGAAAAAAAAATCCATCCGCCCGCCCGCCCCTGCCCCAGAAAAGTTGTGGAGGGCAACCAACATTTTATTTATTTTTTGGCCTAAGTGTCAAATTATTGTATTTGTGTTTCCTTTCAGTAAAAAAGCCACTGTAGATTGTTTATTTTAATTTGAAACAAATAAAATGTGGTACATGCACAACAAACTGATGTTTTTCTATGGTGTGATTATGAGAAGGGCCCAAGTCCAACATATTAAGTGACCCCCTGCGTTACGACCGAAATGTGTATCATCATGCAGTATACCCTTTTACATTCACATATGCATAAATAAGTTGCCATATAAACCAAAAGACCATATCTTAAGAAATAAGTATAATATATATATATTTTTTTAATTTTCTCAAAATAACATCTTGTGGACTTGGGCCCTTCTCATATTCAGGTATTCAATTGGTTATTCAAAAATTACCAAATGATCAAATTGTAAAAAAAAAGCCGATGATGGCATTTATCTTCCCTAACCCTAACCATAACCCTAACCCTAACCCCAACCCTAACCCCAACCCCAACCCTAACCCCAACCCTAACCCTAACCCCAACATACTTTGAATCAACTTTTGCAAGTTTCAGCTTATTAACCCTAATGTCCCTATGTATTTTTGTTGGGAACCATCCCAAATCCTCCAAAATCCATCATCATACAGTAAAAAGGTACCCCAATCGTTGGACTTGGATGGAATTGTTACAGTAGCAAATGCAAAGCATTCATGACTTGGCTATTACACAGTCCTGAATCCAACAAAGCAGCCGGTGGAGTTTGATGGATTTGGTACACATGGCTACATGCTCTATTCACTGGGCTATACTGTGGAGTACTGAACACATCAAAAGCAGCTGGTGGAGTTTGATGGATTTGGTACACATGGCTACATGCTCTATTCGCTGGGCTATACTGTGGAGTACTGAATCCAACAAAAGCAGCCGGTGGAGTTTGATGGATTTGGTTACACATGGCTACATGCTCTATTCGCTGGGCTATACTGTGGAGTACTGAATCCAACAAAAGCAGCCGGTGGAGTTTGATGGATTTGGTACACATGGCTACATGGTCTATTCACTGGGCTATACTGTGGAGTACTGAATCCAACAAAAGCAGCCGGTGGAGTTTGATGGATTTGGTACACATGGCTACATGCTCTATTCGCTGGGCTATACTGTGGAGTACTGAATCCAACAAAAGCAGCCGGTGGAGTTTGATGGATTTGGTACACATGGCTACATGCTCTATTCGCTGGGCTATACTGTGGAATACTGAATCCATCAAAAGCAGCCGGTGGAGTTTGATGGATTTGGTACACATGGCTACATGCTCTATTCGCTGGGCTATACTGTGGAGTACTGAATCCAACAAAAGCAGCCGGTGGAGTTTGATGGATTTGGTACACGTGTCTACATGCTCTATTCGCTGGACTATACTGTGGAGTACTGAATCCATCAAAAGCAGCCGATGGAGTTTGATGGAATTGGTACACATGGCTACATGCTCTATTCGCTGGGCTATACTGTGGAGTACTGAATCCAACAAAAGCAGCCGGTGGAGTTTGATGGAATTGGTACACATGGCTACATGCTCTATTCGCTGGGCTATACTGTGGAGTACTGAATCCAACAAAAGCAGCCGGTGGAGTTTGATGGAATTGGTACACATGGCTACATGCTCTATTCGCTGGGCTATACTGTGGAGTACTGAATCCATCAAAATCAATCAAAACCAGGGGGTGGATTTTGACGGACTTTGGGTTAATGCAAAGTCTCAGTCATGAAAAAAGGTGATTTAAAGGGGTAGTATCGTCACAATCAACTGGGCATGGAATCGGAGTGCTTGTTTTAGATTAACTCAGTGACTGAAAATAATTTTCCACAAGATAAGGTCATACATGTACAAGAGCCAGTAATTTGCAGTCACTGTGTTCATCGTAAACTAGGACATCGATTCCATGCCCTGTTGAAAGTCTGCTCTGATCATGATGATACTGCCCCTTTAAGCATTCAAATTATGTCACAAAAACCACATGGATCAAAAAGTTACCAGGTAAATGTGTGTTTTTATGCGTTTTCTCTGTAATGAGAGCACTTCCTGGCCGAATAACAGGATGATTGGTATTTTACCAACTTCACATCAAGTTAGCTTTCGGATAATAATTTGGTAATTTTGTAATCGGATATTTATGAATGTTGAACCTTCCCTTTAAGCGACACAGATGAAATAATAATCTAAATTCATATGGGACAGAATAATTGAATCAGAAGGCATGTGTGGTGAAGCTACACATAACCATATGTTCAATCCACCAGAGACCACAAACGCCACATGACATCACAAAGCAGGTGACTCATTGATGATAGGCATGATTCAACACATCACAGACTTCATAAATAGAACGGTGAAGAACCAAAAAAAAAAAGAAAAAAAAAGTGATATCCATTTTTGCATAACCCACAAATACTTTGTCACATTTCACAAAATAATTGTAAAAAAATATGGTTTACATTATATGAATGAATTATGGGTTCTGACTTGAATCAGAGTGCTAGATTTAGAGTGCTAGATTAGAACATAAGGTCATGAACATAGGTCATACTACCGTTGCTGCTACATTAATGAGCCAGTAATTTTCAGTCACCGTTTTCATCTTAAAACAGGACACCGATTCCATGCCCTGTTGACAGTCGGAACTATTTACTACTCAAAAGAGCATTTTTACATGGTGTCACTGCAAACAGTCTTACTAACAATTATTTTGTGAAATATTTCATTCTGAAGTATTTGTCTTCCTTTCTAAAAGGGAAATTCACAGTAATCAGATTATAACAAACAAATGCTGGAAATTGCTTGTAAAATAACGTGATACATCTTTAACATGCTGATGAGTACATTATTTCCCTTAACAGAATCCGAAAACATGCACCGTGAATACGCCCTATCAATGACACTGTCTTCTCATTCTCATTGATGACAGAGTTCCGGTTTCATACAGATCTTCTGCATTATGATGTCACTAACCTTTACAAACTGAATAGCGCCCTCGCTCAGAGGGCAAAAGAAACCAACTTATTGGTTCATGTATGCACGCTGTGCCTAAGAGTGCATTTCCATTATTTGCCCTCTAACCATAGTGTTAGCCAGAGGGGTGTCTGGGTGTCTTTTGGACACCCTGTTTCAATTTTGGACACCCTATTTCATCTGTCATTTACATGTAAAAGTATTGTAACATGAACAATTTGGACATCCTGTTTTAAAATTTCCAGCAAATTGCGACACCCTATTTCTAAGTCCTGGCTAGCACCTTGCCTCTAATGTGACTTTGTGATGACATCAGTGCATTTAACCAGTTCGCTTCGGATGCCGTGTATACACGCAATTTTTTTTTGTACAGCGAATCGGCGAGCGTCTAAACACGCATTCCGATTTTTGTGTGTGTCACCGGGAGACTTGTCAACATGCCACACGTGGCGTGCCGTCGTGGCGGCTGATGTGTATACACGCAATCCTTTCTCGGAGTCCATGGGTTCACGGTTCGGTGGCCCCGGACAAAATGCACTGCAAATACTGAACAAGTTCACTCTTTTTGTTGATTTTTGCCTAATCCCTTTATCCAAGACCTGTTCCTTTGACGTACCAGCCAAGCATTTGTAAAGACGGATTTATATCCATTGTTTACGAGGCATTTGATCTCTCTCCAGGTATGCTGCCTTTTCGACCGGGCGCTGGTCGCTAATAGGCCGTTGCATCGGAGCTTGCCAACAGTCTAATTGTGCTGAACAAACACAACCGTAATTAAAAAACTAGCCATTTAATTCTCGAAATGTCAATGAGTAAAGGTGTTTATTTGGTTGTCCGAACTTAGTTTCATTGACAAAAAGAATTATTAATGGCTAGAAATTTTTTCAGATTTTTCACTGAAAATAAACCAGCACGGGGGACCGGAAAAAATAAATATTCAATCATCAATCATAATCACATTTATTTCCATTTCACTTTACAGATATTCACTTTACAGATTGCAGTGTAAAACAATAGTACAAACTACAAATAAATAAAGTGAGTAGGGGAATTACATAAAGTAGCATAGCAACAAAATAGTGAAATGGAGGCATATCCCGAAAAGCATTGCTTGTGTTGGGGATGCCTTAGACAAGACAGACAGACAGACATATTCCCGACGTCAACTGGTTAAAAGGTCTAATTAAAAAATATTTTCACTTAAAGGGAAGGTAAAAGGTTGGCAAATAACAGCGGCCAATTTCATACAAGTGCTATGCACACAAATTTTTCTGAGCCAAATTGTCATGCAATGTATACTATTTCTAGCTGGTTCTCAGCTAAATTTTGCTTTTTAGCAGACAAATTTGCTTAGAAATATTTTCTGCTAAGCTGCTTTATAAAATTGGCCCCCAGATTATCCAATCAACAATTACTGTTTAAAAAGTCTCAGGGGTGTGATTTGACACAAGTAAAAAATCCTGAAAAAATGGGTAGCGGGCCTGGGTCTCCCTTTGGTCTAGCCCCTTGAACCTCCTGGATGTTTAATTTTTTGGAGGATTTACAGACTCTCCACATCCCTACAAACAAGAAACTAGAGGTTTGGACACGATACAGGCTACTTAAATGTTGTCCTATAAATGTTCTCTTGAAGACGGTCAGAGCATACTGATCGAAACATCGAGTTGTAACCACCAGTTCTTTTTACTACTCAAAAGAGAATTTTTTTTTACATGGTGTCACCACAAACAGTCTTTACTTATAAATGTCGTACCTTCTCTTTAAATTTGAGTACATAATACATGTCTGCTCAACAGTAGTATGTACTTTAACCAGTTGACGTCGGGAATATATATTTTTTTCCCGGTCCCCCATGCGGGTTTATTTTCAGTGAAAAATCTGAAAAAATTTCTAGCCATTAATAATTTTTTTTTTGTCAATGAAACTAAGTTCGGACACGCAAATAAACACCTTTACTCATTGACATTTCGAGAATTAAATGGCTAGTTTTTTAATTACGGTTGTGTTTGTTCAGCACAATTAGACCGTTGGCAAGCTCCGATGCAACGGCCTATTAGCGACCAGCGCCCGGTCGAAAAGACGGCATACCTGGAGAGAGATCGAAGGCCTAGTAAACAATGGATTAAATCCGTCTTTACAAATTCTTGGCTTGTACGTCAAAGGAACAGGTCTTGGATAAAGGGATTAGGCAAAAATCAATAAAAAGAGTGAACTTGTTCAGTGTTTGCAGTGCATTTTATCTGGGGCCACTGAACCGTGACCCCATGGACTCCGAGAAACGATTGCGTGTATACAAGTCAGCCGCCACGACGGCACGCCACGTGTGGCGTGTTGACAAGTCTCCCGGTAACACACACAAAAATCGGAATGCGTGTTTAGACGCTCTTCGATCCGCTGTACAAAAAAAAAATGCGTGTATACACGGCCTCCGACGCGAACTGGTTAAGAAGTAACACAAACATGACCTGTATAGCATTAGGACATAGTAATTATGTTAGAAAGTACTTCTTATACCTACTATGACTTAGTAGGTATAACAAAATCCTCCCCCAATCATTAATCATCTGTCAAACAGTGTGCGTTTCTAACATCCTCAGCATGGGGATAATTACCGTTTGAAATCAATAAAAAGGCGGGAACAACTGTTAGATATTAGGGTGGTTAAAACTACTCTTTGCAGTAATGATTTATGATATATCAAAATAGAAAATGTCATGTTGTGCAATCAATCCTGTTTAAAATCATTTCAGGATATTGTACAAATCCGGAGAGATTTGTTGAAATCATGGCGACATTCATGTCATTCCTGTTGAAATGCCTCTAAATAAATTACTCAGACATAATGCTGCATGAGAGTGTGGGGGGGGGGGGGGGGGGGGGAAAACCATCATAGGCGGTGTTGGACCTGTGTTGTTTCACGTCCAAAATGATGTCTGTAACATTAACCCTAACCACCCCAAATCCATCACAATCCTCCAAGGGGCACTTTTTGGGAAAAATTCAGCACTTTCAGAAACTGGTACTTTCACCTCTTCAAATGAGGCAAAATTACTACCTGGCAAGAAGTACAGGCCGTAAGTGCTGAATATGAAAGATCAACGAAAATGCATGGTGCATTTTGAAGATAAGGGCATGTTTCCAAAAGTGCACTGCACTGATGGATTTTGGAGGATTCAGGAAGGTTCCTAGCCAGAATACCTAGGGAGTTAGGGTTCAGGAAGGTTCCTAGCCAGAATACCTACAGGGGGTTAGGGTTCAGGAAGGTTCCTAGCCAGAATACCTATAGGGGGTTAGGGTTCAGGAAGGTTCCTAGCCAGAGTACCTAGCGGGTTAGGGTTAATATAAAAATGATTGGCAGAAATCACAACTCCAAACATGTTTCATACCTTTCCAATGTGTATTTGAAATCAGTATTAAAAATCAAAACACACTATATGTCTTAAGATTTAAGGCTTTGCATGGTGGAGTATTGATGTCGATTCAGTTAGCGGTAACACCATGTGTTTATCCCAACTATCGCCAACTATCGCACAACTCGTATCTCGCCTGTCGCCAAGTGAGATTATGGTTCAGGGGAGAACCAATATCGGGCAATTTGTTTTCTCAACTATCGCTAAGTGAGAATGTGGTTCAGGGAGAAACCATGGGGACTTCACAGGGTCTTCTCTGCATTTCAATTAGCATGTTCTAATCATCATCAGGAGAATGCAGAGGTTTTGGCTTGAAATTATGCCGTAAAATGAACTATTTTAGACGTATCAATAACAGAAGTGGAGCTGGTTAGAATAGTCTCTGGAAAAACCTTTGATACACGGACCCTTTGATATGACCCTTTGATATGATGTCATCGCCAAAATGATCAGTGACTAGGGCATACTCTTGATGCCCAAATTTACTTGGATTCTGTTCAGAGAATAAAATGCACTAATCAGAGCGAGAGGCAAGTGCTGACACACATGTTACCATATGCGTATACAGCAAACAAACATCATGCGTATATTGAGTTTTGATAATCACTGCGTGTTTATGCGCAATGTCCCATAGCGGCATATGACTCAAAACTGTGTTGCCAATATTTTGAAAAATCAAAACACAAACACGGTTTCAAAACCCAATATATCTATCTACAACAACAAGAAGATTTCTTTTTCAGCAAACCATTAAGAAATGGTGACTTGACAAATTTGTTCAACCAAAAAATATATTTTTTTACCGAATTAATTTTTTTTTTTTTGGGGGGGGGGGGGCTTGTTTTGCAGAAATTGAATGATCAACTTCCATCTTCCAGACTTCAGTTTAAATCCATCTCAGCTGGGCACATGGATTGGGTTTTTTAATCGCTACCTGACCATATGGTTTTTTCCACAAACTTGATGGGGGATTTCCTTCCGTCTTCCTAAACCCCCAGATTTTGTTTCCTAAGGAGTTCATCCCAGGTGAGTTATTTCTTGAAAATCAATCATGAATGTGATTTTGAAGCTTTGCATGGTGGATAGGATGAGACAATTAAGTTTACAGGTAACGCAACGTGTAATAATCTCTTCTTGGAAGAAGTGATGAGGTTCTGAAAAGAACCAGTAGTAAGGACAGTTCACTATGTTTCGAACCAATAGATTGATGCAATTCTTGTGTAAGGTAACAGCGGCATAGCCAGGACTTTTTCAGTGGGGGGGGAGGGGGGGGCACAGGGGGAATTGTTTTTCAGTGGGGGGCCCAGGGGTATGGGTTATTTCCCTTTTCTTTTTGTTTTTGTTTTTTGGGGCACTATGAGGATTTTTCGTGGGGGGGAGCACCCCCAGACCCGTGGCTACGCCACTGTCAGGTAATAAACAATTAATCTATATATTTTTAGTACGCGCTGTTATATAGGATTCTAACTGGCCAACATCATCTGGCAACCTCGGTGGTCGAGAAGTTAAAACGTATACCCTAGCAATCAGGAAATCATGGGTTCGAATCCCGCCCGAGTCGCCTGTGTATTTTTTGCTACCTATCAAATCAAATCAAATCAATTGTTTCAAAACAACCAGTGAAAGTTTCAGTTCAATGTGGAGTCTAAGTGATGAGAAAAGCATGACATTTTTTTTACAGGAAACACATGGATCAAAAAGTTGCTTTTGGCAAATGTATGCACATGTATGTACAACTGTACATGTACATGTATATGTGCATACTTTTTTATGTTTACTCTGAAATGAGAGCAATTCAAAGTTCCGACAGAATGATTTTTCAGGATAATTAGTTTCTAAGTACATGTAGCTATAGTGGTCAAAATCAGACAACTGTCTGTTTTTGACTGTTGAACCAACTGTGCACACAGGGGCTTTTTTGACTGGTTTTTGACCAATGCAAGATAAAGCTTTGACTAGTCACTAAAAATGGTCGACTCATTCTGACCTGTAAATGTACTTACTACATGTAAGGTTTGACGGCCGGTGCACTAGATATACCTTGGCAAGTATTTCAACATTTTGACTGATATGTGACCCTATGTAGTCATAAAATGGTTAATACCAAGTTCACATCAAGTTAGCTTCGGATAATGTGGTAATTCTTTAACCCTAACCACCCCAAATCCTGCAAAATCCTCCAAGGGGCACTTTTGGGGAAAAATTCAGCACTGTTGAAAACTGGTTCTTTCAAATTACTATCTGGCAAGAAGTACAGGCCATAATGCTGATTATGAAAGATCAATGAAAATGCATGGTGCATTTTGAAGATAAGGGCATGTTTCCAAAAGTGCACTGATGGATTTTGGAGGATTCAGGTTTGGAGGATTCAGGAAGGTTCCTAGCCAGAATACCTAGGGGGTTAGGGTTATTTAAGGTATTTACCAACTGCGCCCAATTTCATAACAGCTGCTTAGCAGAATATTTTTGCTAAGCATTATTAAACAGACTACCAGCCAAAGTACACTCATTTTGTGTGAAAGTTTGGCTGGTAACCAACAAAATCTGCTAAGCAAATATTTTGGCTAAGCAATTTCTTTTGCTTAGCAGCCTTTAAAGGGGGTGAGAGGGGTCAGAGGGTTAAATGTATATCAGGGATAGAATTTGTATTAATTTCAGAGAGAAAGCACTACAGTGCTATACATACATCAGTGTAGGGGGGAAAAAATAAATAAATAAAATTAAATCAATTGTTTATCACCTGATGTAAGAATTTCATCAATCTATTTGTATTCATTTTATTTGATTTATTTGGGTCAGTTCTCTGCCAAATGACCCAGCTCTAGAAGGAACAAATCGACTAAAATATGCGATGACAAGAGCCATGCCACAAAAACAGACAAAATCAAAAATGTCAATCTGGCACGGCAGATACCTCAGAGGATCACCCTCTTCAAATGTCAGCCCTCTTAGACGCTACAACGTGTAATTGCTTGCTTCATGAGGAATACAAGACGTTGTCTCTGGCTCCGCTAAAAGGTAAGCGATTGCACATGGATTACTGAAACACGAAACCTGCATCCAATCTCTGGGATGCAGTCCAAGAGGTGACCGATGCCGAGATTTATTGAAGATCGGTGAGGTACATTATTGGGATTTGGGGGAAAAGATAAAAAAAAAATTAACAGAAAAGTAATGTGAGAATGTACACGCAGGCCTACATGTATATTGGAACTTAAAAAAATATAGAAAGTTATAAAATGTATTTTATATTGAGTAACATGTAATATTATCTTGTTTCAAGAATGACATTTATTACTGAAACTATGGCTCACAGGGTCGATTACTGGAACTAAAAATATAAATTGAAAAATATAAATGTGTTTTATATTGAGTAATTTATATATTCTCGTGTTTCATGAATGACATTTTAATATTAGAATTAAGACAATGTAACACTAAAAAACTGGCACAAAGACACAACACAGACAACAGACTGAATGCCGGTTAAAAGATCTATGCACATCCCGAGTGAGTCCCCACTTATTATATACATCTAACAAACCTAAAGCTGTGCATTTTTGGTTATTTCGGGAACCGGATATCCGAAATTGGAAATCTTCGGATACCAGGGTACTCATAAACAATTTGTAAAAACTCCTGAATTTATAAATACTCCCGAATATATAAAATAACCAATATGAACACAAGTTTCTCTTGTTTTATTAGAGTCACAATAAATGTGGACTTACTGTAATAATTTCCCGCCTCTATATTAAAAATGACTCGTAGCATCTCCATTCTTCACACAAAAAATCTTAACAAAAAATCAGAGACTTCCATTTGTGTGGCTTAAATGTTCAAACAAATTTGAAAAGTTGTTTACTGGTAATTGGAACCGAAAAATGGAACCGGGTAATGACACTTTTGGTCGGGTATCCGGGTACCCAACACAGCCTTAAACAAACCGCTCTCAAAATATAAGCCATTCCACAGAACAAGCATTTATGGGCAATGTCTTCGTTTCTCCATGGTCTGTTTATTTTAAAATCATCACTTGTCAATAAGGGGGAAGGGGTTGAGGTCTAGCAAGGGGATACCAAGTTCCCTTTTTTTATGTCCCTGCATGTAAATTTAACACACTTTTTCAGTGGCCATTGTTTTTATATGTGCCGTTCCTTTTCTCTGCAATCCTGGATCTTCACCTTGAAAATCATCTTCTGTTTGGGACACTCCTCATTGCGAGAATAAGGCTTCAATCAGGATAAAAGTATATGACATAAAACACAATAAAGGGGGCCACTTTCCTACCGTCACGTTAGCAGTTTTTCTAATGGTTGTAAAAAAAAATTTAATATCTGAAACCACCCAAAAAGAATTTCAACATTTGAATAGACATGCATGCTTATCCTAAAGATAATTTGAGTTGATTATTACTATTATTTTTTTAATTACCCTAAAATTTCTATCAACAAATGGACGGAAAAGTGAGGTAACCTTTTCCGTCCAATTTTTATGGAAATTTGAGGGTAAAAAAATAAATAAAAAATAAATAAATAAAAATAAATCAACTCAAATTAGTTCTAGTATAAGCCTGCATGTCCATTCACATGTTGAAACGCTTTTTGGTCGGTTTCAGGTACTTAAAAATAAATAACAACCATTGCAAAAACTGCTAACGTGATGGATGAAAAGTGGCCCCCTTTATTGTGTTTTATGTCATATCCCAATCAGGATAGTATAGTTGACATTGACCTCGTTAGCCACACTGATGCAGTTTCCATCCATTTCTTTACACTGAGGTGATGAAAACTGGGTCAGGGGTCACTAGTCAGAACCATTAACACAATGCTGACCCATCACCACCTCCCCAGAACAATAATCATGTTTCTTCCTACCACAGTTATTTGCACACGCTTCCCCTTTTAGAAACACTTATAATGTTCTCAGCCCTAGGGACTCCGTGTTTAGTCAGAAGATGAGGCCACAGCCAGACACGGGCTGACTATACAGGCTGTCTCGCAGGAAATCTTTCATATGGCAACCTGTGAGCCTTTAATTAGACTCCTTGGAGGCCGGAAAATGGGAAGCGGTTTGAGTATATTTTTCCGGTATCATAAGGTATGAGGGGATGCGTTAGCGAGTCATCCTTCCGTTTGTTGAACCCTGGAGTGATGCATGGCGTATTCATCAAGGGGTCTTGGAGATAAAAAATACTTGGGGATGGTCCCGTAGGAGGGTACAGGACCAACCCCTAAAAAAACCTGGTGGATTTTACAGTTGGGTTGCTAATAAATTTAAGTTTGTTTACCATTCAATCTTGTTTAATATTTACACGCAACGTAGACATATATTTCATTATGGGAACACTATACACATGTACATGTACAGTCAAATGCTGGTGCATGTTTTGGCGAACACAAACAATTTCTTTTGCTTAGCAGCCCTTAAAGGGGATGGGGGGGGGGGGGGGGGTCAGAGCGTTAAATGTTACATGTATATCAGGGATAGAATTTCTATTAACCCTCCTACAATCAGTGCAATTTTTTAAACAACCCATTCAGGCCACTCCAAGCCATTAGCTGTTGCCAGTGGCCTCCTATGGTTACCCTTCTGTGCACTGTCACACTAGAGATTACAGGGTCAAGTGGTCTCCCATCAATACATTGTAGGCCATACTAATATGTTCAAACATTTACAGTGGCCTTGGGTGGCACACAGTTGATTTTGTACTGTAGACATATATTTCATTACGGGAACACTATACACATGTACATACAGTCAAATGCTGGGGCATGTTTTGACGAACACAAACAGAAGCTTGTTTCTGACGTCATATTCTTGACCAGAAACAAGACGGCATAGCTACGCGAAAACGGGAACGTAAACAGAATTTCAGTTTGTGACGTGTTCAGTCCTCAACGTTTCTGAAAATATATGGTGGTAAAATGGAACTTACTCGTGAGTGCTAGTAATAAACTTGAAAGATATACTTGTACACGAACAATCATTTCATCATGTTTTAATAAATAATTAACAAAACTTCTTTGAAATTTTACAGTCCGCCATCTTGAAAACTTTGGCTGCATTTGGTCAGAACAATGACGCCATCACAGCACAACCGAACTCGCAAAAATGCCTAACCAATGACCAAAGCCCAAACATGTTTCTGGTTAGGGTCGCGAAAACGTGCCCCTGTATAGTGGCTATCCACTGGACTGTATGCTGCTAACAATGTTAGCCACAAATTCCAAGATTATCAGACCTGCTTATCATGTTAAAGGGACAGTATCGTCACAATCAGAGCAGACTTTCAACAGGGCATGGAATCAGTGTCCTACTTTAAGATGAACACAGTGACTGAAAATTACTGGCTCATTTACACGTATAATGTAATGGTAATATGACCTTTTTATGAGGGGTATTAATTTCAGTCACTGAGTTAATCTAAAACTAGCACTCTGATTCCATGCCCTGTTGATCGTGACGATATTATCCCTTTCAGCAGAATTTGTTAGTTAGATAAACAAGTATAGCCTTACTTGATAACAATTAAAAATAAGAAGACAGACAACCAGAGAAAAAGCAATACCGGTACATTTACAGTGATCTTTATGGTTATTAACCAATAACAAAGTGCTTAGGCATGAATAACAGTTTTTTAATTGGCCACCTTTAAACACAGATCTTTTTTTTTTAAGTAACTTATAAATTGTAATTAAGGAAGAAAAAGAATCAGGAATCAATGAAAGTGGATCCAACAAGAATACTTCAGATAATAATAATAATAATAAAGATTTGTAGTGCGCACATATCCACCCTGCTGGGCGCTCAAGGCGCGGAAACAAAGAAAAAACATGAATACAAACAATATACAATGATAGCATAGGAAAAAATAAAATAAAAATATGTACTGAGATACATGTACCTACAATGCAATTACAAATATACATCATCTTTGAAGAGTTGTGACATAAGATGAGTTTTAAGCAGCGACTTAAATCTAGTTATACTATGGCAAGATTTGAGTTTAGTTGGAAGATGATTCCAGAGTCTTGGAGCCGCGACAGAAAAAGACCTATCACCCCAGATAGACTTATTTCAGAATTGTTAGCACTTATATCAAATGCAAAATTTAGCTTTGGGATAATAATTTTGCAGATGTTATGTACATGTACCTTCCCTTTTTTCAACTTGGGATTTGGGAATGAAAACATATCACAATTTACTTGCTGTTTTGTCAGTGCATTGAAAATCTATTTTTATCTGATGAAAATGTATTTATATAGACAGAAAAATAAAACCAAGCAATGAGGTATATATTACCGAAGATGAACATGCTTCCATTGTAGACCACTGCTGAATGATGATACCGTGGAGCCGGCGGGGTACCAGTGGTAAATGCCCTGATAAAGAAACATAAATATTGTAGTAATATCTTTACTGACCATTATACAACCAACGAACATTGAAAAACTATCAATGATATCGTTATTCGCATAAACTTATGACACAGCAAATATAAAATATCTCAGTTACACAGTTAAAAAAATATATATATCTCAGCACTGTATACTCATCCTAGGATTGACTTTTCATCCTACAGGAAAAGGTATGAAGTTTGATTGAATGAAATTATACCCATTACTCAAATGCATTGAAGGACACAAGTGGGGTAAGAAGGGGCATGTGGGGTAAGAAGGGGCATGTGGGGTAAGAAGGGGCATGTAATTTTACATCAAACATGTAAAATTACCACAAATTTTCATGTGCACACCATGTTTTGCAAGTGTGCCCTCCTTGTGCATTGGCAGATCCAGGGGGGGGGGGTTATGGGGGCTGTAGTCCCCCCTAAAATCGTTTTAAAAAAACTTTTTTTTTTAAAGGAGAGAAAAAGAGAGAGAGAGAGAGAAAGAGAGAGGGAGGGGAGGGGAGAATGCACCACCATTCCCTCGCTGTGCTTTGTTTTTCTCTCCCTTTGATTATTTCATTGTAATTTTTGTAGTACTGAAAAATAATTGTTTTTGATTCTCAGCCCCCCCTAAAAAATGTTCTGGATCCGCCCATGTTGTGGGCCTATTTTTTGTGCGCTTCAGCTCCTTTTTACCACCCTGGATAATATTTAGTTTGCTTCGTGGAGTGTCGTGGCCAAGCGGTCTAGTGCATCCGAGTCAAGTTCTGGTGGCGTCAGAATGTGGGTTTGAACCCCGGCATGGCTGGTCACGGCGCTTATATGTCCTTGAGCAAGACACTTAACGATAATTGCTTCGTCCTTCGGATGGGATGTTAAGCCGTAAGTCCCTTTTACATAAAATAACCCAGAACACTTATCGTGGAAGAGTAGGGGTTTACCCCGGTGTTTCTGGTTCACATAGCAAGCGCCCTTGTTTACAGGTTTCCTCAGGCTTCCGAGTTACAGTGCTTAAGTGTGCTTTTGAGGTGTCAGCAAGTGCTTTCAATCCTGAGGCCTTGTTCGACAAGTTAAAGGAATATTTTAATCACAAATTTGAGAGCCTACAGAATCTCAAAGAGTAGATCGGTCTTAAAGAAATTAAGAACAAACTGGAGGTGAAAGAACTTAACAGACCTGGCAATTCGGCCCAGTTCAAATTTTGTGGCCAATTAGAAATCTTGCTGGATAAAATTAAGATCTGTCTACTTTAGAAAGGCGAAATACAGGAAGCAATTGATGCCATTCAGGAAGCAGAAGAACTGGTCGCTGATAGAAACAAAAAGATAAGAATTGTGGACAGCAGCAAAGCCGGCTGGCCGACCACAGTACAACACCTCAAGAAAGAGGGAAAAGAGATTATCTCGGCAGAGCAGCAAGGGAATTCAAGCAACTTAAAGAAGTGCAGCCCTCTCCCATGTTTTCTAATAAATATCCGATTCAAAAGTTGTTGTGTCATTGTGTGATCATTAGGTCATCCATTAGAAATAAACTGTTTTTCATGCGAATGAGCACAGCATGAAAAATAATTATAACTGGATTTATAGAGTGCCAAATTGTCAAAGTATACAAGGGGCTTTAACATTATTATCCCTGGTAATTTGGCCAATAACAATCCTTAAACTTTCTCAGCTACCTGGGGAGTATACAGCCTTGAGCTACTGTAGAGTTATGGAAGCTTCTTCAAACACATTACCAACCGCTACCCTCACAGTTACCCCTGCTCAAACAAAATTGTCTCCTTTTAGAGCTTTGCCATGGACATCAAGATTACAAATACAAGGTTTGTGCAATATAAGTCTGTAACAAAGTGAATCCTATATGGTTTTTTTGTATCTCTCCTTAATTTGTTTGTTTTGTGGCAATTAAATGATCAAAGTTACCTTTCAGTGTTGGGACACTATTGTAGGTTGACTACACAGAGGTCTTGTTTGCTTGTTTGTTTTGTTTATTCTATCTTTATTCTGGATATCTCTTTCAATACAAAGTACTGGTCTCCCAAGAGGTCCAGATTAAAACATTATTGTATTCTACACTACATGTATTCAAAATGTACAAAAGCATATACAAGATATATTTACAGTATGTGTACATAATATACACAGTCATAACATAGTATTAGGTTTAAAAGTGTAAACATATAAATGTACATTAGGCCTATATATCAATATACATGAAATCATAATATGTCAGCATTAATGAGTACTGATGGCATTTTTAAAAATATGTGTAGTCATGGTACTAAAGTTGAGCCGAATGTCATTTGACAACTTATTCCAGCGATTTACAGCTCTGAAGTGGAATGACCGTCTACCTGGATTAGTTTTCCATGGTGGAAGAAGTAAGCATTTAAATGTTTGACTCCGTGTACCCTTGGAATGGGCAGAATCACTGAATAAGAAATTTGACGATAAATATGAAGGTGCATTGCCTTGTAAACATTTAAATGTTGTGATAAGAAGTTGGTCATTCCATCTTTGTTCTAATTTATTCCAGCTAAGTTTAGTCATTAGATCGTTAACTGAAGTACGACTGTCAGCAGAGAGCAATATTCTGGCAAGCCTATTATGAAGAATTTGAAGAGAATTAGAATATTGAGCATTACAATTAGACCAAACAGAACTACAATAATCAAAAAGAGGCATAACAAGAGCATTGCCAAGCAAATTCAGAGTAGACGAAGGAAGATAATATTTGATTCTTTGAATTACACCAATACGTTTGGATACATTAGAAGTTAATTGATCAATATGATTACTCCATGTTAGTTGTGGGTCAAAAACAACACCCAAGTATTTAAAATTGTCCACTCTTTCAACTATATCTGTATCACATGTAAGGGAAATATTCTTGAAGTTTTGTAATGTGTGTTTAGTTCCAAATATCATGAGCTTTGTTTTATTAATGTTAAGAGTTAGTTTGTTTACATTAAACCACTTCGAAATGCTATTTAAGTTTGCATTAAGCTCAGATTGTAAGGTAAGAGAATCTTTTGAACTGCACAAAAGAGTTGTGTCATCAGCATACATTACGCACTTGCAAGATACACAGTCAGCAAGTGAATTAACAAAGATTATAAACAATAATGGTCCAAGAATAGAACCCTGGGGAACCCCTATGTCAATACATTTTGAATCAGAGAGTGAGGAATTAATACTAACAACTTGAGATCTATTTGAGAGATAAGAAATAAACCAGTTCAATGTGTTGTCTTTAATACCTATATGTTTAAGCTTCTCAATAAGCAGTGGTTAACAGTGTCAAATGCCTTTTTCAGGTCAAGAAAAATAGCAGCTGTAGCTTTACCATCATTCATGTTCTTAAGAATATGATCAGAAACATCTAAAAGTGTAGTATTTGTAGAATGTTTACTTCTGAAACCAGATTGACAAGGATTTAAAATATTGCATTCAGTTAAATACATATACAGTTGGTTATGAACTGCTCGTTCAATTATTTTTGAAACAACAGGTAATACAGAAATTGGTCTATAATTATAAACATCCGATTTATCTCCAGATTTAAAAATAGGAGTGACTCTTGCTTGTTTCCAGTCGGAAGGAAATTTTGAAGTTTGCAAGGATAAATTGCATATATAAGCAAGTGAAGTACAAATTATAGGAGCTGCCAGCTTTATAAATCGAATTTGTAAACCATCAATTCCAGGTGATTTTTTGTTTGAGAAATTTGATATTTGTTTAAAAACAAAGTCAGGTGATATAATATCAAACTCGAAGTTATCCATATTATTAATAGCTGTGGTAGTGCCACATGTATTACTGGCATTATTAAGAGATAAGTTGGTAGTCCCAATATTAGTAATGCCATTAGCCAAAGAATTACCAATGGAAGTGAAATGCAGATTAAACTGGTTAGCAGTGTCTTTGTCACAGGTAGTGTGACCTGAGTCGGTGCTAACTTGATTAACAGATGACTTATTTTTTGGAATTAATTTCTTTACAACATCCCATTATTTACATTTTCTTTAATGGCATCAGTACAATATTTCTTTTTTAATGATCTATTTAAATTATTTACAGTGTTTCTTAATGATTTAGCTCTCTCTCAGTCTTTGGGATTATTTGTCTTATGTGCTTTTGAAAAAAAGAAATCTCTGTCTTTAGATAGTCTTATGTAGTCTCCATTGATCCATTCAGGAAGTGAACCTTTAATTCGTTTTTCTTTGTATGGTGCATGCATGTTACAAGCCTTTAGAAATAGATTTTTCCAGGTCGCCCAGGCGATATCGACATCTGAACAGTGTAAAATGTTATCCCAATTTATATTTTTAATGGTGTCTACAAAATCCCTGTCATTAAAATGTTTAAGTGAGCGTGACTTAATTGTTCTTGACGGAGCTTTAATTTGTTTGTTTTTACGAATTAAATAGATTAAAGAATGATCACTAAGTCCTAGACTATGAACACCTGATGCTGAAATTTTATCCGGTTTTGTTACAAAAATAAGATCTAAAATTGAATGACTAACATTAGTTATCCTTGTGTTGTCCTTAATTAACTGGTGCAAGTTATTTTGTTTTGCAATTTTATTAATTTTACCCGAGTTAACCCTTTTTTTCAAATCAAGATTGAAGTCTCCGAGAATAATAACATCATCATACAAGGTTGTAATGTTTTGAAATATTGAATCTAGTTTACACAAGTGATCTGTATGGGCGCTAGGAGGTCTATAAACGGTTCCTACAAGAATAGGTTTAGTGTGTGGTAAGTTAATCTCAACCCAAAGAGCTTCAATGTCATCAGGGGACACAATAACTGACAGGACATTGAGTGATGACAGGTACTTCTATTAGTCATCTCACATATTGATGAAACCACAGATCCTCAACTTTATGTATCCACAGACACTCTACACAATAAGACCCAAGGGCCATGTTGTATAATAATAATATAATGGAGGCATCTTTAAAGCGCTCTTACACGAGGTATCACAGCTCTGTACATTATTACCCCTGCTCATCAGGCGCATAAATCATTCTTGAAACCACCTCAGCTCCCTGGGGAGTATACAGCTCAATTGCTGCCATTTCGGCGCATATTGGCTAATCAAACACAACAATCAACTCTGCCCTCACAGGTACCCATTTACTCCTGGGTGGAGAGAAGCAATTATGGTAAAGTGTCTTGCTCAAGGACACAAGCACCATGGTCGCAGTCGGGATTCGAACCCACATTCTGACGACTCGGCCATCAGAACACAAATCCGATGCACTAAACCGCTCGACCATGGCACTCTATAAATGTTGTATCCTTAACCCTGCCAAAACTACAATGTTTAAATAAGTGGTGTCAAATATTTTCTTCTACAATATGTATTTGGGGAGCTAGTGTAGCTTTAGCATCCTGGTTTTGACAGCATATACCGTAATCATGGCCCGTGACAGAAATTGGAACTGGGTCAAGTTGGAGGTGGGGATTGGGAGGGAACGTTCCCCCATGGAAATGCTGCGTGCCCTAGGTTCCTAAACTAAAAATCTAAATTGTCTTTAAAAGAAAAACATATGGGTTGGTTTCCTTTTTAGTGCTGCTCAAATTCCCCCTACAAAACTGTGTGCCACCTCCCCGCATCCCCACTGAATAAAGTCCTGGCTATGCCACTGAACTACATAATATGACATGAGGAAATATGCTACTTAAACCCCAACTCCCTAGACCCACTTGCTTACACATAACCTGAATCCTCCAAAATCCTTCAGTAGTAAAGCAAGCACAATGACCACTACCATTGTATGCAGATGACATATGTATGCAGATGACATGTATGCACAGCACACATGTGTTTCTAATCTGTGATACATGTACATGGCTAGGGACCCTCCCTGCATGCATGGAGCAATAAACAGTGTCCACTGACCCAAGCACTGACCTTGCAATCACTACAACAAACATGGATGTACATGTACCATGGAGGAAGGAAGGCAAGTATGCCTAATAACCTCAATCCTCCAAAATCATTTTTTGGACAGACCAACATGTACAATGTAACCTCAATCCTCCATTTTCATCCAGTGTCAAATATAGCCTGATAACCTCAATCTTCCATAATCCACCAAGCAAATAATCACATCTGCCCTCAATCCTTCAAAATTTTTCACCACTGCAATTTCCACATAATCTCAATCCTTCAAAATTCTTCAAAATCCTTCACTTTGGCAAAGAGGATTTTGGAGGATTTGGGAAGGTTAGGGTTAATAAACCATTAAAAAAAATTAAAAATCACATTTGAAATAAAAATACATTATAACAGGAGCAAAGAAATTTTACAATGTGGATTGAGAACCAGTGACATCTGGGTAAGCATTCAAATGCTAATGCTTTAGACGTAAATTTGTACACTATGACTGCTCTAAACTCTCATTTGAATGTGGCTGTTATTCAGATTGTCCAACAGTTGAGCTGTAGGATGTGAAAGTCAGAATCAGATAGTACATTCACATCTGTGGCCATTCATGTTTTTGTTCATTAGCTTTTAGCACTAAGCTTGTCTTCATACAGCCCAAACAGCAATTGAACCTCAGTGAACGTGTAACAGTGAGATCTTTGGCCTAGTTCCTGCCTTCCACCCCCCCCCCCCCCCCCTTCCATAGACCTACCGCTCACCCAGGAAACAATCTGATGACTGCCCCGGGGGTGAATTTCATAGCTACTCAGCACACAAATTCACTGAGCATAGAAAAGTTATGCTTAGCAAAAATAGGTTACCAGCCAAAATATATGTGAAGTGCATCCCTTCGGTGTTTACATTTTTTTTGAAAATCAACCTTGTTTGCATGGTTGTGTATGCAGGGTTTTTCGTCTTTGCCTAGCATATTCTGACCAGGGGCAGTCAGCCTTTTTTACAATCATTGTTCCTTGTAATTTTATATTGCTTTGTTCTTACCATGTATTTTGTTTTATTGTTTACACTGATGTGTCACTGCGTCATGAGCGTCTCTTTTGACGGATACCGGCGCATTACAAATGTTCATTATTATTATTATTATTATTAAAAGTTCATATAATCCATATTGCTTCTGGCAAGTACTCAGCAGATGAATTTACTAAGCAAATTTGCCGAGTTCTGCTTATCAGCTCTGTAAAATTGGGCCCCGGTCAGAAAAACACAAAACACCAGACCAACAGACACTTGGAATGTACCACTTTCATGAACATAAGGAAGATCATTTTGAAAGATCAGGTTAGGGTTAATTTTAACAATTTTTCCCCTGGACGGCAGCGTGATTATATTTCCTTCTGAAACTAGTTCTAATGATTAATACTGCTAGCTTCTGGTTAATGAAGTCAGCTGCTTTTTGCTCGAGTGCATGAACTTTGGCAAAATATAAAACAAGATTTTATTGGAGAACCTTCCCTCAGTGGTAAGCTTGCAAAGTACTCTGGTAATTGCAATCATGGAGAAGGTCATGACCCCAATCACAGCATGGGAGACAAATTTGATGTTTGAAGGGTGTCAGACAAGTCGGCCCCTTTGGGACAATGCTAATGTCTGGTATTTATATAGTCACATGATCAAAATGTCAGGTAAAAACCATGTCAGGGACAATCAGCAGAGATCTGACTTGGAATTAAGACAAGTAGAAACAGTTTGGCAAAATGTCTGTATACATCCATAAGGGAATACAAATTTATTGCCCAGTCTTTTCTCCAGGATAATGACCAGTTTTGAACATGGCCACGGGCAATAAAAGACCTTGCATTCGGCTTGATCCTTTATCAAATGTGACCAAGCAGAAAACCAGTCACTCTGGTTCAAATCTCTGTCACATGTTGGCTAAACATAACTAAAACTATGCACTCATACACACTGGGCCTTAAATTTACAAATTTTAAATAGAAATGAATAAGGTAATTATAATGGTTTTCTGAAGTCAGAACACTTTGAAAAGTAAACATTTTGAAAAATGGAGACATGGCATCCTTGCCAGAGGTTTTTCTTTTCTTTCCTTTTTTTTTATAAGCACTGAAAACAAAATACTAAAAAATGTAATGAACAAGTAATAATAAGAAAATTTTACAGACTGCAGAGGAACATCTACAAACATGTAACTCCCAACTTGGTAGAGTCAAATTCGCTGGTTGTATTTACAATGTTTGTTCATTACATAGTATGCACGTAATACAATGCACAGTCCATACGAACTTGGGCTGAATACAAACTTGGGCTGAAAAGGTGGCCACTTCAGTCAGGAATGGGCCTAGTTAAGTCTGGGCTGTGTGCCGTAGTAGCAAAAACAGACCATGCTACCTCCGTCCCTTGTCGAGATCAGTGACGCGTAGCGCTGTGCATCCCATGGGTAAATTTGGAACTGGGTACCCGGCCACCATAATGGTCCGGTTCCTGGGTACCCATTAAAAAACAGATTTTCCATAGCATGCTACGTCCGTCCCCTGTCGGGATCAGTGATGCGTAGTGCTGTGCATCCATGGGTAAATTTGGAACTGGGTAGCCGGCCACCATAATGGTCCGGTTCCTGGGTACCCATTAAAAAACAGATTTTCCATAGCATGCTACGTCCGTCCCCTGTCGGGATCAGTGACGCGTAGTGCTGTGCATCCATGGGTAAATTTGGAACTGGGTACCCGGCCACCATAATGGTCCGGTTCCTGGGTACCCATTAAAAAACAGATTTTCCATAGCATGCTACGTCTGTCCCTTGTCGGGATCAGTGATGCGTAGTGCTGTGCATCCATGGGTAAATTTGGAACTGGGTAGCCGGCCACCATAATGGTCCGGTTCCTGGGTACCCATTAAAAAACAGATTTTCCATAGCATGCTACGTCCGTCCCCTGTCGGGATCAGTGATGCGTAGTGCTGTGCATCCATGGGTAAATTTGGAACTGGGTACCCGGCCACCATAATGGTCCGGTTCCTGGGTACCCATTAAAAACAGATTTTCCATAGCATGCTACGTCCTGTCCCTTGTCGGGATCAGTGATGCGTAGGTGCTGTGCATCCATGGGTAAATTTGGAACTGGGTAGCCGCCACCATAATGGTCCGTTCCTGGGTACCCATTAAAAAACAGATTTTCCATAGCATGCTACGTCCGTCCCCTGTCGGGATCAGTGACGCGTAGTGCTGTGCATCCATGGGTAAATTTGGAACTGGGTACCCGGCCACCATAATGGTCCGGTTCCTGGGTACCCATTAAAAAACAGATTTTCCATAGCATGCTACGTCCGTCCCCTGTCGGGATCAGTGACATGTAGTGCTGTGCATCCATGGGTAAATTTGGAACTGGGTAGCCAGCCACCATAATGGTCCGGTTCCTGGGTACCCGTTAAAAAACAGATTTTCCATAGCATGCTACGTCCGTCCCCTGTCGGGATCAGTGACATGTAGTGCTGTGCATCCATGGGTAAATTTGGAACTGGGTAGCCGGCCACCATAATGGTCCGGTTCCTGGGTACCCATTAAAAAACAGATTTTCCATAGCATGCTACGTCCGTCCCCTGTCGGGATCAGTGACATGTAGTGCTGTGCATCCATGGGTAAATTTGGAACTGGGTACCCGGCCACCATAATGGTCCGGTTCCTGGGTACCCATTAAAAAACAGATTTTCCATAGCATGCTACGTCCGTCCCCTGTCGGGATCAGTGACATGTAGTGCTGTGCATCCATGGGTAAATTTGGAACTGGGTAGCCAGCCACCATAATGGTCCGGTTCCTGGGTATCCGTTAAAAAACAGATTTTCCACAGTATGATTCCCTGCGCCATGCATAGGCCCAATGCAACACAAGACAGTGGCATTTATTTCCATTTCTTCATTACTGTTAATTTCAATACAAAAATTTAATCACCAAAAAAATACCCCAAGGATTTATAACTTATTATTGCTATGAATTTTACCTGAAACCAAAACATGGAAGATTGCTATGTGTTCGTCAAAGACTTGAAATTTCAGTTTCTGAAAAAGGAAAAAAGGTAAAAAGGAACCGGGTACTGAACTCAACGGTCGGGTACCCATGAACCCGGGCCTAGTGACGCATAGTTAATCTGTGCTGACAACTTGTTCATGTGTGGATGAATATTTGTGTGTGCGTATGTGCATTTTATTTCATATTTTTAATTGCCAGACATTTTTAGTCATGCTCATGGGTTGGCGGGTTTGTTGGAGCTTGATTCGCGGGTCAGCTGGGGGGGGGGGGGTATGCATCTACAAAGTGAAATATTATGTGTATGCAATAAACAGATGGTGTGTGATGTCATCAAACATTTCTGAAATAAAATCCTTGTAAACTGTGTCATGAACACAAATAACATTGTGAAGTGATATATGAATCAATATTGAAATTCAATGAATACAATAACATTGTTAATAAATGTTACCAATGTATCATGAAAGAAAAATCCCATGTGGATTATTTGATGTGGAAAAAAAAATCAATAAAAAATCCGAGTTACTGTCAGAATTTGTTTTTCCATCATTGTGCAAGAAATTATTAATTGCAGTGAACGATTTTGCTTTTGTCGCATAGCATGATAATGCTAATCAAAATTCACAATTCGCTACAAAAAAATTCAAGAATTGCTACTCAAAATTAGCTTTACATACATATCAAATTATTTCTGTATAAGAATCAAGCCTCAAATTTCCCATTTTTCAGGCGGTTAAGTGATTTTAAAAAGTGGGTAAGTTGCTGGGTATTGTGGATCTATCCACGTTTTTATGTCATGTCCCATAACAACATGGCCAGACAATGAAATCGGGTCAGTGACTTTTGGAAATAAGATAATATAAGATAAGATAATAGTTTATTTAGCCAATGATTAAAAACAATCACAGGAATTTGTAATATTGGACTCGCAACATCATACACGTACAATACAAATAAACAATAATTACAACAGTCAATACAATAAAAAATATACCTAAAATTACAATATCCTAAATTTAAAATTTCCCATTATTAAAAACCCGCACGGCCGATGGTATAAAACTATTCTTAAGAATGGGCAAGTGTCAACAAAATTTAATTTCGAGGCTTGATAAGAATGTCAGGGCTGTGATTTGCCAAAAGTAAAAAATCCTGAAAAAATGGGTAGCGGGCCTGGGTCTCTCTTTGGTCTAGAGGACAGAGCCCCCCTGAACCTCCTGTGGGTAGCGGGCCTGGGTCTCTCTTTGGTCTAGAGGACAGAGCCCCCCTGAACCTCCTGTGGGTAGCGGGCCTGGGTCTCTCTTTGGTCTAGAGGACAGAGCCCCCCTGAACCTCCTGTGGGTAGCGGGCCTGGGTCTCTCTTTGGTCTAGAGGACAGAGCCCCCCCTGAACCTCCTGTGGGTAGCGGGCCTGGGTCTCTCTTTGGTCTAGAGGACAGAGCCCCCTGAACCTCCTGTGGGTAGCAGGCCTGGGTCTCTCTTTGGTCTAGAGGACAGAGCCCCCTGAACCTCCTGTGGGTAGCGGGCCTGGGTCTCTCTTTGGTCTAGAGGACAGAGCCCCCTGAACCTCCTGTGGGTAGCAGGCCTGGGTCTCTCTTTGGTCTAGAGGACAGAGCCCCCCTGAACCTCCTGTGGGTAGCGGGCCTGGGTCTCTCTTTGGTCTAGAGGACAGAGCCCCCCTGAACCTCCTGTGGGTAGCGGGCCTGGGTCTCTCTTTGGTCTAGAGGACAGAGCCCCCCTGAACCTCCTGTGGGTAGCGGGCCTGGATCTCTCTTTGGTCTAGAGGACAAAGTCCCCCTGAACCTCCTGTGGGTAGCAGGCCTGGGTCTCTCTTTGGTCTAGAGGACAAAGCCCCCTGAACCTCCTGTGGGTAGCAGGCCTGGGTCTCTCTTTGGTCTAGAGGACAGAGCCCCCCTGAACCTCCTGTGGGTAGCGGGCCTAGGTCTCTCTTTGGTCTAGAGGACAAAGTCCCCCTGAACCTCCTGTGGGTAGCAGGCCTGGGTCTCTCTTTGGTCTAGAGGACAGAGCCCCCTGAACCTCCTGTGGGTAGCGGGCCTGGGTCTCTCTTTGGTCTAGAGGACAAAGCCCCCTGAACCTCCTGTGGGTAGCAGGCCTGGGTCTCTCTTTGGTCTAGAGGACAAAGCCCCCTGAACCTCCTGTGGGTAGCAGGCCTGGGTCTCCCTTTGGTCTAAAGGACAAAGCTCCCTGAACCTCCTGGATGTTTAATTGTGGAGGATTTACAGACTCTCCACATCCCCATAAACAAGAAACTAGAGGTTTGGATACAATACAGGATACTTTCAAGACAATTTTGAGGCAAAGGGAGATTTTGTAAAAAATCCTGAAATCAGGAAAAATCCTGAGAAATCACAGGCCTGGAATGTTGCTATACAAACATGTTGACTGTAATTGTTCCCTGCTGTGTGTACTGCGTTATTAGGTAGAACTTGTAGCTTTGCATGGTGAGCAGGATAAGTAAGAGTAATAGCGGTGACACCATGTGAAATGCTCAATTGAGTAGTAATTAGTTCTGAAAAGAACTGGAGGTACAACTCGACGTTTGGAGTACAACTCGACGTTTCTCCTGAGGACGATCAGAGCATACTGATCGAAACGTCGAGTTGTACCTCCAGTTCTTTTCAGAACTAATTACTACTCAATTGAGCATTTCACATGGTGTCACCGCTATTACTCTTACTTACTGCGTTATTGCTATGCGGTTTTGGTCAGAAACGTCACCTTAGTTTGCTTCCACAATTTCCTCAAAAAAATCAATCCAGATTTGCCAATAGTCCCTGCCCACCCTCCTCTAGTCTTGCACCGAGATCTTTATGAGAAATCTATTTGCACTGCACAGTGTGCTGGTACAGTGCAATATGAATGACACGCACAAAACATCTGAACTAAAGACTAACATCATAATGTGCAGTCAACGTTACCAGACTAGCGACGACGAAAGACCAAAAATGGCTTTCTCCAAACTTGATGTGGATACATAATGTCGGATGAAAAAAAATTACTGCAAGAGCAGCATTTTACCATGGAGGAAGGGTTTCACAATGAACTGGAAAAAGTATGATTTTGTTCACCCCAAAAGCATAGTTAGTGGACTACCACCCTGGAAATCTTGACCAGAGTTGATGACAGATAGCAACAGGTACACCTATTATTCTGTGCTGTTTGACTGACAGGCCTGATGGGTGTACGTAGTATACAATGACTTGTACCAATATAAAGTGTCCCCTGCCACAGTCAATAGATGAAATAAACAGGTGTTATAATTATACATCAAGTACTGGTTAGGGGTTAGTGTTGATGTGAGTTAACACACATGTGTGTGTGAAGCTGAATAAGTTCCTTTCTCTATGGGTGAGGTTAGGCATAGGGTAGGGTTTTAACATCCAACAGTAAAAACCACTCTACAGTTTTCACACTCTGGTGTAAACTGTAAACCCCCACTTGCTGAACTAAACATATAAACAAACATAAACACTGACCTGTAGAAAGACATGAATCACAAAGAGACCACTGCAAAACAACTAACTGTTTTGGGTTGATTTAACAACTCCAGACTTGTAAACACAAATGGGGTACCTCACATATTCTACATGAACCTTAAAGGGGCAGTATTGTCACGATCAGAGCAGACTTTCAACAGGGCATGGAATCGATGTCCTAGTTTAAGATGAACACAGTGACTGCAAATTACTGGCTCATGTATGCATATGAGCTTATCATGTGGGAAATTTTTTTCAGTCACTGAGTTAATCTAAAACAAGCACTCCGATTCTATGTCCTGTTGATCGTGACGATATTGCCCCTTTAACCCTAACTCCCTAAGCATTGTTACTGAACAATAAAAATCCTTCAAAATCCTCCAACTGCTTTTGTTGTCTAGGGAGTTAGGGTTAAGCTGTATTCATCATATTAATCAGGATTATCGTTTCTGGTCAATACTCCAATGGGAGGGAACTTTCCTTAATTCCAGTGCCATGTTTGATGGACACACTAATCTATAATACATTCAAAGATCAAGGACTATTTTAAAATCCATTATACACTAGTGGTAATGTTGAAAAAACTGCTTCGTAAAGTATTCTTATTTTCTTTGAATCAAGATAAACATTAAACAACCTGTGAAAGTTGCAACTTAACCCTAACTCCCTAGGCCCATTTGCTTACACATAACCTGAATCCTTCCTAATTCCCTAGGCCCATTTGCTTACACCATGGAGGAAGAAAACAGAAGGAGTCACATCGCCCAGCCTCTTATCTCATAACCAATTAGCACTTCGGAGTGGCCCATTGGAAATACGTTACGGCCACCCGCTGCGCTTACAAGTTTAACGACCGCGATAATCCCCTTGTGTACAATGTCTTTTGCCGCTCGGCTTGCTCGCGACCAGGATACATAATTGGAGGGTAGAAATCTGAAACAAACGAATAAACACAAAACGACAAGCACTACTTTTCGCTGGCTTTTTATATTGCGCAATGCATTGTCTTCAATAGCGATTTTTCCACCGAGTATTTTGGTGTTTTGATCGTCGAATTTGGCGAATCCGGCTGACTTACGCTAAATATAACATTCAGATGTTACAATAAAGTGTCTTTTAGCAACTTATTTTAAGGATATTTCCGTGATCTCCGGAAGCCAACCAATTGTCAAATTCAAAGACGTGTTGTTTAGCTTTTTATCATTTCAATCCTCATATATACGATGCTGTACACTGGAAGATATTGCAGTGTTGGATTCGTAGGTCGAGTTGGATCGGAGCCAGCCTTCCGTAGTGCAATAGGACAACGCGTCAGCAATGCGCGCAATGCGCATGTGCAAAGAAAGCCTGGCTGTAGTTCTCCTCGATAATCGGATTAAACGATTAGCGCTGGCTTAGAAATTTTACGACCGCGGCAAAAGACATTGAACCTTTGATATGCCTTCGTTGTGACTCCTTCTGTTTTCTTCCACATGCTTACACATAACCTGAATCCTCCAAAATCCTTCAGTAGTAAAGCAAGCACATGACATGTATGCACACATGTGTTTCTAATCTGTGATACATGTACATGGCCAGGCTAGGGACCCTCCCTGCATGCATGGAGCAATAAACAGGTCCACTGACCCAAACACTGACCTTGCAATCACTATAACAAACATGGATGTACATGTACCATGGAAAGGCAAGTATGCCTAATAACCTCA
Source organism: Zoroaster sp. YZ-2022 (assembly GCA_029582265.1). NCBI lineage: Eukaryota > Metazoa > Echinodermata > Asteroidea > Forcipulatida > Zoroasteridae > Zoroaster > Zoroaster sp. YZ-2022. Next base: position 38,324,010 of record CM055818.1, read on the forward strand.
ATCCTTCAAAATCCTTCACTTTGGCAAAGAGGATTTTGGAGGATTTGGGAAGGTTAGGGTTAATAAATGTATTAGTGTTGTGTCATTATCAAAAACAAAAATACATACAGACTTTGTTTCACATTCACTCTAACCCAAGGTCAAATATTTTTCCCCAGAGGATTAAAATTCTGTTTGTATATTGTTTCACTGATTTTATTACAATTAAATACAGAAATATTTCAAGGAATTTTTGACACCATCATCAACGCCAAGTATAAATCATGTAAAATGAGGCATTTCTTTCTGATAAAACTTTCTGATGAAGTGTATTCTTTCTGATAAATCATTGGCACCTCAGAATAAATTGTTTGTAAGGGGAAGATGATACCATCAAGAGCTTTACACCATTTATTTATTAAAAATCTTTTTTTTTTGACAGTATGTTTTTAACTCAAACAAGAGGATGCTTTAGGCCAACATTTTTTTTTCGGTTTCTGGTAATAGGTTGGCATCAAAATTAGTGCTGTGACGTTGTTTTTTTTTTTTTTTTTTTTTTTTTTTGCCAACCAGCAAAATATGTGACACATGTATACACGGCTATTGGAACCAGACCAAATTTCCCATACACAAAGTATGGTGGCTGAGAGAGGCTGCACAATTCGGGCAAAATACATACATGTAAGTTTCGAACCTAGTTTCGAACCTAGCAGATTCTTTTTTATCACAAAAATTGTGTTTAATGGTTTGCTGAAATAAGAAATATTCTTGTGGTATAGTTGATTGATAGATTGGGTTTTTAACCAGTTCACGACGGAGGCCGTGTATACACGCAATTTTTTTTTGCACCGCGGATCGGAGAGCGTCTATACACGCCATAGGAAACTCCAGAATATTTGTATGCATGCTCGGTTGAGCCATGCGTGTATGGTAACATGCTCGGAAGACGTGGCCATGTGCTGTGTGGAAGCTTCCATTAACGTGTGTGTGGGAAAAAGAAACCCGCACAGGGGCCCAGAAAAACTTTTTATTCCCTACGCGAACTGGTTAAACAATCTCCTTTGAGTTCTTTGTTTTTCTGAAATATATTTTGGAGAAATTTTGTTTATCGCTTTTTTCAACCCGGGAAGACCATGGAGGAAGGAAAGAAGACAGAGCAGAGATTAGTGTACATGTTATCAACAACATAGTTGTGAGTGTCAAATGCCTGAACACCCAGTGATTATCAAAACTAAAGTGTGCATGATGTACATGTAAATGTGACCTGTCATCACAAAATGAGCGTAAAGTCGGAAATTTAAACAATTGAGTTATTGGTATTTCTGGATTCAGTAGAACAAGAGCTTTCCAATGATATATAACACTTGGGGTTACAGCGATCCCCCAGACCACCAGAGGGGGATTTGTGGCTTTGTTTTCGTCTTTGTTTCCGTCTTTGTTTCAAGTTGTTTGTTAGAATGCGATAAAAGCTACCAACGAAATTGGCCTGAAATTGAGATTTTTAATTGTCTGATCGAACTGAAAATTTGGAATTCGATATAAGGAAATTTACAAATTGCAAATATAATAACAAAAAAATTAGACCTCCCCTCTGATTTTTCACTTTTCCTACTTTACTGAGAAATGGTACAGTGGGACTTTACACTCATTTCATTGTAACAGGTCACAAATATGCTGTAAATACACATGGTAAAACGTGTGTTAGCACATGCGTCACGTCCTCACCCTCCTACAATCACTGCAATTTTTGAAACAATCCATTCAGACCACTCCAAGCTGTTGCAGTTGTTGCCAGTGGCCTCATAGGGTAAAGTGGTCTCCCATTGATACATTGCAGGCCATACTAATATGTTCAAACAACCCGCTATAAACCTGACCATATAAATTTTTAATCCTCCTACACATGGAGGCCACTCCGATCCACTAAATTCTGTTCTTTAGCAACCTTCAGTACATACATATGTACAAGCCTGCTGTCCTTTCGAAGTAATCTTGCAAAATCAACTGTGTGCCACCCAAGGCCACTGTAAATGTTTGAACATATTAGTATGGCCTGCAATGTATTGATGGGAGACCACTTTACCCTGTAATCTCAGTGGTGTGACAGTGCACAGAAGGGTAACCATATGAGACCACTGGCAACAGCTAATGGCTTGGAGTGGCCTGAATGGGTTGTTTCAAAAATTGCACTGTAAAAACACTAATACAAAAGCACTAAAGACTGGTTTGTAATGGCCTTCAGTGTGTGATGAGTATGTAATCAGAGATAGTCTTATTTACAGTGGCCTTAGGTGGCACTCAGTTGATTTTGTAAGTTTACTTGGAAAGGACAGCAGTGGCTTGTATGCACTAAAGGTCAGTGAAGAACATATTGGAAATTTAGTGGATCGGAGTGGCCTCCATGTGAAGTAGCATTTTAATTAACATGTTTTATTATTCCAACAGAATTTGGGTGGCGCACATACGCCCTATTTACTGATAATTCTGTCGATGATGTCCTATGAATCCTCTGTCTTTGATGTTTTGCTAGAGACTGTTCTAACGAGCTCCAATTTTTTTATCCAGATCAAAAAATTCAATTTGAAGGCATAATGTTTTGATTTATAATACTGACAAGCCTACCAACATTGTCAAGTTTCTATATCAGCCTTCATTCAAACTCAAATAAAGACAGAAATAAACAAAAATGTATCAATTTATGTAGCTACCTTCCCCAGGAACATTCTTTGACATCAAAGCGCAACACATCATTCAGCATATTCTTTCTCCTATAATATAAAAGGAAATAAAACAGTGAATAAATGACATGTGTGTATATAAACTCTCGAGTGAGTGATTACACCTTTGTCTCTCGAGTTATGAGTGGTTATAGCCTTATCTTTTGAGTTAAAGAGTGGACAAACATTTGTCCCTCAACTTATGAGTAGTTATACTTTCATCTCTCAACTTATAAATGTTATATCTTTGTCTCTCAAGCTTTGAGTGGTTATACTTTTGTTTCTCGAATTATGAGTGGTTATACTTTTGTTTCTCGAATTATGAGTGGTTATACTTTTGTTTCTCGAATTATGAGTGGTTATACTTTTGTTTCTCGAATTATGAGTGGTTATACTTTTGTTTCTCGAGTTATGAGTGGTTATACTTTTGTTTCTCGAGTTATGAGTGGTTATACTTTTGTTTCTCGAGTTATGAGTGGTTATACCTTTGTCTCTCAAGCTATGAGTGGTTATACTTTTGTTTCTCGAGTTATGAGTGGTTATACCTTTTCCCTCGAGTTATGAGTGGTTATACCTTTGTCTTTCGAGCTATGAGTGGTTATACCTTTGTCCCTCGAGCTATGAGTGGTTATACCTTTGTCTCTCAAGCTATGAGTGGTTATACCTTTTCCCTCGAGTTATGAGTGGTTTAGGCAAAAAAAGTATCAGGTTTCTGGTCATAGGTCGGCTTCAAAATCGGTGCATGACGCGCTTTTTTTGGGGGGGAGGGGTCATCTTTTTTTTGGCCAACCAGTGAAATCCGTGATACATTTATATGCGGTTACTGGAACCAGACAAATAAGCTGGTTAAGAGAAAACTCACAAATCTGCCAAACGTTCATACCCCTATATGTGAAAAAGCCGTTTAAAGCACAGCACGGCAGAATTCCATTCAATCCAGCAATTTTGGCTGAAATTGGACATCGTTTCATAGCCAAAAAACCCCAGAAAACTAAAAAATACTGATGCGTGGGTTTGAAGCGACATGCATGACGACCAGAAACTGGAGATTTATTTTTGGCTCTTACCCTTGTCTTTCAAGATAAGAGTGATAAACCTTTGTCCCTCGAGGTATGAGTGGTTATACTTTTGTTTCTTGAGTTTAGAGTGGTTAAACCCATCTCTCAAGTGAGTGGTTAAACCTTTGCCTCACAAGTTTCAGGTGATAACAAATTACTGACTTGTTTTCGTAACTCATTCTCATGTGATTATCTCTTGACTTAGTAGATGTGGACTTGGACTCAATACTCAACTTCATCGTCTACTCCGACATGGTTTTCACTTTCAAGTACTTTTACTGAACTCACTATTCCTGTTCTAACCCTCCTATTATTGCTGCACTTTAGTGGAAAGTTGCTGTAGAGGTCAGTCAACTGCCTGTTTTGACTGTTGACCCAAATGTGTACACAGGGGGCATTTTTGACTGGTTTTTATTGTCATTTTGACCACCCTGAACAATACTAGACAATGCTTTTACCAGTCAAAAACAGTCGACTCATTTTGACCTGTAAATGCAGTTTACTACACGTAAAGTTTGACAGTGTTTGACTTTTAAGTGCACTAAATATACCTTGGGAAGTATATATCAACATTTTGACTGATTTTGCCCCTTGTAGTAGTAGTAGCAGGGCTAATGAAATGCTAATCTTTTCACAAGGCAATAAGTCTGATAACTAATTTAAATCCACATTGTTATCATAAACATTATATTACTTACCCATTGTCACCACCAAACACATAGATAGCATCCTTGTATGCCACTGCTGTGTGTTTACTTCGCCTTTGTTAGAAAAGGGGGGGAAAATGATGTGTCAATTAGCTATAACTGTACAACATTGGTGATTACCTAATTCCAAAATTACTAAATTATTATAATAATAATAATAATAACAATAATAATAATGTGGATTTATATAGCGCACGTATCCACCAAACTGGTGCTCAAGGCGCATTATATTATTACCCCTGCTCATCAGGCTCATAAATCATTCCTGAAACCATCTCAGCTCCCTGGGGAATATACAGCTCAATTGCTGCCATTACAGCGCATATAGGGCTAATCAAACACAACAACCAACTCTGCCCTCACAGGTACCCATTTTCCCCATGTGTGGAGAGAAGCAATTATGGTAAAGTGTCTCGCTCAAGGACACAAGCACCATGGTCGCGGTTGGGATTCGAACCCACATTCTGACGACTCGGCCATCAGAATACAAATCCGATGCACTAAACCGCTCGACCATGGCACTCTATAAATGTTGTATCCTTAACCCTGCCAAAACTACAATGTTTAAATAAGTGGTGTCAAATATTTTCTTCTACAATATGTATTTGGGGAGCTAGTGTAGCTTTAGCATCCTGGTTTTGACAGTATATGACATAAAACACAATAAAGGGGGCCACTTTCCTACCGTCACGTTAGCAGTTTTTCTAATGGTTGTAATTTTTTTTTTTTAATATCTGAAACCACCCAAAAAGAATTTCAACATTTGAATAGACAATAACCAACTCTGCCCTCACAGGTACCCATTTACCCCTGGGTGGAGAGAAGCAATTATGGTAAAGTGTCTTGCTCAAGGACACAAGCACCATGGTCGCAGTTGGGATTCGAACCCACACAAATCCAATGCACTAAACCGCTCGACCATGGCACTGACACACTTGATGCATATTTGATGTTAAGTTGGTAAAAGTACCACTCATCCAGAAAAAAATTATTCAGTATGAAATGCTCTCATTTCAGAGAAAACACAACAAAATATACACATATACATCAAATAGTTGCTAACAACATCAAGTTAATGTTTTACGTAAAAAGTGTGCATTTTACACTTTTTTCATGACTTCAAGACTACACTGAGTTGAAACGTTAGTAATTGAATATATATACATTGATTTTTTATTTATTTAAAAAGGTTGCCAGAACACAAGGCTCTTAAAATGCCACTCAAAGTGCAGGCTAGAAGTAGAAGGGAGGGAGAATAAAAAATATATAGAATAAATAAGTAAATAAAAATATACATTCTCTCAAAAGTTGATATTTGCTGTCACCTGACGCTTTTCCGTCAATACTTGGAGCCTTCCCACCTCACTGAAAGATTACTCCACTCTAAGAAAGTAAGCATACCCATTAACCCTAACCACCTAGCTATTTTGGCTAAGAACCTTCTTCAACCCGCCAAAATCCAACACCATGCACAAACACTACCACCCAGCTGGAATTGGGATCTGGATCTGGATCTGGATCTGGATCAAATACTGCCCAACACCCCTAAAAGGAGCCACACGGGCAGGGTATGGTGCACAGATGTAGTTGATGGTTTGATTTGGTTGGTTGCTTATTTATTGTCGACTTGTGTGACGTACTTCCTTGCTTCTGCTTTGAATTTCTGTTTATCTTCAATTTGTGTGATATGATGTGGTAAGAGATTCCAATCTTTCAGAGTCCGGGGTATAAATGAATACTTTAGACAGTTTTTACTGGATGAAATTTGGGTAAATTTACAGTGACGAGATGAGCGTAGGACCGGGCGTAAGATCGTTTGAAGCGGTATGGCGAGGCGACCCAGGAGGGCTTCATGGAAGATGGTGACTCTTGCTACTTTCCTTCTAATCTCCAAAGGCTCCCAACCCAGTTGATCTTTCATTGCCGTTACGCTGCTGTATCTCCCGTAGTCTCCAGTGACGAAGCGGGCACTTCTATTTTGTACAGCTTCCAACTTCAGTGTGAGTTCTTTTGTATCAGGATCCCATATGGACCCACCATACTCCAGGCATGGATGTACATGTACTAGTGTTTGATATGCTAAGTTTTTTACAAACTTTAAACATGAGTGAAGGTTCCGTTGTACAAACCCCAGAGTTTTGTTTGCTTTACTTATAATATTGTGTATGTGTGAGTTCCAAGTTATACTTGATGTGATTGTGACCCCAAGATATGGGTATTCTTTTGTTTCAGCCAATATAGTATTATTTAAAGTGTACAGTATGTATAATTTGATGGAGATTTTGAATGTGTTATTTTTAGGACGAAGCATTTCTGTGCGTTAAATTTCATCTGCCATTTAGCTTGCCAAGCGGTCAATGTATCTAGGTCATGCTGCAGTCTGCCAGCATCCTCAGGTCCGGCTACATGCCTGTAAACGATGCAATCGTCCGCAAACAGCTTAACACTGGATGTAAGATCATTTGGCAGGTCATTTATAAAAACGACAAAATCCATGGGGCCAGAAACTGTACCTTGGGGGACACTTGAATCAACATCCACCCACTGAGAACATTTACCATCAATAACGACACGTTGTTTCCTGTTCGTGAGAAATGCTTTGGAAAGAATGTCGTATCCGGCCGCCACTTTTTAAGGGCTTTTTTGGATTTTTTTTGCAACCACTAACCAGTTAAAAAATCATTCTATCGATTTTTGGTGGTACAGAAAGCGAAAACTATCTTTAAAATCCACTTTTATGATGGTTTTCGGACTTGATTTCCCTTCTAAAAAAATCCTCCCCTTCAGAAAATAGAAGGATCCTATTATAGTTGCCACTACGCATGTACAATGACTGTGTTGGTCACTAATTGTGGAGTTTACAAGATCAGACTGACATGACTGAGGAAGTCATCGTATACCAAAAATGCATGATTTTTTATGAAATAAATATCCTGGAATAATTTGAAGTATATCCCTAACTCCCTAGACAACAAAGGCAGTTGGAGGATTTTGAAGGATTTTTATTGTTCAGTAACAATGCTTAGGGAGTTAGGGATATGTCCATCATCATCCATATGTTCTCCACCTTACCAGGTAGGTAAGATTACATTATTGGTTATATTTAATGAAAAATAGTGGCGGCCAGATACGACATTCTACCCAATGCTTCAGTCCATTTTAATGCTTTACCACGTATTCCATAACGATTTAGTTTAAGCAGTAGTCGTTAGTGTGGTACCTTATCAAAGGCTTTCGCAAAATCCATTATGATCACGTCGACCTGATGTTTTTGGTCGACGTGGGACGCAATCTCATGGATGGTATGAATGAGTTGCGTCTCACATGAATGATTTTTGCGAAAACCATGCTGATTTTCACATATGATATTGTACCTGTCCAGATGTTTAATTATATTTGACTTTAGGATATGCTCAAACAATTTACTGCAAACGGATGTAAGATTTACAGAACGATAATTTGCTATTTTGCTGGGTTTGTTTTGTCCCCTTTTTTATAGATGGGAGTGACATTTTAAATCAGCCAATCTGTTGGGATAACGCCTGTGTCAAATGAATGCTGGAAAATAATTTTAAAAACAAGCCCAATTTCCTTTGCTATTATTTTGAGATATTTGGGTGACATCCCATCCGGTCCCGAGGCTTTGTTTGGGTTTAGCTCTGTTAACAACTCAACAACACCCTCTTCCATAATGACAATATCGGGCATTGTTGGCACATTGCTCCTGGGTTCAGATGGGAAGTCATCCAAGTTTTCTTTTGTGAATTGTGATTTAAATTGGTTACTTAGTAACTCGGCCTTTTGTAAGCTATTTGTGATTAGCTTCCCACTGGTTTGATCTCTAAGGGCAGAAATTGTTGTATTTCCATTTTTCAATGATTTAACCCTCCTACTGTTTGACCATTTGAAACCATTCAAATTTTCCACTTACCAAAATGCCTATTGGTTTTGTACACACATGGTGATACCATTTGAACAGTGTTGGTAGCAAGCTTTACTACCATTCAAATCCATTCAAATCCATTCAAATCCATTCAAATGCATAGAGGGTCCATTGATTCACCACTTAGAAGTATCCAAACAAGGTTTTGTATTAGCTGTACTACCATTTGGAAAGATCCAAACAAGGTTTTGTATTAGCTGACCTACCATTCAAAACCATTTGGGGGAAATCAATACTGTACAGTTATTTCACCATTCAAAACCACAAAAGCGAATGGTTTCAAATGGTGCATCAACTTGTATGAAAAAGGTACCAGAAGTAGGAGGGTTAATAAAGCTAAACATCTGTTTTGTAGATTCTAGACATTTTTAACGAGTGTATCTCCTGTATGCGTCTCTTGTTTCTCTTTTTACTCTTTTTCGCACAGCGCGAAAATTTTCCCAGTCCACCTGTGTGTTCCGTTTCACAGCTCTGTTGTAAGCTCTCTGTTTGCGCCTTTGATAGCGTTTGATTTTCTGGGTAATCCACGGCATATGTAAAGTATCCCTGTCTGGGCTGTCAGTACTGTGTCCATTAAAATCCAACAAACCCTGCTGTTGGAGTTTGAATGGTTTGGGGTGGTTAGGGTTAAAGAAGCAGTTTTGAATGTTTTTTGCAGACGACAAAATAGCCAAAATCTTACAAAAACTCACTAAGGCCATGAGAATGAAAGTCATAGATTTGCGTCCACTGCCCGCATGTCCCGAAAGCTACCGCCTAAATTTTTCATTATTTGCCAAAAAAATCATTATTTGCACAAAAAAGGTATTTCCACCAAACAAATTTAGTTCCAAATCATCCACATCAGTAAAACTAAGTTTTTACCAAATTTCCACCAGTATGTGCGCTATAATCATTAGCACATGTTCTCTTACAGTCTTAGTCCCGCATACGTCGTTCACAAAAAAGGTCGCATCGCGCTAAAACTGTATGGTAAACTCCGTCCGATCCGCACCTGCAACTGTACCGCCTTCACATGCACAACACGTTCGCTGTTGCAGTGCTTCCACTTTCAAGGAAATTTCCTTATTTTAAGGAAATTTTGAAATGTTTTGACGCTCTAAGGAAATTTCTGAGGAAATAAAGAAATCTAAGGAAATTCTAAGGAATGTTCGTAAATATTCGATATTTTTATACGAAATAATGTTGCATAAAAATTAACACTTATTATACCCTCGGTCAGTTTGCGCGCTGTATAGCATTGACGCAGATTTGACTAGGCACGGCACAAACAGCCTAGTTGCCGGCCGCATGTTAGGCACAGCCATGAGCTAGTCTAAGCATGACGTCAGATTTTCATGCTACCTAGGCTCGCTGGCCTACGCACATGTATGTATGTCTGGTAAGTGACCACCGCGGGCTCGCATTTAAAGAATTAACGTTACACTAGGCTGCAGGGCACCAACTGATGGAGAAGGCGTGCAAAAATGCTTATTTTCCCATGAATTGACTTTCCATTTTGAAAGGTTTTGCGCTTTTTTTCAACAGCATGCACTTCTTATGGCCTACTGCAACTTTCACATATGCAAACTGTGTATGCATACAGGGGCTAATACACTTTTGATGATTTAAGTAAAACTAAGGAACATCGGGAAAAAAATCTAAGGAAATCTAAGGAAATGTTTCTGTAAATGTAGATTTGAAAAGTGGAAGCACTGCGCTGTTGAGACTAGTATGCCTGTGTGTGCGGCCCGCACGTATAATGATGCACGTACGTACACAGATTAGAAGAAACATCTTGTGATTGCGCTGTTATTAATGATCAATGGAAATAATGAATAATGAATAATGAAAAAAAGCCTCATGTGTTTTCGAAATGTCCCGGACGCAAATCTATGACTTTCATTCTCTTGGCCTAATCTAAATATCATTTTCAAACCTCACATAATACTAGGCCTAAATCATAACTCCATTTTCCAGTCCTTTAGTTTGTCCTCTTTGTCTTGTTATATTGTACAGTAAAGTTGGTGATATTTGTTGTATTTAGAGAGGGATTACATGGCGGTCATTTGTGTACCATATGAATTCTATATCATCGCCTATGCATGTGTGCAGGCCTATCTACAAATAAAGTTACATACCGTGCGCCTACGAATTCATCACAATCGGGCATTCGTCTCCATCGGTGGACGGTCTCAAACGGCCCAGTGTCAATGGATACCTCTTGCCAAGTATGACTACTAACGTTACTTGCCATGTTTTTCTTTCAAACACAACTGTTTAAATAAAAATTAATTTCATAAAATTACTGAAATCACTTGGAATAGAATGACGGAATAGATGTTTTCCTTTTCACACGGAAGCTGCCATGTTGATTGTGCAACTGCGCATGCTTACAAAAAATAATAACATTAGACTGGCAAATAAGTATGCGCTATACGAATATTTTGTCTGCAGATTGAACATTGTTGCTATATAATGCTTTACAACTGGCCGGGCCCGGGGTGGATCATAGAGGATTTTCATTCATCCATGGGCTGGTTGGATATGGGCCACTGATCTCTACTGTCAGTATAATAGCGATCAGTGATATAGGCTGAGGACCACTAGGGGGTACTACTGGATAAGGCATATCATATTTGCAAAGGTTTTTTCTATAACTTATAAGTGTCATAAGTACACTGTACAACAGGTTATGGCCTCAAAAGACATAAGCGTAGGCCAAAGACCAAAATGCCTCAGTCGCCTTGTCACCGAGGAATAAGCACACTTCCCTAACTTCTAAAGTGGCCTAAACAATACAAATTCTTCACAAAACACAGAATTCACGGAAGTTCATCCAAATATTTGAGGGCGAATTTTAATTTGCCCAAGGCCCCTGTTTTTGGTTGAAGAGCACAACCTATAGGATATATAGATAGAGCTGCTAGGAGGCCCACCTGTGTTTTCTGATAGGAAAAACCCCCAGTGCATTATGGCTAAGCTTGGGCGATAACACGATAATATCGAATATCGCGATACCTTTTTTTATTCGATTACAATATCGAGAACCTTTTTTAAGTTATCGAATGAGATATCGGCAAATCGCGATTAAAAAAATCGCCATTGTGAGTCAAGTCAGAAATTCCATGGAAACAAATTTCAGTTTTTGGAAGTGAGATACAACTAGCGAACTACTTCAGAAGTACGTACACGGTCTGCAAACGAATTTGCGATTTATTGCACGAATGCATGAATGAATTAATAATCGCGGTATTATCGAAAATCGCGATATATGTTTGCCGATATATCGTGGATGAAAAAAATCGATATCGCCCAAGCTTATTTATGGCACCTGTTACATTTCTCATTAGTCTTCTGCTTGTCAATAAAAATGACCTGTGACATCTCACTTTGTTTTGCGAACACAATGAGCGCTTTATTTTGCCCGTCGAGGTCGGCTTTGGACTGAAGTGCAGACCGGCTGCCCCTAGCCCTTGTTGTATGTAACCCTTGTAGTGGTTAACCTCCGTCGGTGACTGACTGCGTCATAATAAACTGTACTGCTGACTGATAAAATGTCAATAAATGTTTACATATAGTTGATTCTCACATTAAGCGTTATAATAGCGCTTTCTGTCTTTCTGAAAAAATAGGATTTGGAAGAAAGATTTAGTGCAGAGTCCATTATGAAGTGGATGCCTTTGCATAAGCCTTCTTCTTAGAAAACACTCATTCAATTCCTCGTCCCTTCCTCCATATTTCATAATATTTCTCTCAATTTTAAAGCCCCGACAGAAGTATTGATATCAAATCTCTCTTCCCACACCATAGGCCTTTAGGGTTCCTATTTTACATACAAGTTACATTTTGATGAATGCTTTTTGAGAATTAAAAAAAAACCTAAAATGTACCATATAATTATTCTGCAAAATAATTGTTATTGGCCTCTCGAACCAAGCAGGTTCTTTCTGAGCTAGGTTTGAAAAGTAAGGCCAATAACAATTATTTTGCATTTATACTACAGGTCCTTTATGAGCAGTTTGCAACAATTAATTCATTTATTATATAATTATTCTCTAAAACAGTATATCAATCATCCAAACTATCAAGCTTTGCTGGTGCAGACAATATTTGTTTTGCTTATTTATCTCTGGGTGGTGTACCATGATGACCAACATGTGGGAAACGACCTTCTTCCTCAGTCATCAGTTTTTGAGAGGTCTCTCGAAAACCATGGCTCGAAGCAACTCTCTAATCACCCTGACAAGATGTAGCACGTACCCAAGCCACGTAGCCCTGAGTGATTTCTGAAGACTTTTGGAGACAGTCTTAACTGCGAATATCACTTTGTAGAAGGAGGCAATTAGTCTCCAACATCATGCTGGTTTCTGTAGAACAACCAAAGAAAACAGATTTTATTACATAAAATGAATAAGGAACATTATAGTGATGGCTTTGGAACAAATTGTGTAGTTCCTCAAGGGACTGACTTTTCAGCCTCCAGTCAAATCATCGTTTGTTTTGTTGAGACTTGATGAGATTTCATCCTCCAGAAATTTAATATGTTTCCCGTTGGAAAACAAAAGTGAAAATAAATTGAAAACAAAAGCGTACAACAATCACGCCATTATGGCGGATTGTTTTATCATGATAATTGATCTCAAAGAGGTTTACTTAGGCCCCTATGTGGCCTTACGGATTATGTTTCCAATTGTGAAGTGAAGGTCATAAAAATGTTGCAAGATCTTTCCCCTAGGTGGTCATCAGAAACCCTGTCCTTCTTGTCCTTAAAACTGTTCACCCTTTTCCCACTCGCACGTGGTTTACCCTTGTTGTAGTGGACAAGTCCAAACGCTGTGATACACCGCCTATAGTGTTGAGCAGGAATAAGCTCGTCCCATGATACACGCAGGGGATGACTAATCGTGTTTCTACATACATAGGTATTTATTTATGCCGATTTTATTCAGCCGTGTGCAGGTCACACAACGTACCGAACAGAGGTTGCTTGTGTTGGGGGCTGATCAGGGTCTGTGGTCTACAATGTGGGTGCGTTACGGGTACGACTTCGGGCTCCTACACTCGAACTAGGAACAATAAACTCCATTATTTTATCGTGACTGGGGACACCCACAGGTACTACAACTTAAAATCCTAACTCGTGTATCATACATTATGGCGTCACTGAACAAAACACACCGTACAGATTTGGGAGTATTTATCATCAGGTGATAACAGACTCACACCGAAACGAAGGAGATAATTTTGATGAGGGACCGTGCACAGGACGACAATCTACCGGGCTTGAAAGGGCTTATTCCCCGGTACTGTTTATAGCTCGCTTCGGTGACCGAGAAACCATCATGGATACGGATCATCAGCAGAATACCAAAGAGAAGGAAGGACTCGCAGCTATAAATGTGTTACATGTTAATGTATGGACTTTTCTACGACTGAGAGTAGTATTAGGACTTGTTTTATTATTATTAGGGACATACACAGATGCTGCACCTACAAGCACACGTCTACCAGGAGAAGAAGACGTCGCCGCACCGGCAGATCTTGTCACACCGGGACAATTAAGAAGCGGATATGTAAGTACAAAACCACAGTATTGGTTGGCGTACTGGAAATATTTATGGGAGTAATATATTTGTTGGTCAGTCAACAGAAATCCAGATTACACTGAAATTCGTACGCTTGTTCAAATATATGCGGTGACATAGATATTTGCTTGTCAACTTCTTATTATTTTTTAATATTTTCTGGGTTTTAAAGGGAGTGCAGACCTTTGGTAATTATCCAATTAAGATTTCTGAAATATAATATTAAAAAACTTGATGTGAAGTTGGTGTCTGTATGGAGGAAGTATAGATCTGACATACTGTTATTTCTGAGAAAACGCAAAATGCATTTCGCAATCACATTAAAATTAATACAGACAAACTGAATGTATTTCTACTAAAAAAGTACTATTAACAAAAGGAAATAAATTGAAAATTTCACAGGTTTATTTCTGTACATCTCTCTTGATTCATATAGTATAAATGCATCTATATCGTGTTTGTGGTAACACCATGTGTTTATCTCAACTATCGCGAAGCTGAGGTACAGGTTCTGAAAAGAACCTTATCGCACAACTCGTATCTCAACTGTCGCTAAGTGAGATGTTCCTATGGCCACCCATGAAGTCCCCATGGTTCTCCCTGAACCATATTTCTCACTTAGCGACAGTAGAGAAAACGAGTTGCCCGACATTGGTTCTTCCTTGAACCATAATCTCACTTAGCGACAGTTGAGATACGAGTTGTGCGACAAGGTTTTTTTCAGAACCTGTACCTCAGCTTCGCGATAGTTGAGATAAACACGCACTCTTTAAAACTGAAGTGTTGAATCAACCTTTTATGAGTTCGGTGAGTGACAACACTTTATAAAGTTAAATTCAACTCAAAGAAAGTGTTGAATTAACACGGAGTCAAGTTAAGTCTAACTTTATCAATGTTAACTCAATACTTTTAAAAGTTAAATCTAACTTTATAAAGAGTAGTCACTGACCGAACTCTTTAAAATGTTGACTCAACACTTTAGTTTTAAGAGTGCATGGTGTTACCGCAAACCGAAACGATATCGATATTCCACCATGCAAAGCCTCAAAGGTAAAAATATATATATATATATATATATATATATATATATATATATATATATATATATATATATATATATACAGTACACATGCTGTACAATATTCCTTTAAAGCCCATAGGATTATCAGTTAGCATGGTAATATCCTCAATAAATCTACAAATATTTTCATCTCCCAGATCGTTCAGAAAATTCAGCACTGAAATTGTTTTTCACTAAATGGTGTAACTGTCCTAAGGTTTGTCTTCAATGACACAGAGTTCCTCATCCATGTCACCAGATTTGTCCACTGTCACAGGCGAGGACACGTGTGAACCAAATTACGACAACCAAATTAATGACACATCTCACATACTCATTAGGTGTCATAGGACAGGCCCGTAGGCTTGTCTATAAATAGAACATTCTCCAAGGTGACACCTGAAAAAGTCAGCAGTTCTGTTCGCATTTTCGTCACTTTACACCATGTTTAATCCATTAAATGCCACGACTTGGTAAAATTGTGAAGGGAAACATAGCAGAGTGAAAGTTTCCTTTTTTCTGTGGAGCCGCAGGGGATGAAATTCGTTGGAACCATGTTCGAACCTATACCAAATTAAGAAATTACATGCAGTATTAAAGCACGAGATATGTTAATTGCTACACGTTGCTTCCGCTAATTAAACATAAAATAGCGTTAAAATGTGTGTTCTTATCAGTCACTGGGGGTGGGGGAGGGGAGTGAAATCACTCAATATATTCTTGGTTTATAAAACCATATGTTGGGTGACGTGCAAAAGGGGAAATTAGTGGAAACGTTATGACCGCTACGGTCCTGGAAAGGAACGTCGTAAAATGGCCGCTAGGTGGGTCTTAGGGTGGAAACTCTTCCACTTAAACTGAAAACAACTAGAACAGAATAATTTAATACATGTTTATATCAATATAATCACACTTTTTATATCCCCATTTAAAACTCTTGAGGAAATTTTGATCATCACCACTTTTGGAAATGACCAAAAATTGAACATACCTTAATGAAAGGTTTGCTGTAATCGCTATTTTTTTTAT
Source organism: Zoroaster sp. YZ-2022 (assembly GCA_029582265.1). Classification (NCBI taxonomy): domain Eukaryota; kingdom Metazoa; phylum Echinodermata; class Asteroidea; order Forcipulatida; family Zoroasteridae; genus Zoroaster; species Zoroaster sp. YZ-2022. The sequence continues at coordinate 38,340,070 of CM055818.1, forward strand.
TAATAGCATTTAAAGGTTTACTCTACAGAAATACATTAGTTGCAGGGCGTTTTTGTACCAGGTTACCATCAATTCAGTTTGCACCATGCCGGTAACGGGTGACCTGTACGTAGGTCCATTTAGCTTATCGGTTATTCTTGATCAAGGAGCAAGTATTTTCCTAAGTGGGATTTCCTGAGCAAGCCAAATATAGACACCGTTGTTGTTTGCGGATAAACCCCTTAAAAATGGTTGTCTGACTTGAACACTGGCATTCACTGATTGTGAAGGTGGCCTTATTCCTCCCATGTCGTCAGGGAGATGTAAAGTTTTTGAAAAGGTAATGTTTATTTGGCCAAAACAGCTTCTTTGAGTTTGCTTTATACTTTCTTTGAATCATTTCGTATACATGAACCAACCCGTGAAAATGTCATCTCAATGTAGAGTCTATGAGAAATATGTGAAAACATCCACTATTTCACGTTCACAGAAAACATTTGGAGCAAATAGAAGCAAGCCGTCTGGAGACCTACTGAAATATGCATATTTGAGGGTTATATCTGAAATGAGAGTTTTTCAAAAAGAATAGTGTTTCAGGATGATTGGTATACTTACCATCTTCACATCAAGTTAGCTTTTGGATAATAATTCAGATATTTTTGACCCACTCCATCGAATTGAGGAATATCCCCAACACATGTTTCTGTGTAATGGACTTCCAAAGTTCACAAAACGTACATGACTGCATTATTACATTCTCAATCTATCACAGGAATGAAATGTTTGGCATCATCAGAAAGCACATTAAATTCTCTTTAAGTTGATATCCATATTTCAATCCCTGAATCCCTGAATCCCTGAATTGATGTAAAATTCATGCTGATTGGTGATTGTTAACAGCTGTCGATTGGAGGTGAAACATTTTGAACCAATCAGATTTAGTGTTAGAAAATGCGTTGAAACCTAATAATAAATAATAATGTGTGGACTTATATATAGCGCACGTATCCACCAACTAAGTGGTGCTCAAGGCATGACAAAACCAGCGACAGATAAATGGGAACTCAATGGGCAATGTACAGCAATCGTTTTGGTTTATTAGAAATATTAGGTTCCGAAAAAGGGCCCAAGAAATTCATATGAACCGTTTATGCCACCCATTTTCCACGGTATATTAATCAAAATGGCAAAATATGGTGCATCATGCCGTGTCTGTTTGATATTGATACCGGTATACCTCAACTACCTGACCTTTCACTCACCATCAGGTTAAATGAGTAAAGAGGTCGTTTATGCTTAAAAGGCTCTGACACATTGTTAAAATAATCATTAATCATATTTTAGACAAGTAAATGTTCCTCAAAATCCCCACAACACTGCAATGATTATAGACCCATGCACTTAAAATTCCTGGCTTCACTTCCAATTTTTGTTTAATGACACCACTCAGGATTGGGTCAGCAGCAGTTTTGTATGAATATGTTTCATTCATAAGTTTTGTAAATATTATGACACAATGGAGCCTCTGTAAGTATGGTTATCGTCTCAGTAATCAATCATGGTTTCTTAAAAGTCCTTTGGGCTAACCCTTGTAAGTAAAGTTGAAGACCATGATTTGTGAGGTCAGTATAAAAGTGGAAGGATGACAAATCAGGGAGCGAGCAACAAATCCAGGGGGATTGAGGCAGACTTCCGAGTTTTCATTATAATTATAAAGGCATCTAAACACAACTATAGAAAATTGTGAAAATATCTCTTAAGCGTAACATTTAACAGAGCTTTATTTTTGGGGTTATCAAGATTTGGGAGTTTAAGTATAGGCAATTACTATAAATAATTACGTCCGAACGTATTTTGTAGAATTTATAGTTTATTCATAAATGCCCAAGACAGTTTAGACAATCTGATTGGACAAAACGTAATCACGTGGGGGTGTATTAACGGACGGTATAGACTGGCTTATCAAAATCAGAACAATCGGAGTGACGAAGATTGGCATCACGCGCCTGACTCCTGTTCTTTCGTGTGTCCCCCAAAACGTGCATTTGCCCATTTCTATTTGGCTTTATTCAACAAAAATTACATTTTACAGTCCTTGACCACGCCCGCGACCACGCCCGTGACCACGCCCAAAACCGGTCATTAAACTGCGGTAAAGACCGTATGACAAACTGTTATTCCCTTAATATAGGCCTATTTAACTGTGATAATGTTTCTCTTTGAGAATTCCAAAAGTGTATGGTTGTGACATCATAATGAAATAAACTGAAACCTTTACATGTTTATTTTTGTACTCTTGATTCTAGCAAAGGAAAATATGGATGCATTTACAAACAGTTTACCAAATGTATATGCTAGCTTTAAATGGAAGGTACGTACAATATTGGTTATATTTTAAGTATCACCTTAACACCTTATTTAAAGTTGGTACAAGTTAACACGTATAGACCTATAATAATAATAATAATAATAATAATAATAATAATAATAATAATAATAATAATAATAATAATAATAATAATAATAATAATAATAATAATAATAATAATAATAATAATAATAATAATAATAATAATAATAATAATAATAATAATAATAATAATAATAATAATAATAATAATAATAATAATAATAATAATAATAATAATAATAATAATAATAATAATAATAATAATAATAATAATAATAATAATAATAATAATAAAGAAGATTTATAATGCGCACATATCCACCAAGAAGTGCTCAAGGCAGTAAACAAGAAATCAAGTAAACAAGAAATCATACAATAGCATAACAATACAATAGCAATGCAATATAATACTAAACAAAAAGAAGAAAAAATGCATAAATGAATACACATAAGATGAGTTTTTATGCTTTTCTTGAAAGAGTAAACAGTTTGAGATTCACGAATGTACAGAGGCAAATCATTCCAAAGGCGTGGAGCCACAACTTCAAAAGATCTGTCACCCCAAGAATGTTTAGACTTTTGTTCAGCCAGCAGAAATTTTGCACTGGAACGTAACTTGCGAGAGGGGGCATAACATTTCAACAAGTCAGATATATATAATGGTGCACAATCATTCAAAGATTTGAAAACGATAAGCAATATTTTATAAATAATACGATATGATATTGGCAGCCAATGCAGATCTTTCAGGATGGGGGTGATATGACATGATTTTTTAGAGAGAGTCACAATATGCGCAGCAGTGTTTTGAATCTTTTGAAGTTGTCGTAGTTGATCCTGAGCAAGTCCATAAAGCAGTGAATTTGCCATATCAAGACGAGATGTTATGAAGGAATGAACAATTTGTTCTGTTGCATCATAATTAAGATATTTGCGTAACTTTCCAATGTTCCTATCGATCATCCTGATGAATTACTCCTATTCCGTTATACATAAAAAGCACGTGAGCACCTTTCACAGGTTTGTTTTATTATACATTCTTGAAAACCAGAAGGTTGAAATGAACATACGTTACAAAATACCAATGTTGTACATTATTTCCTTTAACCCTAACCACCCCAAATCCTACAAAATCCTCCAAGGGGCACTTTTTTGGGGAAGAATTCAGCACTGTTGGAAACTGGTACTTTCACCTCTTCAAATGGGGCAAAATTACTACCTGGCAAGAAGTGCAGGCCATAAGTGCTGAATATGAAAGATCAACGAAAATGCATGGTCCATGTTTCCAAAAGTGCACTGATGGATTTTGGAGGATTCAGGAAGGTTCCTAGCCAGAATACCTAGGGGGTTAGGGTTAAGAAACAGAACGCCGGGCTACAAATTTAGTAAGTTTAGATACCAGTGTCCATCAGCAGCGGCTGTAGTGTGATAAGATACATCTTTCAACAGCCTACTTCTATTAGTGTGCTAAGGCAAAGTAATCAACACAATATTGGCTATAGCTGCTGACTGTATGCGGTGAAAGAAAAGTTTGCATACAGCTGTACACTTGAAGGTGAAGATTGGTAATTCAAAACTAACCAAATGGTTGAATTATATTGTAAAACTTGCTTAGTGTTAAGCTAATGATAGTATTCCATTTCCCCTATATAATTATTGTTGTCTGAGGTGCTGTAATTTTTAAGAATAGGCTAAGTAAGTTCCAGATGGATATTAGGAAGAAAATTGTATACTTTTTCCAAAAATCCACATTCGAACGAAAACAACAAATCTGAATGCATTTTCACCAAACATGTATATCTCACATGTTGATGGTTAATGTCTCTCTTTGGCAATCCTCGACACGGGGAGATGTCCAACCGCCACACAAAGTTCTGTGCAGTTGCTTCACAGGCGCTTGGGCAGTCTGGCGTTGGTGCATACGCAGATGGCTGAGGTCGATTCTAGATGTGCAGAGTCTTGCCGCAGACAGTGTATGTGTACTATGTTCGAACATATAAGATTTATGGGAGGCATAGCATAGATCAAGCCATTCTTCCTTTTGCATGCTTAGGTACAGCATTGGTTACGTTGGCAAAATTGCTTCTATGAGTATGCCTACTCTCCTTAAATCATGATATACATTGAAGGGAAGGTACAGCATTGGTAATGTTGGCAAAACTGCTTCTATGAGTACGCTTACTCTCTTTGAATCAAGATATACATTAAGATCAGCTGGAGTATGGACTCGAGCCCCATCATGCCGCTCTGCAACTCTTTCCTTTCTCTAATTCCTCCGTTTCTCTGCCATTCTTTCCAATCTCCTTTCGAGCGTTACTAGTATAGGCTACTCGTAACAGCAGGTGCCAATTTCATAGAGCTGCTAAGCATGTGGGGAAATTTGCTAAGCACAGGAACATTTTCTTAGCAAAAACAGGTTACCAGCCAAATGTCATGTGACTGGTTGCTTAGTAATAATAAATTTGTTAAGCAGTATTTTCTGCTTAGCATCTCTATGAGTATGAAAATGGGCCTAGTTCTGCAAACATTATCAATGCTGTACCTTGAGCCTTGACTTCTTTCCCTTTAACAACCAACGGAGCACCGGCAGGGCACATCTTTCACAATCATAACTTATGGTAAAACACAAGCGCTTCCTCTGTAAATAAGACAATCATGTGACGCACACTGACGTACATCTGCATGGAATTATGCCTTGGAGCAATGTGAATAGCCCGAGTTGAAATACCAGCAAGTCGAGATCATAGCTAGCTGCTCACTCATCAGAGCCTGGATTTGAAAAGGTATTACCTGCTGGTGCACTGTAAGTAGTATATATAGTACCATGACTTCAAAATCAGGACCTGGCCCTGCCATTTGTATTTTGTATAGAATTTATGGCAGAGGCATGGACTGGAAATGAAAGAATATGTATTTACAATATGTTCAATCTTGGTGTAATAAAACTGTGGTTTTCTGCCTATGCGGGACACTCAGAAGCTAAGTTTTTGTGTGAAATATAAATCAGGGTTTATTATTTTATTTAATTGTATTCTTTTCGTTAAAAATCTGCAAGACAGCATAAAAGGAAAAGAACAAACCCAATGAAACACGTCAACAGAATTAAATAGGAAATACAGAAAGACTGAAAAAGTTGATTAATGCCAAATATAGCCCCCAAAACAATTACACAATATTTCCATAGAAACAATTACATTTTCAGAAACAGTTGGGTTCATTTTGTTCTACATAGGCTTAGGGCTTGTCTATTATGTAGCGATGTAATTGTGTGGTCAAATCAAGATATAGACAGTTAGGAAGCATTTTATAAGCAAAGTTTAAATAAGATATAAACAGTTAGGAAGTATTTTACAGGCAACGTTTCTAGAAAGTACTATATATTTACACCACATATAACCCAAATAGCTACTTAGCAATTAGCTTTCTTAATATTCACATAAATGCAAAATAATATATACTGGAGTAATTTTTTATTTTGTTAAATTATTTCGCTAAATCATGCATGGAAATAACGTGTTTAGGATTGTGGCCATTGTAATGCATCGTGTTAAATTACAGAACGATGTCATTACCTCGTCCCTCCATTGCGTGTAAACTACACACGGATGACTTGGCACTCATTTTGATAAATTAATAATAATGATAATATCCGCCACAAACGTGGTCACCATTTGGCCAAACATGTCCACGAGCAGCCCACCCATGCAGTGTATTATGTTCGAACATATATTAGATTTATGGGAGGCATAGATCAAGCCATTCTTCCTTTTACATGCTTGAAGGGAAGGTACAACATTGGTAATGTTGGCAAAACTGCTTCTATGACAGTATGAGTATGCTTACTCTCTTTGAATCAAGATATACATTAAAGGGAAGGTACAACATTGGTAATGTTGGCAAAACTGCGTCTATGAGTATGCTTTATGTTGGCAAAACTGCTTCTATGAGTCTGCTTACTCTCTTTGAATCAAGATCAGTGGCGGATTAACCATATGGGCAATTGGGCACTTGCCCAGGGCCCCAAGGCTGGGGGGGCCCCAAGCAAAAAAATTCCAAAAAATTTTTTTTTCTTTTTTTCTTTTTTTCCAATTTTTTTTTTTTTTTTTGCTTGGTGCCCCTGGTGCCCCCCAGCCTTGGAATTTTACCTGCTGCCCCTCAAATTATTTTGTATGGAGCCCACAGAGAGCCTAAACACTATACTTCATGAGGGGGGGGGGGGGCCCTGTGTGAAGTCTTGTGCCACCTAGTGGCGACGCGTAGGTAGGCACCAGTCACTGGCGTGCCCAGGGCACCATGGATTCTTAATCCGCCCCTGATCAAGATATACATTAAAGAGAAGGTACAGCATTTGTAATGTTAACAAAACTGCTTTTATATGAGTATGTTTACTCTCTTTGAATCAAGATATACATTAAACCACGATTTAAAAATAAACCTGTGAAAGTTTCAGTTTATAACGTTTTGTCGTTCACAAGAAAATAGTGAATAATGCACTCAAATTGTTTGTATTCATTGTAATGTGGAATTATACGAAACGGAAATTAGTCAACTTTTCATAACAAATTACAGCAGCAGAGAAAATCATCTCCAGGGAAGATTAAATGATTAATACCATCTTCGGCTTTACACAAAGTACCGGGTAAGTTTTACAAAAAGATTCGATCATTTGGCTATGTTTTTATTACAAATCCTACGGTAAGTTGCCTTGAAATGGATTGATAGTCGTGATGACCTCAGGACCAAGTCTACACGTAATTACCCAGCTGTTTTTCTAATCAACTCGATGATTCACATGACAGCATCTGACCAACCTCCCTTGAGAATACGCATCCTATATTTGCAGGTCATCGTTGGGACATATTTTCCCATATTAATCCTCGGATAAACCAAACTATTTTATGTTTTGTGTAAAACATGTTTATAGTGACATGACGAAATTGAAGAAATTCTTACAGAGCCGCCCAAAATGGTTAACATTTTTGCTTTAGTGCAAACCAATACGGAGAGGTGTTGGCGTTTGCCGGTAGCGTATGTCTATATAAAATTTCGATTTTTGTATACCTTTAATATAAATTGACAGATTATGGATCTGGAACATATACTGTACAATCGCCTGCAAAGGCTATCACGTATCATGTGCGAAAGGAACACAAGTTTAAGGGGAGGGTACCAGCTTAATGACCATGTGAATGTTTTTTAACAGTCGGGACAGTACCTTTTTCTTAATATAAATTAGTGTGTAACATTGGTTCACATCCTATAGGAACTCTCCTATTAATTTTCTAGTATAGAATCACCAAGTCACCATTCGATTGACAGAAGCACAGAACGCGGTTGAATGTTTAACCATGTATCCATGTTATCTCAAGACCGCGACGGAAGAAGCTCAGACTCGTATTCGCGCTCTGAGCATGGAAGGAAGGAACCTCCGTGCTCTGAGATAGCATCTTGTTTGTGTTAACAGAATGTTTACATCCAACGGACAAATATTTTTGGTAGGCCCTGGGGCTAAGGATATAATGACGTGTATACTCGGTATAACCAATATGTGATTTATCTATATTTCAATTGTTTCAGTTATCAGTAAAGCAGACCTATAGCTAAAGGGATGATTATAATTGTCCCCAGTTCTGCCCCAGACCATCTGAGGGAAAACGCCTTCTTGTGCAAATGCTGTACCCTATACCAATACCTATTTACTGCGATTGCATTCTCCAAAACATAAATGAACAGTTGTACATGAAACCTACTTTGATGACGGCGTCAAACATCCCTTGAATTACTTCTTTCTAAGGCGCTACCATTTCTAGTACATTAATTTAATCAAATTATTTCGTTGATGAATTTTCGACTTCCATTAGAGAATGAAAAGGAAAATATCTGAATGCATTATCATTATTTTCTCGTTACTGACACAATGAGCAAGAATTGGTGTCTATGTACAAATTTCTTGATTCTTAATAAAAAATATGGATGCATTTACAGACATTTTACCAAAGTGTATACTGCCTTTAAGATCGACCCTCCTGTACCCCTTCCCTCTCCTACCCTCCCCAAAACCTTGGTTTAGGCAGGGTCCATGACATAGGCCTGCCTATACACGCTAGGCCTATATAAACCGCCTGATCGAAAAATATCGCTTTCTCGTACACAAATCTAGGGTATCGTTTTCCTTCAGTCTCCGCGGTTGTACAGCATACGATTCCTGTTTGATATTTTTAGTCCTACTAATCAACATTACTATTCAAGTCTGGTGTTCATTATGACTTAATTTGTCGTGTGTATGTTGTACCCACGGATATCCGCTATGTTCCCAACGATGAAGAAGGTATCATTTTACTCAAGCATACAGACTTGCATCGAGGGTAAGGACGTTCATGTATTCAGTGTATGGAACCAATTAGCGATTGATCTTTGATAACTATATAGGTTATAGCCTGTATGAAAACTGATATCATGGTACTGAGTGATGATATTAACTTAAAGTACAACTTTGGGTTGAAAAATCAGTCATACATTATGAGAAACACTTGGCGCATGTTTTGTTAAGGGTAATATTATGTTATGAACTTGTGAAGATGAGATTAATTACAATGGAACAATACTCCTTTCTGGATAAAATAGTTTGATAACAGTTAAATAAAATATTTTCCCACAGATTGTTAAGGTTATTAAGGTATAGAATTGGTCATTCATGAATAACCAAAATGGTTGAATTTCCCCCGAAACTTACTTGGTGTGTAAATTCGATGATGGTATCAATCGCCCCTAGAAATGATTTTGTCTGGGGTTTTAGGAATATGCCTTGGGTGGTTTTAAAAAAATTGGCTAGTTACATGGTTTACCGCCGGGAAAAAAACGCGGTTTTCAGTTTTACCATGAATTGTTTTGAAAAGAAAAATCCTTATATAACATGTTACTGATGTTTTTTCACCGTATAATCAGAGGGCAATACAAAACTACTATTATTTATTCCACTGTTGGTTATTAATTTGTATGAATAAAAATTTTCTAAATTTTTTGTTACGAAACATAAACCAGGGTTGGACCTAAACGGTAGTCCTCTGGCCTAGCAAAATGGCAGTTAAAAACGCCTTTCAAAGTAGTCCGGCGGTCTAGTCAAAAACATAAATATACTATTACTAGCTTCGGGAAAATCAACTCATAAAGATTATCAGCACAGAAAAACTTGCAAGGGAATTCCCCACAAGAACGAAATACACTACAAAAACGGATGATTTTATAAAACCGCGGTTTTATTGTTGAAAACCGAATTTGGCGGTATTTCGGTTTACTAAAAAATCCCTTGGTTCGGTGTCAGTTTAAAAGAAAAACCGTGACTACTCGGTTTTACCGAAAAACCGTCCAAGCCTACTTAGGAAAGAATAGACCTACTCCTTCCTAAATTCTATGTTAGAATAAATACAACAATCTTAATACGGTTTCACTATGTTTTTCGGTAATGACACAAAGTAATACATGAAACATGTGTGATTGTTTAATGTGTGTCATAATTCAAAGAGAGTAAACACCGACTTAAGCAGCAGCATTTCCCAGAGTCCGGCATTCTCCTGAGGACGATCAGAGCATACTGATCAAAACGTCGAGTTGTAACCTCCACCAGTTCTTTTCAGAACTAATTACTACTCAATAGAGAATTTCACAATTTATACTCGTAGAAAGAGTTTTGCCAGTGCTATGCCTTCGCTTTATAGCGTTCTAAATTTGGAAAATAAATATCAATAGGCATACATGCTCTCAATTTGTTTCCTTTTTATAAATAAATATTACATGAATGACTTCGAGGTTATGCATTGCATTTACCCCGATAATTTGTAATTAACCATCGAGTACAGACTACTATAGCTACGTGCATGTACCAAGGATTTATTGGCGCCAAGCTACGGTATGGCCATGAGGGTGACCATTGTGCTGATATTATTTCCTAGAAAAGTTCACATAGGCCCAAAGCCTATTCATGTTTAATAATAATAATAATAATAATAATAATGTGGACTTACTATAGCGCACGTACCCACCAAACTGGTGCTCAAGGCGCATTATATTATTACCCCTGCTCATCATGCTCATAAATCATTCCTGAAACCATCTCAGCTCCCTGGGGAGTATACAGCTCAATTGCTGCCATTACAGCGCATATAGGGCTAATCAAACACAACAACCAACTCTGCCCTCACAGGTACCCATTTACCCCTGGGTGGAGAGAAGCAATTATGGTAAAGTGTCTTGCTCAAGGACACAAGCACCATGGTCGCAGGTTGGGATTCGATGCACTAAACCGCTCGACCATGGCACTCCATGATTTCTCCCCAGATCTAGTGTAATTGATCAGAATGTGCGACGCATAATACAGGACAGTTTAATCATGGAGACAGTCCATACATTTCCTATACAATAGGCTATACAATGAATATGAATCCTTTAAACATTTTAAATAATAATTCACGATACTTCATTGTCACTTTACGGTAATATTTAAATCACTGATCATAATAGTCATAAAAATCACTAGTCAACGACCATTCTTCGAAATGGTGAAAACTTGGTCACACCACGTGTATAGTGTGTACGTACGAAAGCCCAGCGTACGTATGTACGATCATGGTACGATGTAGTAACAATTGTCATGGAAAGGCTACACCCTATTGGTTAATCCGTGCATATTGATTTGCAGGTTGGATCATACTATAGTTATAGCATAAATAGGCTGTACCTTTTTTTAGATGAGGCGGGAGTTATATATGAAGTGATGAAAATTGATGAGTCTGGCAGGGAGCCAGACAATGCCGTCGGTGTTCCATTCAAATGTTCAGGCAGTGAGTCATGCGGGTGTCAGTTTCGGGACAACCCTGGTGCCTGGATGAACTCTAACACTGAAGAATATTTAAAGGGTGCGTAAGGATGATCAATGGATATAGAAGAAACAGTACCGGTATACTCTCTCATTCTTCACAGTATGCTAGTAACACCGGTCGCAGTTGGTGTCCATGAGTCATGACAGTGACACCAGCTGACAATTACAAAGGGACAATCGACGAAATAATTCAGCAAGGATAACCACGAAAAAATATATCACCTATATATATATATATATATATATATATATATATATATATATATATATATATATATATATATATATATATATATATATATATATATATATATATATATATATATATATATATATATATATATATATATATATATATATATATATATATATATATATATATATATATATATATATATATATATATATATATATATATATATATATATATATATATATATATATACATGTATATAGGGCCTAGAACAATGGTTTCTCACTTTTATACAACAATAGATATATAACTCCTGTTGCTAATTAGTAAAGATATCTTATGAGTCATGTAATCTATAGGACTATACTATATGCCAATATTAATGCCCCAGCTGACATAACGACCAAACATGATTCTACCCAGGACAAAAAAATAAACCACTCCACGAAATTACTAAAAGGGAGTGTGGTAAAATTGTACCGTAAAAGGGAGTGTGGTAAAATTGTACCGTAAAATGTCTGTAAATGCATCCATTCTTTATGGATCACATAAAACAAATCTATATGCATTTTTACCATTGTCTCGTTAATAATTACACAAAGAAATAAGCTGATACTTTTGCAGGTTTTTTTAAGTTATTTTTTTTAATTAAATTTTTTTAAATACAATTCTCTACATTCTTTAAGTATGGATGCATAGACGATTTTTACACATGTGGCTACACTCACTTGAATTTGACGGTTTTCTGTAATTTAATACTTTTGCCATGCTGATTGAATTTGTTTAATTTAAATTGTTTAATTGGTTTCCCTGGTGTTGTGATATGATCGTTTGTAAACATCAAATCATCATTAACCCAATTATAAAACTCGAAAAAGTCAGAACTATATATCAGGTCTATACATCAAATGTGGGTGTGCAGTTATGCAAACTATTTTGGATCAGTTCATGGAAAACAATAACATTTTATTGTATCATGCGTGGCACCAGGGGTATTTTGGGGTCATAAACAAACCCTCCTTTTTGAGAGGGGGCAAAGATTGCGGTTCTTAATTTTGTTTTGTTTAGTCTGAACAATTTTAGGTCCCGCCAAATCGCTTCTGCCCGCCTAGCTGAACTCTAAGCCACAATGCTTGCATATAAAGGCCTGCGTGCTCACTTAAACTCAATAAATTTACAAAAACAAATATTTTCGCTAAGAAAGATTAAACAGACTACCAGCCAAAATACGTACATTTTGTATGAAAGTTTGGCTAGTAACCAAAGAAATTTACAAAGCAAATATTGGTCTTGATCGGGGGGGGGGGGGTGAGTGGGTGAGTAGGGGCCACAGCCCCATGATTCCAAAGCCGCCCCTACAAAATATATATTTATATCGTCGTCGGTTTGGATGGGAAATTACAATGTTACTCACAACTGCATCGAGCAATAATACGTCACAAACTTGGTCCTGCTAACGTGGTCCGGGGTCCAGCATTTGGCCCCCATACATTGTTTCTACAGACCCGCTCTTGGTCTTGACTATTGCGTGCTGTCTGTGCATTCCCCGAGGACACGATCATGGCTGGGGTGTTGTTATCAGTAGCTATATGTTCTAAAAATTGAAAACTGTTTATTCTCTTGGGCACTTCAAACAAATCAGACTAATCTTATCAACATGTCTCAGTCTTCCACCTTTGGTCGCCAATTCCCCCTTTTTAAGCCACCCTCTGGTTCCGCCCCTTCCCCTCTCCCTCTCCCTTTGGAAAAAAATAGAACAAGAATTCCGGTATACGTAACGTAATAAATTGGAACGACGGCGTATTGCAGATTACAGTGAATTAAAAAAGAGGTTTGGGAGGAATTTTAAAATAATTCACTATCCCGTAGCAATTGTGCCAAATTTAATAATAGCCTGTGTAGACATGTCCTCACCGGTGACTCATATTACGCGTGACTGTTTTGACTGCGGGTGCAAAACTAAAACGCCCTCACTGGGGTTTTCATCTTTTGTGACGGGGGTCCTAGATTCCCTGGAATAATAGATTTTTTTGGCCTACAGTCTTTGTGGAGATGTCTCTTTAGACGCGCTTCCTCTTCATATTGCCGTAATGTTTTGGTTGGCAAACTGTAATAACAGGAGAAACTATTCATGATTTTATGGGTCATTTGATATCACCTCATTTTTTATTCCATGATGATTTTTTATTTATTTATTTGTATAGACCAAAATACCAGAAAAGGAATGTGGAGGTTAGTCGAAAACTATAATTTTGAGATTCTTATTATTAATAATATGGGGTGTAACTTGTAAAGTTGTCTACCGGCCTCCAATCGTATACACAGCTTATGGTTACTTCCGCTGGCTCCAAAAAATGAGTGTTTGAGTGACAATACACAAAATTGGGGCTTCCCTGTCGGACTGTTTCCTAAATAAAGCTTCATGTTAAATGGAAAAAAAAGATAACCAATGCATTTGGTCAGGCAAGGAAATGGACTTAGATAAGGATATCCAGAGGGTTGATGGTCACCCTGTATAGCTGTTGTATCTGAAGTGTCTCAAGCACATAATTGATTTCATTGAGATAATCAATTGTTTGTCAAATTACTATCGGCTACATTAATTCTCCAGGAAGTAGTTACCGATAACAAAATAAATGGAAAGCTGAAGATTTAAACAAGAAAATGCAACCGTAACGTATTAATGATATCATTTTGTATAACTTTTTTATTTTATTTTTATTTTATTTATTTATTATGTTTTTTACAATACTTTCAAATATGCTAAGTGTCAAAGTGTGAACTAAAATATGAAGAGACGTGTCTAAATTGAGTCAATTCCCCCTCAATGGGCAGCTTATTTCTGAGGCTGAGGCCACCAGTGAAACACAAGTATTATATAAAAGTGGGTGATTCATTTACAAACTGAACTGTTTTCAAGAATTCCACCAATACTTTTTGCTTTCTGTCAGGTCTCTCTTTGGTTTTGGCTCACCCTTCCTCTAAGGAGGTATACAAAAAGTACTGGCTTGTTAAACAAACCTAATAGGCCCTATTTTACATTTTTCTCATAGAATTACCTTATAAAATATGGGTTCCTACCGAAGCCGAATCCAGTGGCAGGACGCCTACGATCTCAAGCAGAATTCAACGAAGGCATCCAGGCTTTTCAGGAATTTTACAATCTTCCAGTCACGGGGATTTTAGATGGAGAAACATCCGCCTTGATGGAGTTACCACGCTGCGGTCTTCCTGATATCATGACCAGTGAAGACGGGAGTCGGCGGAAACGATATGCACATACCGGCGCCAAATGGGAACGGCAAGAAATAACTTATAAGTATGTTGAAATTTCCATTACACGTTTGGTAAATGAATTCATGATTTTGTTGATCAAAAAATATATACGTATAGAAATTACGAAAATCAGCAAGATTTATCAAAACATTTCTGAGAAATAATGTACAAATTAATTGAAAATTTCTCACACTGGGCAATTGAGGGCAGTCGCGATCCAGGGTCTCGAAAAACGGGTGGGGCAAATAGGTACAAAAAGTGGGTGGGAGGAACACACACAAAGCATGGTTAATGTATATACATGGATCTGCCATAACAGTGCTAGAGAGCAGTATTCTTTACCATATAGTGAAACTTTCGAAAAGTATCCCTGATGGTGTTTAGTCCAAGATAGTTAAAAAAGAAAAAAGCATTGTCTCTTTTGCTTTCTTATTCAGTCATTATTAAATGACTTAAAGGGAAGGAAATATAATATTATATTAACAGATTATCAATTTAAAGAACTGTTAAGTTTGTACAAGTATCAATCATCCCGCTTAGAAATTATTCCGTCTAAAGTGTTATGACGAATTTAAACAAGTTTCTGTCTGGTAATCTTTTTGTAAAAACATAATAAACCTTTAAAAAACAGGTTTGTGTTGTTTTCTGAGCATACACTGTGATAAAACTTTCACAGGTTATAATATATATATCTTGAAAACTATTTCAAAATATTAATTTTGCACCTTCCCAATAAATAACAAAAAAATAACGAATAACAAGAAAATACTCTATACCTCAAAATATACCACTAAATACCACAGAATTGTTTGAGCCACATGTTTGCATTATGAATAATTTATATTTGTTTCCAACAGAATAAGGAACTACTCACCAGATTTAACACAATCTGAAATAAATGAAGCTTTATCCAAGGCATTGCAACTTTGGGGTGACGTCATACCAACCAACTTCAGAAAAGTCGATATGGGCAGTGCAGATATTGAAATAAGGTATGTTTATTAGCAAAACCAAAGTTTGTAATATTTTTCTTGACATTTTCTGTAAAATGGGCAATACAGATGTATTGCCCATGTTTTCTGCTACTTAGCTGGCAGGTTTCTTTTTCATCAGAATATTATACTTTTTTACTTGAGGAGAGGAAAGCGAATGCTTTAACACGACACGTTTCTCAAAACAATTCTGAAAAGCATGGTTTTTACTCTAAATAGTCATAGGCCTATGTCCCGAAATGAATTAATGGTGGTTCCAATCATAAGTTCATTATTTTGGGCATTTAGTTACTACTATAGGCTAAACCAAACATCTAACAATTATTTTGTGAAATAATTATCTCCTTTCAAAGTATTTTCTTTCCTTTCTATATTAAGGAAAATTATGATTATTGGTGTTGGAGTTTACAATATTGCTACCTTTCGCTCATTTTGAATTTCACTAGTTGTGTGATTAATTCATTGAATGCACTGTCATTTAGCTATACTAAAATAGCATATTTAATGCTAGTTATCGTTATCATTACCATTACCATTACCATTACCGTTATCATTACCATTACCATTACCATTACCATTATTGTTATCATTATCATTGTCATTATCAATGATCTGATGGAAACAAAATAGTGGAGGGGTTTGGGAGTTGGAGGTAAATTTATAATTTTGTTCGTTGGAAAAGATTACATAATGTAATAATAATAATTAAATCTTTCCAGCTTTGTGAGAGGTCTTCATCAGGATGATTATCCATTTGACGGACCTGGAGGAACCCTTGCTCATGCCTTCTTCCCTGGTGATGATCTTGGAGGAGATGCTCACTTTGACGATGATGAGCATTACACTGTCAATGCATATGAGGGTACTTAAGACTTTTTCTTTCTAAGTATTTTTAACTGTTCAAATCAATGTATAGTAAAAGATTTTACTCTAATACCTGCACTGTACACAGCTGACAGAGCTGGAGTAGACTCAACAGGTACATAGCCAGAAAATTCTCAAGGGAGGGGTGAAATAGCCCCTATAAAAACTTGCTTGTGCCACCTCATTAATGTGTCCTTTACCACGGTAAGGGAAGTTTAGTTCAAAGTGGTTAATATTTTTTTGTGGGAAAACTTCAGAAAAGTATATTAGTAATATCTTTCCCAATTAAATATAATTATGTTTGTTCTTAAAGATGCATCGTTTAGGATTTTCATTATCTTAGTGGCAATTTCCAGCACATTTTGTTTGAATTCTAATTTTTTTGGGGGGGACTTGAAGACAAATACATTGAAATGAGATGTTTCACAAAATAATATCTTTTAGAAGCTTGATTTAACAGAAATTAAGTGTCCAAATGAATTAATAATGGTATTCACTGTAAATAATTTTTTTTATTTACATATTTACTGTAAAACCATGCTTCTTATAATCATTTTGTAAAATATGTCATTTAATATTTTTTCCTTAACAAGAAATACTATTTAAAATTTAGAAAAACATGAGCAATAGGGCTACATCTTGAAAACACATAGCAAGTACCTTGACATATACAATCCAATACAATCTAATTCAATGATTATTTATAATGCTCAGTTGGTCCCCTGTCAAGAACAATATAAAAACATTTTATTCAATGACCAAGTAAACTGACCAAGAGAGACATATGATAATGGAGCCATTGTTCTGACCTGGTCTCAGCAACAGAACACATGTAAAAGCGTAAACTTTAATTTCAATTTAATGGCCATTATTTTATGTCAACTTCAGCAGAAGTTGTTCTGGAAAATAATCTAGTTAAGTAAGACTTAAGTAAAACTTGTAGCTTTGCATGGTGAAGGGGATAAGTAAGACTATATTAAGGCTTTGTTTTGTAGAAAGTGACATTAAGAGTGGTTGGTTTGCTTTGACCACAACCACATGTAAATGTACTCATCCTTCAAGAACATTTCCTGAGTTATACATGTATTTCTTTGGTTCAGATAAAAACCTAATCTGGTAATTATCAGATTACAATATTACTGAAACATAATCTTAAAAGCTTACTATAAACTTGATGATGGTAGCAAACATCCTGAGGAATTGTTCTGTTTGACATGCCGTAATTTTTTTTTATAGAAAACATGAAATGTATTAAACATTTTAAATAGCTGTGATCCATTTTCAACATGAGAAGGAATGCAAAAAATCTTGTTGCATTTTCATAATTTTCTCGTTAATGACACAATGAAATGGGATGAAAATTTCACAGGTTGGTTCCTGTACATTTTTCTTGATTCTTATAAAGTATGGATGCATAGACATTCTGACACCTTTCATCAGAGTGCACTTAAAAGCAACTAGCCAATCAGTGCCTGACATTCCCTGGAAGACTGGAAGTTGAAAAAATGTACTGCTATTTCATGTAACAATTGATTTGGTTCTCCAACAGGCACAAATCTCTTCATTGTTGCTGCCCATGAGTTTGGTCATAGTCTTGGGTTGGGGCACTCATCAGATTTAACCTCCCTAATGGCAGCATTTTACCAAGGTTACAAGCCAAACTATGTGTTACCTTATGATGATCACCTGGGAATTCAGAGCCTTTATGGTATGGACAGTAATTACTTTACCATTATTTAATTTAGTTTAGGTTAATGTCTTCTTTTGCAAAGAGATTTGTGAAGATTATGGTGCATATAAATATATACACTTAACCTTCACTTAAATATACCCCATCCCCAAGGCCAGACGTGTATCCAGAAATGTGTTGGGGTGGGGGGGTAGGGTGGACAGTCTTTTATTCCTGTATTTTTTAACATTTTACATAGTGTTTAATCAGGTCAAAGTCATAAAGGTTTGAGGGGAGTTTTGTGTCTTTAAAAACTTGAACCTTGCAGGTTGGAGTGCAAATTTCACTTTCCCATTATTGATCTGGGCCTAGGATTATACATGTATATACACGTATATGGCAAAGAAGAAAATAGAAACTTAACACCAAATTACTTAATGTACCTAAAATCAGTTTCCCAGTTGTGTTGTATGATGACAAAATAAATTAAACACAGAAATTAACCCAGATAAATTCTGGTAAGTTTTTGACTTCCCAACAATGTAGGTATTTTCATTGATGAGAAACCAAAATGTCCTCACGTCTAGGTATCTAGATAGAATATATTAACCTCCCCCCACACTCTGTACATATCTGGACATGATTATTTTCCCATGTAAATTCCCCTTCAGCTTTGAGAGGTTTCTGTTATTAATCTTTTCCGGAACAGCAGAAGTGTCATTGATTGATGTTCATGCCAGACTCGGTCCACTGTCTGTCTTTGAAATAAGTAAAGACTCATGCTATGAGTGGAGCTCAAACCAACCAAGTTCCTGTCTACTACAGGCAGAATGATAATAGGAAGAGTCTAGACACACCTGATTTTTTTTTACACCTGTTTTATATTTAATTGATTGATTTTGATGGGGATCCCTCACAAGTAATTACTCATTTTTACACCTCTAATAATATGCCTTTTTATTAAAGCAGAATTTGCAAAGCAACATATTTCTACAATTTGGACTAAAAGGAACTTTATCTTTCCGAAACAATTAAATTATACAACTTTTCAAATTATGAAATACACAAATGAACCTGAATACAGACCCTAAATTTTTCAATGGTCTGTTATTCTTTCGTAGTGTTATTCATTAAGTAAAAACAATTATAAACTTAATTTGATGAGATATTTTTAATTGTTTTTGTTTTTAAAATTTCAGGTGCTCGACCAGGATCTGTACCAACACGCCCTGAGATCCCAGCAGGCAGAGTACCCCCTGGTCCTAGGGCTGACAGCCCGAACCCTAATACACCCGAACCTGATCTTGATCCACACTGTGCCAACTCTTACAATGCTATTGCAAAAATAAGGGGAGAGCTCATGTTGTTTAAGGTAAAATTGTGTTTTGAGGATGAGGTTAATTATAATTGAACAATTCAGGTCCTCCCTGGATTAAAATCACCAAGGCAAAAACAAATACTAATGCACCCGCTCCTGTTTGTTTTCAATTGTGCCCCCTCTCCCTTCCCCCTCTCTCTGTTCAATATTTCTGGCTACGCCTGTGTTGTCCCTGCTTATTTACATGTACACGATGGTACATTCATTTCAATTTATCCTATTACACAGGAAATTCCGGAGAGAATGATATATTTCCTTTGACTCAGACGTGAAAGGATTATGCTGATTGATAACTTATGATCCCTGGGCTTCATTTGATTGAAACGAGGAAATGTTTAACTATTCAATTTTGGAAGGGGCCATAGATACTAAACTTATCCTTTTTAAAATTAAGTTCACTCCAACAGAAGGTATGCAGAGGGAATACAATATAAGCCTGTGCGTTTTTGGTTATTTCGAATACCCGAAATTGGAAATCTTCAGCAGTGGCGGCTCCAGACCTGTTAAACTGGGGGGCAAGAGGGGGGGGGGGGGCAAGCTTAAATTTAAGGGGGGGCAAACATTAATCTTTAATGTAATTTTGTACTGCTGAAAAAGAATTGACTTAACATCGGGGAAAAAAATTGGGGGGGCAAATTGGAGGGGGGGGCAAAGAAAGTAACCGGGGGGCATTTGCCTCCTCACCCCCTTGTCCCCCACTTACTGTGATAATTTCCAGCCTCTACTTAAACCAACTGGTGGCATCCCCATTCCCCACACACTGGCACTAATCCAATAACTGCGAATAATAGGCATAATATACTAACTTGTGACACTGGCACAACGGCTGTCAACTCACCGTCAACAAACTAGATAACATCCAACAAAAGCTTGCAAGTCTGTAAAAGGCTGTTGTGTTACTTTTAATGCCTTTATCCAAGTTTTCTTCATTTTGTTAACAAAAACTCAGAGAATTCCATTTGTGTGGCATAAATGTTCAGTTGGAATTTGAAAAAGTCGATTACGGGTAATTGGAACCGAAAATGGAACTGGAAAAAATGACAGTTTTGGTCGGGTATCCTGGTACCTGGATACCCGGCACAGCCTTAGTACAATACAAGATCTGTCACTTTTTTAAAGCCAGTATATTTTGGTAAAATATCAGTAAATGCAACCATACTGTAAGAATGAAAAGATATGTATAAGAATCAACCTGTGACAGTTTCTGCTAATAACAAAACAATATTGCAAGTGGATTCACACTGTTTGTATTCATTCCAAAATGGAAATTCTGTCTTCAGATGACAGAAATTTATTTTGGAAACTAATTTTCCTGAAATGATATAGCACCTGAATCAGAAACGTTTCAAAGGATATTTGATATCATCATGTATATATAATTTGTTTTTCAAAAATACCAGTAGTATTTAAGAGCTTTAAAAGAACCAACCAGATCACTATTGAAACAATAAGCTTGTTCGGTATCTCAAATAAAGCACATAAAATCTTCTAAATATTCTGAGTCTAATTTCCATTATCCTTCCCAGTACTTCATGGACCAATGCTGTGCATGCAATTTGGCTAAACGCCAGTGTACCACGTAAAAGTATGTGTGTGACTCATATGTGGACATTTTATCCCAAATAACCTGTCAGAATTGACCAATCGCCATTTGTGACCTAGCCTAAGACAACCCACATCAAAGTTTAATGTCCTAGTCCAATTTGAAGTGATCACCTCGGACATGGCTTAATAAAGGGACAATATCATCATGATCAGGGCAGACTTTCAACAGTGCATGGAAAAGATGAACACAGTGACTGAAAATGACTGACTCATTATGCAGCAGCAATGGTAATATGACCTTATCATGTGGGGTATTATTTTCAGTCACTAAGTGAATCTAAATCTAGCACTCTGCTTCCATGCCTGTTGATCATGACAATATTGTCCCTTTCATTAGCTGTGATAGCACAAGCAATATGCTCATTCTGAATGTTTTTTCTCTTCACATTAATTCAGGGTAAGAGTTTTTGGAGAATGACCCAGAAAGGAAATCCCCTGGAGGGTTACCCTATAGACACATCGAGATTTTGGGATCAACTGCCTGTTAAACTAGATGCTGCTTACGAGAGAATTGATGACAAGATTTTATTTTTCAAAGGTAAGACAGGCCTGTGATTTCTCAGGATTTTTCCTGATTTCAGGATTTTTTACAAATCTCCCTTGGCCTAAAAATGTTCTTGAAAGAAGAGAAGTAGTCTGTATTGTGTCCAAACCTCTAGTTTCTTGTTTGTGGGGATGTGGAGAGTCTGTAAATCCTCCAAAATTAAACATCCAGGAGGTTCAGGGGCCTTGCCCTCTAGACCAAAGGGAGACCCATGTCCACTGCCCATTTGTCAGGATTTTTTACGTAGGAGTTTAATTCACGGATGGTCAAATGTCATTACATGCATGCATATATGGAAATGAATCTGTATAAAAGGGAAGCTACAGCATTGATAATTGCCCGATTATAAAATTACCAAATTATTGTCAGAAAGCTAAATTTGATGTGAAGTTTGTTAGGTTACCAATAATTTTCAGAGAAAACACGAACACAAAAAAGGCACATTTATACAAAATTTCTAAGCGAGTTGTTTTCTGTAAAGATTTCATGCCTTTTGCACACTTTTCTCATGACATAGACTTCACATTTAGCTGTATGACAGGTTGGATATATATATATATATATTAGGCCTATATATATATATATATATATATATATATATATATATATATATATGTTTACTTTTTCAGGCATAGGGCGACCGACTTCTTTAGAAATGGCTATTTCTCTGCATTAAGGCGACCGTTGCCGGTCGCCTTAACGCTCAGCTACCCTTTAAAGTCATAATTTTGTCATAAAGTCTAAAAATCATCGCTTCCTTAGCCTGTAAACATCTCAATTCCAGAGTTTTGGAAGGTTGGAGGATATATAAATAAGGGAAAGGGAAGGGGGAATTTGTGCACGTTACTATGAGCGGTCGCCCTAATGCTGCATCGGGATTTATGTATATATATATATATATATATATATATAGGTTGGGGAAGCCATTGCTATATAGGATTCTAGCCAGCCAATCGTCATCGAGCAAGCTCGGTGGTCGAGAGGTTAAGACGTCTGCACTAGTAAGCAGGAGGTCGTGGGTTTGAATCCCGCCCGAGTCGCCTGTGAAGTTTTTTCACAGAAACTCGGAAAGCACTGAGTATGCAGTGATATACTCACGTCGGTGTAGGGCAAATATTAAATCAAAACCAGGGTTTTTGGCATTTCATAGAAGATGTTAAGCATTTACTTAACTTGTGCACACTTTTTTTGACAATAACTACTAACTTGTCTGTCACTCTTTCTGTATTTGTAGGCCTACTCTCATTCAATGACCCTATTTCACTGTAGAAATTAAATTTTCTAATTACACAAGACAGATACTCATAAACACAGATATATATCCTGTATATTAAAATTCAATAAACAAGTTTTAAAAATTGTTTCATTGATCATGTTTACTCTTAGGCTCAAGTTATTGGGAGTACTTTGGAACAAACCGTGACCCTTCTTTCCCAAGACCAATAAGGGAACTGGGTCTCCCTGATGACATTGATGCAGCGTTGCCTTGGGGACAAACCGGTAAGCAAATTAATTGTTTTCCTCCTTCAAATTGTTTATTTGCGGTATAGCAAATATAGCAAATATTTTAAGACACAGGCAGTACCTGCCTGGCCCGCCCATAGCTATGCCACTGACAGGCAGTACCAAGGATTAAAATCCATTGTGAACATTTGGGGGATGAAATCAGGAAAGTGGGTAGCCACTAGCCACTTTGGTGTCTGCGGCTTGGTCAAGGGCCCTAGAAGCTTAAGGGTTGTAGATGCTCTGAAATGTAATCTGTGTCATATATTTAAACATAATATCGTGGATCTTTGTCCTGATAATTTTAAGGGTTATGGAATATTGATGCAATATTTGTTAACAAGTGGGAAAAGTACTGAGGGAGATGATTGCATTGATCATGCATCCCCCTTTTAAATATCAATGATTGGAGGGTGTAAATATACTCCCATTTACCCTGGGATTTGAGCCCTGTATGATGGATACCACCATAACAGCATAACCTATGCTTTGGTGGATTTCGTCAATAGAGGATACTATTATAAAAACTCTGAACTCCATCTTCCTATAAAAACTAAATTATTTGTAGAACTCTCTCTACAATTTTGATTATAAATAGGTGGAACACTAACCCCCATGCTCCATACAATGTTGAGGTCATTTTGCAGAGGAATTGTTTTGTGTGAAGACTCAAAGTGCTGGCCCCCAACATTGAATGGGGGTGCAGGGGTTTTGTATGAGGCGAATGTGTTCCAACAAATTTGCCCGAGATTATAGTTTGAATTCAGTTCAGTTTTAAAAAGGATTTTGAATGAATTGTTTTGGATTTTTTGTTGCAGGCAAGACCTATTTCTTCAAGGAAGATCTGTATTGGCGGTACGATGAGATTGAGAAACATGTAGATGGTGGATATCCGAAAAGAGTAGCAGACAATTGGGACGCTGCTGTTCCCAGCAATATGGACACAGCCTTCAGATATATTGATGGTAGGTAGATGTATTCAGGAAGTTGGTTTTTAGTGAGAACATGTTTTGAGTAACATTTTTGCATGGTGAAAGAACCATAATAATGAGGTTTATCATACACCATGCGAATAATTAGGCCTAAAAGGAATTGTACACCATTGGTAACATGTCTGTAAAATGTATCCATACTTTATAAGAATCAAGAGATTTATACAGAAACCAACCTGTAAAAGTTGCTTTATATTTCATTGTGTCATTAACAAGAAGAAATTAAGATTTGTTTGCATTCATTCTAATGTGGGAAATGAATCACAGCCGTGATCCATTTCAAATGCGTAATACATTTCACGTTTTCTAAAAAATTAAAGCATGTCAGATGAAATAATTTCTCGTGATGTTTGGTGCCATCACCAACTTCACATCAAGTAAGGTTGTAGATTATAATTAAGTAATTTTGTAATCTGGTATTTACCAGTGGTGTACACTTCCTATAAATGGAGTTTGTGACTCAGCTGATCGGGTTTACTCAATGTTAAACCTCTATATTATTTCGTTTTAGTTGTGAAATTCTCAAAAGAACAGATGGCATACCTTGATGTTTCAAATATTGCGGTTACGATTTCATTTTTGTATCACATGTCAAAATACTACACAAAATTTTCCAATGCAAGATTTGCTATTCAAAATAAGCATAACATACAAATACAGATATTTCTGCCTGAGAAATATTTTTTTCCTATTCCAAATTTGTGAATGAAATCAGGCTACAACTCAAAGACAAAACTTGGCGGTCACTACCCCTGTGCCCCAGAGCCTGGCTATAAGTCTATTTAGCAGTTACCATAGGCAGTTAATTTGTATATAAGCTAATTCTTTATTTATTTAAACTTTGATTTATTCACAGCGGAGACCAACACATGGTACACGTATTTCATACGAAACAAGAAGTACTGGCGTTTTGATGAGAGTCGGGGTAAAGTGGACAAAGGCTACCCAAGATTCTTTGATGAGGACTGGATGGGGTGCGTTAATCCAGAAAACCTTGTAGGAAAGAGCGATGGAAATGAAACTGTGATTGAGCCACCGAAGACAGATGCTATGATTGGCCCAGGTTCGAATTCAGTCAGGACAGTTTGCTGTGGGGCTCATGTCTTTCTGCTTGTCCTGCTGTCATGGTTTGCGACAGGGTGACAACTTAAATGTATTCAAAACTCTGTCCATGAATCGTACATAAATATGTGTGTTAATACTTTTTATCAAATAAGTGCTGCAGATTCTTTTCTTGGTGTGTGTTTAAATGACATAGGTAATACAAGGTGGAAGAAAATACAGGGTAATGGGTACTTTTATGACATAGGTAATACAAGGTGGAAGAAAATACAGGGTAATGGGTACTTTTATGCTGTAATTGGAAGACTTTTCTGTCCTTAGACTTCAGGGCGAATACCACAATGTGCACGCACACACACACGTTGATGGTGTAATGCATGCTGGTCTAGATAATGATCAAAATACTGCAAAACTGACTTTACCTCCCCAGATACTGGTTACCAACGTAACTAGTACTACACTACACTGAATATAGTTATGAGGCTGTGCTGGGTATCCAGATACGCGACCGAAACTGTCATTACCTTGTTCCATAAACGACTTTTTAAAATTAGAACTTACCATTTCAGAAATCTGTGACTCTTGAAGAATGTAATGTTTACACTTTTACAGACAATTTTATTTGTCAAGAAAAGATTACATTCCGATAACACATTTGTAGTATTTTACGGTCAGTTTCCACACACTTTCCTCCAACTGATTCAGTGTGATGTATTGAATCGAATCATTAAGACAGCAAAGGGCCTGGCGGGAGGGAATGTTTGCCTATTGCTTGCAGTTATTGGATTAGTGAATGCTTTATGTCTGCACTGGGAGTGTGTGCCATGAGCTGTAAATAGAGGGGATATTACCATAGGAGACGCCCACATTAATTGTTGCGCTATTTAATAAAAAAAAGTGTTGTTGAAATTGAAAATGAAAACGGGTATCTAGGTATCCGAAATTTCTTGATTTCGGGTATCCAGTTCCAAAAATATCCGAAAACGCACAGCCCTACAGAGTTAGCCATGCTCATCTATTTTTTTGTTATCAGTTTGATAACGCAACTTCATAGATTGTTTAATTTTAAATTAAACTTTACGTATGGGGAAATGTTAATGTTGATTGCTAGGTAGACCGCAACATATGCCACATATATTTGTGAAATAGTCTATATAGATATACACTGATTAATATATTTAGTGTTTTGATGACCATTGACTATGTTATCATCAAAGTGGTGCTATACGAGTCTTTGTGTTTATATCTGTGTATTTATAAAGTACAGTATTCTTACACTCCAACCTGTACATTATTCAAAAGGTATAGTGAAATATCAATAAATCTCTTGATAATATGAGCTATAGCAGCAATAATACCTTTGTGATTTTACTGAATATAAACAAGGTAAATAATTTTGGCTGGGGTGGATACAGGGTCTCATAAAAGGGGGAGGACACGCTTCCAACAGTTTCCTCGCTTCAGCGTCGCTTCACAGATGCTTCTCATCCATTTACAACTTTATAATGTACATAAAATGAAATTTTGTGTTCAAAAATACATCCTTTGAGTATGTAGGCTGTCTTGTCATCAGGTAACACATATGTATAATGTGATATTTTGTCTTCAAGTTAGTTTATATTCATATGAGAAAAAAATTCATTGATGAAATTTCTTATATATGTTGATTTTATGTGAATGAAACAGTGATTTCTTGTTACAATTGTGTGTAAGGGGGGGGGGGGGGGCTGGACGGTAGGGAGCAGTGACCTGCATGACAAATCATTGAGAACACTATACTGATACTGATTGAGAACACTATACAAGGGCTGTGCCGGGTATCCGCATATCTGGATACCCGACCGAAACGGTCATTACTCGGTTCCATTTTTCGGTTCCAATTACCCATAAACGACTTTTTAAAATTCGGACTTAACCTTTGAGTGGTGCGAACAGAAATCTGTGACTCTTGAATAATGTAATGTTTACACTTTTACAGACAATATCTTTAAATCCAAGAGATTGCACTCCAATAAAGAAAAGATCGATTTAAGTATGGTATCCTCTGTATTATAAAAGTCAGTTTGTTACCATTTATAGTACATGTATTTGTACACCACAAATGAAAACGGGTATCCAGGTATCCGAAGTTTCCTGATTTCGGGTATCCGGTTCCAAAAATATCCGAAAACGCACAGCCCTACACTATACAAATGAATATTTTCCACTTTTAAGACTTTGGTAAATTTAAAATGACAACTACACACAGTTAGCTTAATTACAAGTTAGGCTGATTTTATTTTATTTGTTTGTAAAATATTTGTACAGACTGATTAAGTACATGTAACTATTGTAAAATTTTCTTTGATAAGTTTTACTTTCCCATTTTGCCTACTGAAAGATTAATTACTAAATTACATTACATGTGTGATTTTTTAGCAAAATAGCTTAGGGAATTATGGATGCAATGTATAAAGATTAAAAGCGTTGAAGATGTACAAGGATTATGTTTGCTTTGGGCATACTGTGCATGTAAACTTTTTATTTCTCAGTAGAACTATACACTATTGGTAATCTAACAAGAAAAAAAGAAGAAAAAAATGATAAATGAGTTTTACGTGAAACTTATTTGGCGTAAAGTTGATGGTGGTATCAAACATCCCTTGACATTTTTTTGTCTAGGTTGCTATCATTTTAGTAAAATTAGTACATGAATTTCCTCATCAATTTTTCATTGTGGGACAAAAATTCAATGTTAGAATCAATATGAAAAATTTCAACTGCATTTTCATTGTGTTCTCATTAAGAACATAACTGACATAAGCTGCTTCACAGGTTGGTCGTTTAACATATATGTTGATTAAATTAAAAGAAATAAACTTTTAGTACTTCTAAAAGTTTTGTCAACATTACCAATAGTATATAATTGCTTTAAAAGCTTAGATATGTATTATAAACATTAATTATACTGTAAGCCTAAATTCAGGGTGTGATTTCACACCAAAAAATGGGTAGCGGGCCTGGCTCTCCCTTTGGTCTAGAGGACAAAGCCCCCTGAACCTCCTGGATGATTCGTTTTGGAGGATTTACAGACTCTCCACATCCCCACAAACAAGAAACTAGAGGTTTGGACACAATATAGGCTATTTGTTTCTTTCCTTGGTGGCTACTTCTCTTCTTTTTTAAGGCAATGGGAGATTTGGAAAAAAAATCCTGAGAAATCACAGGCCTGTAAATTTGAATGGGCATCATGATAGGTGAGTGTTATTTTTAACCCCGGTTCACGTCGGGAATAAAACAGTTTTTCTGGGCCCCTGTGGCGGGTTTATTTTTCCCACACACACGTTAATGGAAGCTTCCACAGCGGGTGGCTGGCACTTCCGAGCATGTCACCGTACACGCGTGGCTCAACCGAGCATGCATACAAATATTCCGGAGTTTCCTATGGCGTGTTTAGACGCTCTCCGATCCGTGGTGCAAAAAAAATTGCGTGTATACACGGCCTCCGACGCGAACTGGTTTTAAGGTTGGGTGGCTAGTGCATAGGGTAGGGTGAAGATGACAATCTGCCCAATACTATACTTTTTGTGATTCAGGGGGGGGGGGGGGGATAATCCCAAAACCCCTGGTAGTGCCTATATAATTAATTAGCACTGTTATTCAAACGACGATTCACACAAACTGCAGGGCAGTTTGTGACAGTACTTTTAGTACACTTTTTAAATTTAAAAAGTAAAGTAAGAATACTACTTAAAGGCAAATAAAATTAAAGTGAAATTTGCTAAAATTTCATTATATGCATTTATCAAGAATTATATGTAAAAACTAATCTGCTGTGAAAATTTCAACTCAAATGGTAAAGTTTTAGAGAAAATTTCAAATGTCTACTTAAAATTTCTTTAAAAAGATGTTCAGTAATTGTCTGATCACAACAATGATTGAAATGATTTTTTATTTTACAGTTTATACCCTTTTTTACTCAATAAAGGAAGTACTTAAAAAATGATATCTTGTGTCAACAACATTTACACCACTGAACAAATACACTTTCATCTAAAAATAATTTATAGGTATTAAGGCCAAATTTTTTTTTATCTTGTTTCTGGTCTCTGCTCACGTTGTGCCCAATTTGTGAGGCCTCTCTTAGCCACCATACTTTGTGTATGGGAAATTTGATCTGGTTCCAATAACCGTGTATTATGTATCACTTATTTCACTGTTTGGCAAACAAACAAAAACAGAAAAAAAACAGAAAAAAAACACATTACCGCACCAATTTTGAAGACGACCTATGATCAGAAACTGGAGAATTTTTTTGGGCCTTAAATAACAGTAATAACTAGGTCAAAATATCATACCCTATTGTACATGTACTTGTTGAAGGCTTATTCTTAGCAATTTATTTGAAATGATTAATAAATGATTGATGCCAACTGTGCTTACAGATAAACTTAAAATGGGAAAAGTGTCAGACTTCTTTAATTTTCTGTTGCCAAGAAACATTTACAAAGGTTTTTACAGTCAATTCCATAAATTTGTTGTCAAAATGTAGGGATAATTAAAGGGGCAGTATTGTCACGATCAACAGGATCAGCATGGAATCGGAGTGCTTGTTTTAGATTAACTCAGTGACTGAAAATAATTTCCCACAAGATAATGTCATATTACTGTTGCTGCTGCATAAATGAGCCAGTAATTTGCAGTCACTGTGTTCATCTTAAAACTCGGACATCGATTCCATGCCCTGATGAAAAGTCTGCTCTAATTGTGACGATACTGCCCCTTTAAACTATTCTAATTCCAACAACTTACTTATCCTAACTCATGTCCCTCTTGAGTAACCCTCTTGGGTTAAATATAAATAAAAACATTTTTTATACGTTTGATTTCATTTTTTATCCAATAAAATTCTTGAAAAAGTTAGGGCCAATTTAATTTAGAGGATTTATTTAACATAATAATTTTTGTGGAAAATATGTCATCATTAAAAAATACAATGGTGGGTCCATTTTATTTCAAAATCAATATGAAGTGCATCCAAGGAGTTTTTAAATTTATTTTCATAATGGGCTAAAAAGGGGAGGGTGGTGTAGGGGTGATCCTATGGACCATTAATTGCTGACAAAAAATGGAGGTGTGTATACCTCCTATCCCTACTGAATTTATGCCCCTTATTTTCAATCTGTATTTGATTGCGAGGGTTTTCCCCTACAATAATTCTCTGACATTGTCTTCTTCAAATAGTGCTTGTCACAAAATATGTCAAGTAATGCTACAGAAAGCGTATGAGTAATAACGAATGTTTCACATGTATTTTGAATGCTTTGTTTGTATTTGTTCGAATGTGAAATAATTTTCTAAAAACAGCAATTGTGACAATTAGCGCTATTCCAAGTTGGGCACTGAGGGAGAACAGTGATTATAAAACACAGATCTGGTTACCCATGGGGATGTGCCGACCCGGATACCCGACCGAAACGGTCATTACCCGGTTTAATTTTTCGGTTCTAATTACCCGTAAATGACTTTTTAAAATTCGGATTTAACATTTGAGCGGTGCGAACAGAAATCTGTGACTCTTGAACAATGTAATGTTTACACTTTTACAGACAATTATCTTTAAATTCAAGAGATTGCACTCCAATAAGAAAAGATCGATTTAAGTATGGTATCCTCTGTATTATAAAAGTCAATTTGTTACCATTTACAGTACATGTATTTGTACACCACCGGAGGCATGTTTTCAACAAAAATGAAAATGGGTATCCGGGTATCCGAAGTTTCCTGATTTCGGGTATCCGGTTCCAAAAATATCCGAAAATGCACAGCCCTAGTTACCCATGATAATTAATTGAAATAAAAAGAAATAGAATAAAATTTCACAGTTTGTCCTGTAAATATAACCTCCTTACAGTAGATTCAATGTAGTATGTATACAATGACATTGCTATGACCAAATTTGTGTACTGTATGTTGAGGTATTCAGAATCCTTGAATCCCCAACCTAAAAATCAGGCCCGTCACCGAGGGTGGATATAGAACAAATAACCCCATTTGGATGTGTAGAAGCAAATGCTGCAAACGGCATTCACCAGGGAGGGGGGGCGGGAGTAAGTATTATAATTTACATCAAATCAATAACAATGATTTCTAAAAAAACAATGTATTACTTTAAAATTAATTTTTGTGTATGTACAGTTTAAACAGTGAATTTACCTTACAGAGTCCGATACCTATACAAATATACATAGTTTACAATGAATTTAACGTGTAAGGGAAATTTACCAAACTTTGCCAAGCTGGAGGTTACTATATGCAGGAGCAGTGACCCAAAGCATGTCCCGCCTGCGGGCAACATAGTATGTCTGGGAAAATCTGGGAAATGTTAAGTGCTCACATTTCTGATAAAATTATGAAAAATTGTTACGTATGTTTTTTATGTTTTTATATTTCATACAAAAAGTTGCCGTCTGGCAAATTTTTATAAACTGGAAAGCACTTTAGACTTGTTTTTAAAAGATAATTGATATACATGTGAACCAACCTACACCTAGTAAGTTTTAAATAATTCATTAATTTGACAATTTGGTAATTACCAATGCTGTGCCTTCCAATTAATGAGTCACCTTTCAAAATTCATCTGCTGGATTTATTGATTTATTGATTTTTTTAATGTTAACCCCATAAAACACCTCCTACTAAGATGCAGCCATACCAGTTTATTGTAAAACTGGTTTTATCTGTTGTTCAATACAGGTGGCAAGTGTTTTCCACTCGCCCCTTGTGGCATCAAATGGGTTGAACCTGTCCAGCAATTCAGGAATGGGTTCAATGTTACTAACAAGCACTGGTATGATCACGCGTTCACGTTTTGGCTCTTTCTTCAGCTTAAGTGCGTGGTGCATCATATGTTCACATTTGGCAAGGAAATCTCTGCCAATGACCAACAAAATACTGGCACTCTCTTTCATCTGTTTGAGCTCTTCGTGTAACTTATATGTCCCGGGAAGGGCATCTGTGTATCGTGTACAGCCTTTTAGTTTCCACATGTTTTCCAATTCACGGAGTAATGTATATACCACCCAGTCCTTTATGGTGTCTGGGTAAACCACGTAGAAGTCATACTCAAATCCTGAAACACGTGCCTTGTCAGGGGCCCTTCTTATGTTTTCGTGTACCTTGTATGTAGTTGGTGGTTCTGTGATATGAAGATCTTGAAATGGGCCTTCAAGTGATGTGGCACCTTGTGGGTTTCTTGTTGATTCATCATTGCCTCGTCTTCTCTCTGTACCGCCAGCTGCTTCTGCAAGTCCAGTATCATCCTCATCAGTTATCACAGTTTCTATGTCTTTCTTGACAGCATGAGGGGTACATTCACCTGTTGTCTGATGGGAAGGGTTAGACAAACTACTCTGTGATTTAACTGAATCTTTGTCTTGAAATAGCTGCAGCGGTGCTTTCCAAGATTGTTCAAGAGTTCCTCCGGTTGGTAAAGGGGGTGAGAAAAGGGGCTTCTGTGTAGATAGCAGAAGAGGGAACAGTTCATTATGTTCTGGAAATCTCTTGCAGTACTCCGTCACGACCTGCATCTCTGCCTCATATTTCACTTTCATCTTACCAACGCAGTGCGTTTCCATATTACTTCTGCCATATTTCAGCTGGGCTTCTTTCAGGTTGTACGCAATCTCTGCTAGTATTGATTCATCTCTTAGAGGCTGCTGCAGAACACATAGGTACACTTGGAAGAGCTCATTGAAATAACCAGTATATTTACTGGTCTTAGCTTCACATGTGATGGCCTGTTTAAAGCAACCAATGGCTGCAACATACTCTCCCATGTCAAAGAGACATCGCCCTCGCATAAGATGGATCTCTTTTCGGTTTTTTCCATCTTCACAATCAGCTGCCTTTGTAAAGTACAACAAGGCTTTTTCCAAGAATTTCCGACTGTCCTTTTCTTTGTTCTTTGGTAGTTTGGCAAGGAGGTGATACACTTCACCTAAGGATGACAAATCCCAAGGAGTATCACTCATGGAGAGAGATTTCTCAAGATCGTTTTTGGCATCCTCCAAAAGATGGGGATCAGGTGGATCTTTAGGACTGCACTCTGACTTGGTTAACCCCCTTTTGTAGTTTGTTAAGTTTATTCTCGCCTTTGTTGAGTGTGCATAGAAGTTATTTTCACTTCCATCCAATGTTATGGACTTTTGTAGCATTTCCATTGCCTGTCTGAAATTTTTTTTATCTAAAGAGAATACGAAATTAGCATAGCGTGCCCAAAGCTTCGCATTTGTAGGGGCAATCTTTACTGCCATTTCCATGCATTTCTGTGGCTCTTTTCGGAATTCTTCAAGTTCAGGATGAGCAACATATCTCTTGAACTGCCACCTTTTAAATATGCCTCGGAATATGTCAGCCAAATGGCGCCAGCTTTCCCACTGATATTCACAGTCACCAGTATTACTTTTGGCGACTTCATAGAAGTAGTCCTCTGCAATTTTAAGATACTCCAGCGCAGTGGCATATTCTTCCTTATAGCTGAGAAAATCAAAGATTTTATGGGCATTTTTAGCCATGCAGAATTTCCAGTTATCTCTCTCGAGGAGATCTAGACTCTCACCAGCTAGTTTGAAAGCATCAGTGTAAATATCATTTGCCTGTATGTATCTGCTTTCACCAACCCTGTCAATATGGATATCACATGCATAGGCATATGCCTGCTCTGCTAGGCAACGTGCTTTGCGATGATGCAGCTTTTGCTCATCCAGTTGTGAACAATCATTGGGGTTTACAATCAGCAAGCTCTCAAGTTTGTTTTTATTAAACTGTGCATCCGTCATCCAAAACAGCTTCTCCTTAACATACTGTAGGTTGGCCAGAGCATTTAAATTTTCTGGATCCTTGGACAAGATATCATGAAAATGATCTAGAGCTGCTTCATAATCCCATATTCTGAGTGACAAAAGTCCCTGAAGATTCTTAATGGCTAGCTCCTCTGGTCGACCAATCCTTACCATCAAGTCATACTGTAGCTCTCTCAGTTTGGTTGTCACAACATCTCCGTTTATGTTGATTATTTTGTTGATGGGCAGCGGAAGCATGAAATGACCGGGGACCACTGGTCTTTCCATTGTAGAAAAAGTATCATGCCAATGTTACATAATCACAAATTCTAGGTTTTCAGGGCCATGCCTTTAAGAGAAAAACAAAAACAAATTTGATGTGGCTGTAGTATTGCCAAGTACAGGTTCATCAGAAATAAGGTACTGAAAAGTACAGGGGGCACTAGAGGGTGCACCACTTTTTCTGGGGGCATGTCAAAAAGAGAAAACAAATTTCAATACATGTCCACTTGAATGAATGTCAGAGTCTAATAAAGAACATCCCAGGTGCATTGGCAGGGGAGGGG
This sequence comes from Zoroaster sp. YZ-2022, assembly GCA_029582265.1. Lineage (NCBI taxonomy): Eukaryota > Metazoa > Echinodermata > Asteroidea > Forcipulatida > Zoroasteridae > Zoroaster > Zoroaster sp. YZ-2022. Next base: position 38,374,800 of record CM055818.1, read on the forward strand.
GATTCAAGGCAGCAGTCACCCCTTGGGCTCATTTTTTAAATGTGCGAAATACGGCACAATCAAAATATTTCATGGGCGACTTTTTTTTCAAACAACTGTCCACCGCCTCTCCCATTTTGCCTTCTAAAATGATTTTAAGAAATTCAAAAAAATGGTTTACAAACTGATTTTTCCCCTCACTTTTGAATCAAATTTGTACATACATAGCATTGACTATTTTTGTTTATAACTAAATCAAAACAACTTCAAAAACTGGCAGAAATTTCCTTAAATGTTAAAAGATTTCAGAAAATTGTGTAATGTTTAATTTTTTTTTATACAAATTATGTTGCAATCCCAAATGTTTTTATTTTAAAAATTATTTATTTGTTGCCCAAGTTTAAACTTGGGGGCCCCGGAACCTACGCTGTTGTAGATTCGTACTCGCCTGATTCCATTCTCCAATAATCACGATGGATTCTTTCCCCACATATTGGCCTACAGCCGGATACCCATTTAACGCTGTCAATTAAATATTTATTTTGGAGACTTTCTGGTTGTTATTTAAAAAAAAAATCTTTAAACAAATGTGGTTGAGAAAATGAAGAAATCATTTCCAAAATGGACTCAATAAAATCACATTTTATACGCTGAAATAGATTAAAAAGATCACACAGATCAAGCCTCCTGAATGCAAGGTTTTCCCATGGCCCTTTGCTGCCCTTGGGACTGTATCATCACGATCAGAGCAGACTTTCAACAGGGCATGGAATCTGTGTCCAAGTTAAGATTAACCCAGTGACTGAAGATTACTGGCTTATTTATGCAGCAGCAACAGTAATATGACCTAACATGAGCTTATCATGATTCATGTGGGATATATATTAGTTTCAGTCACTGAGTTTAAATCTACAAGCACTCTGATTATCTGCCCGGGTAGAATGTCGTATCCGACCGCCACTTTTTCTCATTCAATATAACCAATAAAGTAATCTTACCTACCTAGTAAGGTGGAGAATATATGGATGATGATGGACATATACTTCAAATTATTCCAGGATATTTATTTCATGAAAAATCAGGCATTTTTGGTCCGATGACTTCCTCAGTCATGTCAGTTTGATCATGGAGGAAAAAATAGACCTCCATGGTTTGATCTTGTCAACTCCCCCATTAGTGACCAACACAGTCATTGTACATGCGCAGTGGCAACTAGTATAGGATCCTTCTACTTTCTGAAGGGGAGGATTTTTTTAGAAGGGAAATAAAGTCTGAAAACCATCATAAAAGTGGATTTTAAAGATAGTTTTTGGTTTTTGTACCCCCAAAAATCGATAGAATCATTTTTTAACTGGTGGTTGCAAAAAAATACCCAAAAACGTCTTAAAAAGTGGCGGTCGGATACGACATTCTTTCCATATGCCCTGTACTACTAGTACTACTAAGTACTAGATCGTGATGATATTGCCCTTTAAAAATAAGCGGGCCCCAGATCCCACAACGTGAGCTCGCTTTGCTCGCCAGTTCCAAAATCATTCCACCGCCGTTGGGAAATTGGTGGTGGTGGAGGGGGTACATCATGGACTCAGTCATGGAGGAAGAAAAACAAATCTGACGGCGGACCCGGTTTAATTGCATCGCCGGCTTTACTCCGCAAGTTCGGTGTTGAAAGGAACAAAAGCATAACTCACCTTGATCGAAACCGCCGAATGCTTTGAAACATTATCATGGGCCTATTTAGTACAGTATTTAGTCTCTTGTAAGTTGTACATAGCCCACAGGTATCGATCACAACATGATCACAATAACCATGAAGGTCCTCCATGCAATGACTAAGCCAAATAAAATCTGGATTTGGAAAAAAGCATGGAACGCCATTTGTACACTAATTTATACATTATACATTTTGTTTGTTCACACCAAAGAACGTATTTATCTACCGAATGAGATCCTCTTGTAAGTTAGTGATTTAATTAGTGATATGATTATTTATTAAATACATTATAATTGAGCTAAACCATGGTGAAACATGCTTAAATATGTGCTAGATAATTAATTTACAAATGGCACCCCATATAAGAGCTTGGAGGTGTACGTGGGTGTTTTTATGTTGTTGACAAGTTGCACATGCATGGTTTTCCCCAAGGGTCAAACAATCATAAACTTGTCACAGTCTGTACAGGAAATTACCTGACGAGCCCTCAATTATATTTTAATAGTGATCAAGCAGGGTTGAGCCATGAGCTTAGCCTTAGTGATACACTATCCATAACTGATTAGAATACAGACAGGTTTTGGCTGTAATTAATTCAAGCCTAAATTAGATTGTAGATGGTCATGATCATGGTAAATTTTTTTGGCGTTCCCATAATGGGGGAGGGATGCATACAGACAGAAATTCGAAATTGGATTTAATAACATTCTGAATGCATTTTAACATTTTTTGTTTCCATATATTTTGCTTGTTTTGATTGAAGTATGGATGCATTTTACAGACATTGAATACTGGTTTCAACAATGAAATGAGCTGAAATTTTAAATGTTTCTGTTTTAATTTTATAAAAAAATATTCTACAGATATTCTACCGTATGGCTTTAAAATAAGCAAATGTCGGCCTATTCACGGTCTACTACTACAAAGCAGCTCTCCAATTATGGGGCAATATTGGGCACGGTTCCCCTCCGGAAAAAGAACCAACTATTCATAATGGTAGTTCACCACAGGCAAAAATGCATTTACCATTTTTCGTCAATTAAACTGAATTATGAATTCATCTGCACTGTTTGTGCATCCAAGCTATGGAACAATCTTCCTGTTTATATCAGACAATCGGTTTCTGTTAATGCCTTCAAGAAGGCTCTTAAAACTCACTTGTTTCCTCATTAATTTTGCATCAATTTATGTCTTATTCTATCCTGATTTGTATTTATTATGTCATATTAACTTTTGTAAGCGCCATGAGCCTCTCGGGAATGGCGCATGATAAATACTTGTTGTAATGTAATGTAAAGATTACGACAAAGGTAAAAATAACATTGGAGTGATATTGTTAGAGACATAAAACCTATATTCTAATTCTAAATAATTTCACAACACAATTTTGTTCATTATAATCTTCTCTCAGACTCTGGTACTGTCACCAATGGTGTGGGCAATGGGCATTTTCCCGCCGATGGAGCACGGTTATGCACTGGTATTACTCCTATTCATGGAGGTCGGGGTTATTATACCCTCCCCACTTTTTACCCCATAGTAAAACAAATTATTAAACAAAAAACTTGTCAGCACTTTATATTAAGCTTGACAAATTATTTAGGACTACCATTGTTTTCAGATGTGAAAAACTGTACTACTATTTCCCAAGTTCTAAACATTTCCCTCTAAATAGCATAAAACACCAATTTTCAAGCAAAAAGTCAGGTCAATATAAGGTAATTTCACACCATTTTAGTATTTCTTACACAGTAATGTAAATTAATATCTTAGCGTAACTTAATTTTTTTAATAACATTAAGAATAATATTTTTTGTTGGAAACACTTATCGAAATAAATTAAGTAAAAGTTGTACAATTAATAATATTCCCTGCAAAAACTGGGGTGATGTTAAAACAACACCAGTGGTTCCAGAAGTATTTCATGGTGTTTATATTGGCCGATGTCCATTATGAACGCCAATGGGTGTTGTTTTAACACCATATAGCTTTTGCAATCAGTGTACTGTGTAAGTATTATTAACTATCTTAGTTTTATACCAGTGTAAAAATGGTGATTAGTATGTAAACACATGCAAAACTGTTTACAATAAACGCGTTTAGGAAAGCGTTTACATGCTAAACGGCCATGGTCTACACATGTCATCACAAAGCTAAATGTGATTACTATAGCTTTTAGACACCTGTTCAAATGGTATTTAAGCATTCAAACACACATCACAGAAAAACACATTCTAATCAGGTTTTAGGCTCAACATATGAAAAAAGTTAGTACAAGCCCTGTGTTTAGAAATATTTAGGTTCTAAACACAATACACCAAGTCATTACACCCACTTTACCATAATTTAATTTAAGTATTTGTTTTACTCAAATGAATTGAGTAAAGAAAATAGTGCTAGTAATAATTACTCATAAAATTAACAAACAATTATACTCGCTTGTTACAATTTAAATTGATTAAACAATACTCATTCGTTAAAATTATAATTTATCAAACAATAGTCTCTTACAATTTATAATTTTCAAGCAATACTCACTTCTTACAATTTAATGTTTTTACGAAATTACTGTTTCCCCACCATTGGGCTCTTGCGTTCCCACCCCAACTGAAAAGTCAGACAGAAATTCTAATTTGGATTGAATAACAGTCTGAATGCATTTTAACTCATTCACAACGAAATGAGCTGAAACTTTCAAGTAATTATTTTTTGTTTACATATATATTTCTTGTTTTGCTTCTTATAAAGTATGGATGCATTTTACAGACATTTTACAGATATTTTACCAAAAGTGTATACTGGTTTCAACAGTGAAATGAGCTGCAATTTTCACATGTTTTGTTTTATTTTTATTATTTTTTCCATTTACAGATATTCTACCGTATACTGGCTTTAAAATAAGCAAATGTCGGCCTATTCAGGGTCTACTATTACACAAAGCAGCTGTCCAATATGGGGCAATATTGGGCACGGACAAAGAACCAACTACTCATAATGGAAGTTCACCACAGGCAAATATGCATTTACCGTTTTTCGTCAGTTTACACAATTAAACTGAATTATGAATTTATGTGCTTGCAAACATTACGACACTAAACAGATAAAAATAACATTGGGGTGATACTGTTAGAGACATAAAAACTATATTCTATAATTCTAAATAATTTCACAACACACGGTGTGGCTACTTTCAAGTATTTGGATTTTGTATGGGCAGTGGGAATTTTCCCGCCGATGGAGCACGGTTATATAGCCTATGTGGAATGATTTACCTGAGCATGTCAAACAATCTCCATCTCTTGCTTCATTTAAAACTGCTCTCAAAACTCATTTGATGAAAATTAATGTATAATTTACTTATGTTTAACTATTGACTTTTATGATGATGTATTTATACCTTTTGTTTTTGTTTAATATGTGAAGAGTATCGCTACGGTGTTTACATTTTTAGCAAATCAACCTTGTTTGCATGGTTGTGTATGCAGGGTTTTTCCTTGTTGTCAGAATATCGTCTTTGCCTAGCATATTCTGACCAGGGCCAGTCAGCCTTTTTACAATCATTGTTCCTTGTAATTTTATATTGCATTGTTCTTACCATATATTTTGTTTTCTTGTTTACACTGATGTGTCACTGCGCCATGAGCGTCTCTTTTGACGGATACCGGCGCATTACAAATGTTCATTATTATTATTATTATTATTATTATTATTATTATTATTATTATTATTATTATTATTATTATTATTATTATTATTATTATTATTATTATTATTATTATTATTATTATTATTATTATTATTATTATTATTATTATTATTATTATTATTATTATTATTATTATTATTATTATTATTATTATTATTATTATTATTATTATTATTATTATTATTATTATTATGCACTGGAATTACTCCCATTCATGGAGGTTGGAGGTTTTTGTACCCTTCCCACTTTTTGCCCCATAGTAAAACAAAATTGAAACCTATATTCTAATTTCAAATCATTTCATATTGGACAATTGGTTTCATTTTTATTGGTTTATATTGGGCGAGTCCATTATGAACATGGGTATTGTTTTAACACCATAGCTTTTGCATGCAGTATACTGTGTAAGTATTATTAACTAAAATTATCATCATTGTTAGTTTTGCGTCATTGTTTTTGCTAAGACTTACACCATGTTACACCCACTTACCTTAATTTAATTTAAGTATTTGTTTTACTCAAATGAATTAAGTAAACGTGACTTAAGTAATATCTACTGAAATGGTACTATCTACCTTGTTGCTTAAACATTTTTCGCGTGAATAACTTAAAATTAACAAGTAATTATACTCACTTATTACAACTTAAATTTAAAAAGCAATTATCATATATTTGTAATTTAAATTAAGCAAACGATACTCACTCGTTAAAAAGTTACAATTTATCGAACAACAGTCACTTTTTTTAACGAAATTATTGTGTGTTGTGTAATGCACGTAAAAAAGAATGCGCCTTGAGCACCACTTAGTTGGTGGATACGTGCGCTATATAAGTCCACACATTATTATTATTATTATTATTATTTCTCCAACTGAAAAAGCATGCAGTGCTATGCAAATGGCGCCAATATTTTATAACACATTCATATGCAGGCCCACATGCAACTTCTATTTTGATAATTGATTTTAAGCCTTTATATAAATATAAAATAACATAAAATAATAATAATTAATTAAATAAATAAGAAATATAACAGTATGGCGTTGTTGGTGTAGAGGAACTGTTAGGCTCATGATGTTCATTTGTAGATTTGCAGCGAATTAATTGTTCTTTTTGTTGTTATTTTGAATAATTGTTTTAGGAGTGAAAATATGAATAGCCATCCATTCTGAAGCTCTACGTGCATACCGGTAGGTCATGGGGAACTATATTTTTGCGGTCGCATAGTGTGGTTGAACTTAGAGTTTCTTTCTTCGCTTTCACAGTTTAGGTCTTTATTTTATAAACCTGATGGTTAAATTAGTAAATAATAATATTTAGTGTTTATTTCATAAATTAAACAAATTAATGACAATAAAAGTGACTGAAGCACGTACATGTATGATGTTATGAGCCACCAACCAACCGTGTTTGTTTTTTACATGAACCATCACCGGAGTTATCAAACAAGTGCAAACATACACTTTCTCTGTATAACTTTAAAAGCCAAGCTCATGTACATTGTGCATCAATTTGTAATTAGGGTAGTTCTACATTTTCCAAATGGTTAACTATGTTTCTTATATTTAATAGTCATGCAATTAAATGGTTTTATTGCCAAAGGTCTTTCGTTAAACAATTTCTAATAATTATTATCTTGACGTGAACTACATGTAAATTGCCAACTGCTGTTATCATGCGGGAGGTCTCTGTCGCCTGATTCTAGTTCTACAGGTAACGTTGTCAAACTTTTAAGATTTATTTTTGCAATAAATTTATTTCATAATGTATACTGTAAATGTGATTTAGGGGCTCCTATTATCAGTTTAACCGCTTATGCTTGCAGATCAAAACTGTGATATTTTTTGAATGTCTAAAAGAGATTAATGGGTACGTTTTTGCCAGAGAGAAAAACAGATTGAATGGACAATTTGTTTGGATTGCACAATGCGACACCAAGTGCAGTACGTACATACATATACATGCACTGTAAGAAATATTGGGCAAACACTGGTCAACATATCAACACAGTTGGTTTACCATTACCCAATGTTGGAAAAAAAATTGCCAAAATATGTGAACAATTCTGGGAGAAATAACCTTACCCAACCCCATGTTGCCCAACGTTTTTACAGTGTGTACTTGTTTGAGATGATACTGTGTAACTAAAATTAGATCAGGGGCCAATTTCTTAGCGCTGCATACCGGTTACAAGCAATTGTTTCTGCTAACTATACCTGAAGAAATCTGCTAGATTTAAGCGTATTTCACAGGTTGGCAAGAGTGAGTGAGTCGCGTGAGCGATCACAAAGGATTTAATTTGTAAAATTGTTACAGGCTTAATTGCTACTAGCGGCCAGCAAGTTAGCTTGCCCATTTTCATGCACCCGTAAGCAGTGATGTGAAATGAAAAATGCACAGTAAGCAAGAATTTGGCCGCTTATAGCGGCTCTATGAAATTGGACCATGGACCTTGATAATATCAAATTATTAGCAGATGATTTGTAGCCTTTACTTTGTTGGTCCCTCACTAATTCATGCTCACAATTAACAATAGACTTCATTTTAAGTTTTGTAGGTTTGGCAATAGTTGTTTGAAATATTTAGGGGAATATTTTCGTGTTTGGGTTAGGTATGCGCAGGGTTTTCCAGTTTGAGGTTTGTTCTTTCCTTGTCTGCTGCACTTGATTCCTTTATATCTACCTTGATTGCCATTTATTATTTATCTTGCGCCCAATTATAAAATATATGCAACAAGTACTGTGTATTTTACCTGTTAATTACCTTTATTACAATTTGTATGCCACTGCCTGATTCTACAAGTGCAGGTGCTTGTGCTGGCCGTGTACAATAAACTAATGAGCTAGGATCATCTATTTCATTTACCATCAAGAACTTGTGTACAACCTCTTCTCCGGATCAAGCCTGTGTGTTTATGACCCTCCCATGATGATGGTGATGATGCCATCATCATCATTATCATTGAGCCCAATCCCCCATCTCACATTACTGTAATCCCCAGGCCTGTGATTTCTCAGGATTTTTCCTGATTACAGGATTTTTGACAAACTCTTTTTGCCTCAAATTTATTTTGAAAGAAGATAAGTACCATGTAGGCATATTGTGTCAAAACTTTTAGTTTCTTGTTTGAGATTCTGTACATCCTCCAAAATTAAACATCCAGGAGATTCAGGGGTCTTTGTCCTCCAGACCAAAGGAAGACCCATTTAATTGTCAAATATAAATGGGGCACCAAGTTCCCTAACACAAATGCACGAATAGAAAACTGTTGTTTGGTCATCCTTCAGTCGATTTCCCAGACGCTGTGGAGCTAGAAGTGAGCTGCGGTTTAATCGAGTTGGCTAGTTTATCCCATTCCACTCTGTCACCACTGGCATCAAAACATTTTAAGACACGTAGTTCATCGGGGACTCTTGAACCATCTCTTTTAATTGGAATAATGTTGTGACCACTATGCCTTAGTTCCAGTGCTTGTTGTAATAGATACTGAAACTTTTCTGTGAAATCTGCGCTCAGGATCAACACGATGTTAGCACTCTGTTGCATTAGTGCTAATTCACCTTTATAAACAAGTGATCCTGGGGGACAGTCCCTGGCGTATGTGCATCCTTTCAATTTGCGACGGTTCTCCAACTCATGCAGCAATTTATTATGTACCCAGTCCTCATCAGTTTCTGCATGCATCACGTAGAAATCATAACAGAAACTCGAGTTCTGCCCTTCACTAGAATTGACCTGTGGCCCTGGTTCTGACACTGTTTCAGCCAACGGCTTGCTGATCTTTATTCCCTCGATTCCACTTACCAGTAGCCCTTCCCCGTCCTCTGGGTCGTCTGACTTTTCATCCTGCGTAAAAAGCACAGCTGTACATACTGTATCCCTTTGACCCACAGGAGGGTATGGCGTCTGTGAATTGGCATCTGACCGAACTGAGAGATTCCCTGCTCTTGTCGTTCGAACAAACGGTGGCTGGAAGGAGTTTTCCCATGGCTTTTTAAGGGTTCCACCTTGCCGAACGGGTGGTGATAATGGTGATGTCGGGTCTCTTGATCTCAGCACATACAGAAGGCCATCATTGTCTTGAATTTTTTCGCAGAAATGATTGAACATCTGCAATTCTTTCATGTATTCTTTTCGCAAGGATCCAAAGCAATACTTAATGAGATTGTTACCTCCATATTTAATCAGTGCCTTCCTCAGTGATGAAGCCATCTCACTTAAAAGGGATTCTGCTTTTGCGCATTTGTTTTCACCTTGAAGCAAGCATAGGTAACAACGAAACAGTTCGTGAAAGTAACCTGTGAAATTACTCGTAGCAGGTTCCAAATCCACTGACATTTTGAAACAATCTATTGCCTCCTGATAGTCACCCAGCTCAAAAAGGATCCGTCCACGTGCCCGGTTTACATCCTTTTGTACGTCGGGATGATCTTTGCAATCTTCAGCTCTTCTGATAAACTCAAATGCCTTTTCTATATACCTTCGTCGTGTAACATCGGATGTTTCTGTGCTATTCACGGCCAAGAGATAATGAACTTCGGCCAAATGCACCAGGTTCCATGAAGTATTACGATATTCTATTGCTTTCTCCAGGTCATCTTTTGCCATCTCCAGCATACGTGAATCTGGTGAGGAATATCGTGATTTATCTTCCTTGGATATACGCAATCTCCACTGATAACTCTTCAAATTAATCATACCTCTTGTGCTGAAGGCGTAAAAGTTATAGTCGCTACCGTCAAGACTGATCGATTTATCCAGAAGTTCTAGCGCCCTTTTGGTACATGTGTCTCTCTTTAGAGAATATACAAAGTTGGCATAACGGGCAAGAAGCCTTGGGTTATTTGGACTTATTGCCATGGCTTTCTTCATACACTCTTCCGGGTCTGACTGTATTATACTTCTCAATTCAGGTAGCGTTATACAGTTAGCACTTAAATGTTTTGTTATTTTTATCTTACGAAATATATCGGCCATGTTACGCCAACTTTCCCACTGATATTCAGGATCACCAGGATTCCTTTGTGTAATTCCATGGAACAGATTTACTGAAATTTCCAAGTAATCAGTTGCTTTCAAGCGATCATCTTTATAATTGAACGAATTGAAGAGCTTGTTGGCATTTTTACCCATGATGAACTCCCAGAAATCTCTTTCTGAGGTTTCTATCAGGTCGCCTCCATACTGAAGAGCTCTTTTAAAGATATCATTGGATTGCTGGTACCTCTCGTGGCCAGCTTCATCTGTATGGATATCACAAGAATACACATAAGCCTGTTCAGCTAGACATCTTGCTCTTACGAAGCGCTGCTGATGGGTGTCTGTTGCTAGAGCACCGTCGGTTCCCCCTGTAGGGTGACTATTAAGTTCATCCAATTGACCTTGTACGGATTTTGCCTCTTTGTTCCTGTATAGTTTCTTCAACACATGTTGCATATTAGCCAAGGCATTTAAATTGTCTGGGTCTTTTTTTAAGACAGTGTGAAAGTTTTCGAGGGCTTCTTTGTATAGTTCCAGATAACATTTGAGAAGACCAAGAACATTGTGTATAGCAAGCTCTTCTGGTCGGTCTAGTCGTGCTTTCAAGTCATGTTCAATGTCGAAAAGTTTCTTTTTGAGAGGCTCTTTTGCGATGTTCTTGTCATTGATTGGAAGAGGTAAATGAAAAAATCCCGGAGAAACATCTTCCTCCATAATGAAATCGAGAGGCTGATGTTGGAAATAGGAAGATAAGCGGGAACAGCAGCCTATAAAGCAAACGAAAGAAACCACAACTTTAGAATTTTTCCAGCATTCAGAATGGAGAATGACAATTTAGCCATTGAGAATTATTTAAGAGTACAACATTGGTAATATAGATTGATGAAATTCTTGCGTCGGGAGATAAACAATTGATTTAATTTTGCCCTACACCGACGTGTGTATAGCACTGTATGCTCAGTGCTTTCCGAGTGTCTGTGAAAAAACTACGCAGGCGACTCGGGCGGGATTCGAACCCACGACCTCCTGCTTACTAGTGCAGACGTCTTACCTCTCGACCACCGAGCTTGCCCGATGACAATTGGCCGGCTAGAATCTATATATAGCAGCGGGTTCCGCGATATAGATATAGATTGGTGAAATTCTTGCGTCGGGAGATAAACAATTGATTTAATTTTGCCCTACACCGACGTGTGTATAGCACTGTATGCATTGGTAATGTTCGCAAAACGGCTTCATACGAGTATGCTTTGTTCCTATTAACAAGAAAATAGTGATTAAAATACATTCACATTTTCCGATGGGGTTACACCCCCTCCACCATTGCTCAGAACTTGGAACCCTGAGATAAGCAAAATTGCCTTTCAAAAACTATGCATCACGTGACCCCTGATGAGGCCCATTTCATCCAGGTTTCCCTACTGAACCCAAATTACGTGCTGCTGAATCCAGTTAAGAACACATCAGATTTGTTTTAAGGGCTGTTTAATATAAAATCATCATATTTTACACCTGTAAGTTTAAAACTTTGTTTATTGAAAGCAAACCAGATTATGTAATTGCCCAGCCAAATTAGTCGAGATTAGTCGAGATTGCTTTTCCATTCTCATGTGTTTCATAAACTATTTTTTTCAAAAGGATTTGTCTAAAACATGTTTTACTTATAATTCTTTATGATGCATGTGTAAGCTCATCAAATTAGGACAGTTCAGATTGCACTTGTATGCCCTGCTGCTTGGTTTCCAAGGGTTTTGCACATAGGGTTTCCAAAAATCAAATCTGTTTTTGTCTCAGATGTCGGTGTATGCTGCCTCATGAGCCACTACCACCACCACGAGGATCATCTCAAACAGTCATCACAACCACCATAGCCACCATCATTGTCGTTGTCATCGTCGTCGTCATTATCCTCATCACCATCAGCACCATCGTCACCGTCGTCCCCACCGTCGTCACCATGACAATCATCATCATCACTATCACCATAATCATCAATATCATTATCACCATCACCATATAGTCATTATCATCACCATCATCACCATCACCATCACCATCACCATCATCATCACCATCACCATCATCATCACCACCACTATCACCATCACCCCCGCCCCCCTCCACCACCATCATTATCATCATCATGACCATGATACTCTTCATCACCACCATCACCATCAACAGCATCATCATCATCCACCATCACGTCACACTACCACCGTCGTCATCATCATCACCGGCATCATCAGTTTGTGACCTAAATCATAAGACCGTCTTAACCCGAAAGCAGTATTTTTCTGAGCTCTTCACACTTCCTGCTAATTAAGTAAAGCAGGAAGTAAAGTAAGTATTAAAAGAAAAACACAATTTTTGAGTCGGCAGTGCCCGTAAATCAGATTCATTTGGGTCGCGTATTATTATGAGTTATTTGTATTCGCATTCGATATCAAATACCATTTCATTTGTGAATTATATGCCACTACATGAATACATAAACTCATTAAACAACCCGCCTTGACCCTGTCTGTATGCACTTACTAGCTGTTCAGTTCTGTCACTTTGAAGAATTACAGCTCCTCCAAACACGAGTAATCGATCCCCTCATTATATGCCTCACACTTTTAGAATTGTTTTTCCAATATAGATCTGGTTAATCCTCGACTTTCTCAATATAAAAACACTTGTCAAAAACTCACGCAGTTCATACACGCATTCAGCCATCTTTAAAATGTCAGATGGGGATATTATTTATTTATGCATACATCATGGGTTATTTTTGTTCGTCGGGTGAAAAGCACCAAGTGGTTAGACTTGTTCAGGTCGTTCCATAATAAGTATAAGAAGCTGACGTGCGATTTTGTTTCTGTGTTCATTTATTGCTTAGGCCTAGTGCAGGCCGGGATTGAGGCCTATATATTAATTAATAATAATAACAACGATTACTAACAACGCATTTGTATTAAAGGTGCACTTAATCTGAAAGCCATTCAAAGGCGCCGGTCAATGTAAGGTCATTGAGTTTGGTTGAAGGAAAAATTCTGAAAAATCTAAAAAATGTCTTCAGATGGACTATGAAGAATGACAGATCATGTGCGACCCTCAACTCGTCTGGCAAGGATTTTATAAATAAAAACAATAATTCAGAATTCCCCAAATGTTCTATGGCCTAGGGTTAGGAAGGGGTGACATTTGGAACCGTATTTTCCATAATTAATTTTCCATTTAACATCTAATTTACGCCACTGATCGATGAGGAGCGGGGTAAGGGTTCTTGTAACAATAACAATTGGGACAGTGAGGAGGCCTCTGGCCTACTCCCATGATCGACCTAATCCCCTGACCCATGGTCGTAAATCCTGGGGGATGGGGTATAATATACCCCCTCTGTTTTTCCAGAAGGAATGATCCAGAGGAACACCCCTCCCACTTTGTGGTCTTAGTACAACAAAATAATCATCGAACAACTCCTCGGTACGAGTTGGTAGCTCTACTATAGTACATTTGAACAATACGTTTGGGCCTACCATTGTTTTCAAATGTTGACACATTGTCCACAAAATTATTAAGTTCGCAAAAGTTTTCCAAAATTTTACCCAAAATTTCACAAAAATCTCCCAAAATATGTTTTCAAAAGATTTTCACCAATTTTCAATACCTTTCCCAAAATATAATTAATTAAATTATATTTAAACAATTGTTTCAATCTCTAAAAAATAAGTATTCGAGAAAGGAAGGGTTAGGATGGGGTGAGGTTCAGGGGCAGTCTGAATCATGCCCAAGATGTACTCCACTGCCCTGACTCCCTACCCTACCCCACTGACATAAAACTTTGGGACTAAATAGGCTTATTGGGATTTATGTAATCCGAATAAAATAGAATGTAATAATTTGGGCACTTTAAATTAACGTTTTAGGAGGGGAAGATCATTACTGGCAATATATTGTACATAAAGGCTCAACCAAAGTATATTGTACATAAAGGCTCAACCAAACGTGTTCGCAAAAGTTTTCCAAAATTTGACCCAAAATTTGACAAAAATCTCCCAAAATATGTTTTCAAAAGATTTCCATAAATTTTCAATACCTTTCCCAAAATATAATTAATTAAATTATATTTAAACAATTGTTTCAATCTCTAAAAAATAAGTACTCGAGCGGGGAAGGGTTAGGATGGGTTGAGGTTCAGGGGCAGTCTGAATCATGCCCTAGATGTACTCCACTGCCCAGACTCCCTACCCCACTGACATCAAACTTTGGGACTAAATAGGCTTATTGGGATTTATGTAATCCGAATAAAATAGAATGTACTTTGGGCACTTTGTCTTAACGTTTTAGGAGGGGAAGATCATTACTGGCAGTATATTGTACATAAAGGCTCAACCAAACGTGTCCACGACTCTACTGGATAATAACAGGACAATCGTGCTTCAAATATCATTATTTTATTATGTACTGCACAAAAACCAGGGTATCCAAAACACTTTATACCTTAATTACCTCAATGGTATGGCATATTTAGATATGCTCCCATGCCCCCGGTTCAGACTGTAATATTATTGTTTGTTTTGGAAGAATTCAATTCTCCCAAAAAGAAAAAAAACTAACAAAAAGTGGCGTTATGTTTTGTTTTTGGGTCAAATTGCCTTTTGTTGGATTTTACAGTCGAATTAGTTACTTAGGCTATTGCGCTATCAGAACCATGGATAGCGCTCTGACACGCTAACGTAAACAGACGGTCAATCAAGTCAACAAGTCAACTAATCAACCAACTATATGAAAGGCATGGTTTGGTTTGCACCCGCAGCGGCTTTACCCACATCTGAAAAACACATCTAGGCTACACAATGAAACAGGCGCTCGGCGGCGACCTAACTCCGAAATGAACACAGCTAAGACGTACTTCCAAGGTGGCGATTCGAAGTGCGTGCAGGGGCCCGTTCTCTGCAACACAATGTCGAATGGCCTGCTCTCTCTACAGGCCCTATCACCCCACGGGCCCCAGTGCAGCCGCACTGCCTGCACTGTATATATTTACGCCCCTGGTTCTAATAATACTGTAAGCGCTGACATGAACTTATTTTATACTAAAAAGAGAGTATTTAAATGCATGTTGTTACTATGCATTTAAAAATGCAGGTGTTTACAATAGGGCTAGGGTCACACGCCTACGTACGTACGCAGACAAACTAGTATTGCACATCTAGGGTATTCCCCATTTGGTAAGAAACGTCATAAACATAAACTTGTTGTAGTCGGTTCAGTAAACGGAACACAGTGTCATAAGGAACGAGCCTGTGACTGACCTGTGGATGAACCGCCATCATTAAAACTAAATATCGAGCTGATAAATTGCTTCTACTTACTTTCTTTGAATCAACATATGCATTAACTTACTAAACTGTGAAAGTTTTTGTTATACATTCTGTTGTGAATGTGGAATTAGTGAAAATATGTTAATTTTTGTATTCATGTGGAATTTTCATCTCAGGATATCGAACATTCAGTCAAGAAATTATTTCATTAATTTTATTAAAATGATAGCTCCTCAAACAAAAGGATTTCAAGGGATGTTTAATATCTAGATATACATCAAGTAAGTTTTATGCAAATAATTTGGTATTGCCAAAAATGTAACCTACCTTTCTAAAGGATTATTTATCAAAAATGAAAAATAATGTTAACAAATATATAAAACTTCCATTACCAACACAAAACCAAAACATATATTATGTTAGACATGATGTAAGCTAATTACATTCAGAGCGCCCTCTGTGTAACTGTGGCAGGCAAAAGGTGGCAGTAATCATGCAATCTTATTTAATGACATATTGATTCTGCAAAATTGTTACACTAAGTTTCATAATAACTAAGAATAGAACACCAACTCGTAAAACATTTATAGTAATGATGTCAAAACTGTCATCCGCCTCTAGTAAAATGCTTACTTTTTGTGAATCAAGAAATACCTTGAAACTTGTTTTTGAGAATGTCTTTGAGACAGACCCTACTAAGGGGTCGAAACGTTAGGCCATACACTAACTTTTATTTTTGCACCTGCAAAAGTTTCAGTCAAGTGAAGGACATGTAGGAGTGATATTAGTCATGAAGAAACATTCACGATTTCTTGGGCTCAAATCCTGCGATGAGGGTATTATATTACCCAATAACATTAAGGGGGATACCCAATGAAATAAAGTGAGTTTCGAAATTTTATGTGAGCTTACTGTTGGAGTGAGGGGCAATGCCTAATGAGTGAAGCTTGATGAATTTGCTGAACTCGAGGATGGAAATATGGCCCTAAGAAGTCATCATGTGTCCAAATTATTAACTTTTAAGTTGATAAATTCATTATGTGAAAAATAACAATATTATTGTAAACACAAAATAGAATAATAAACAACTTAAAACACGATTTGTTTCCGAAACGTGCCGAACTCCCAAGTACACATCCGATAGTTCGATGGAGTCAATACAATGCTATGCTAATGACACGTATATAAATGCCAATAGTGGGCCTACGTAAAACCTACGTTGGACTGTAAAATCGAAAGTAATTACATCAGGAATTATGTATACTGCAATAGAGAACATCCGCTTTAAGTTTTCCTTATGTTGCTCATACAGATCGGATTCAATCAGATTAGCTCGAAATGCTGGAAAAAGCATGAACATCACGAAAATGCACGAACATCTCGTATGTGCCTCAGCGCAGGTCCACCTGCCTGACAATTATAATACGCACTCTTTCAGATGCGTACCAGTCTGAGTTGCATTTTTATTAATTATTTTATTATTATAGGGGGCCTAGAAGCCTTCTTCGTGCATTGATCACGTGTCCCACTTCTGAAAAGTTTGTCACTGGTGATCATGCGTATGCTACAGCTGTTAAATTTCAGTCGATTTCCCCGACGCAGTGGAGCTATGAGTGAGCTGCTGTTTAATCGAGTTGGCAAGTTTATCCCATTCCACTCTGTCACCACTGGCATCAAAACATTTTAGGACACGTAGTTCATCAGGGACTCTTGAACCATCTGTTTTAATTGGAATAATGATGCACCTGCTATCTCTCAGTTTCAGGGCTTGGTGCATGTGATACTGACACTGTTCCGTGAAATCTTTGCTCAGTATCAACAAGATGCAAGCACTCTGTTTCATTAGATTTAATTCACCTTGAACACTAAATGAACCTAGTTGAGCATTTCTGTCAAATGTGCACCCCTCCAATTTTCGAATGTCCTCCAACTCATGGAGCAGTTCATCACGTACCCATTCCTTGCATTTTTCCGCATGCACCACACAGAAAGCATAACTGGAGTTCTGCTCTTCACTAGAACAGACCTGTGGCCCTGGTTCTGACACTGTTTCAGCCAACGGCTCGCTGATCTTTATTCCCTCGATTCCACTCACCAGTAGCCCTTCCTCGTCCCCCGGGGTGTCTGACCTTTCATCCAGCGTACAAAGCGAAGCTGTACTAACCGTATCCCTCTGGGCTCCAGGATGGTATGACGTCTGTGAAAGTGCTTCTGGCCGAATTGACAGATTCTTTGAACATTCTGTATCTGCTCTTATCTTCCGAACATACGGTGGCTGGATGGAGTTTTCCCAGTGCTCTTGGAGAGTCCCTCCTTGGCGAACGGGGGGTGCTAACGGAGATGCCGGTTCTTCAGATCTCAGTAATAACAAAAGGTCTTCATTATCTGGGATCTTTTCGCAGTGATCAATTAGCACCTGTAACTCACTGTTGTATTCTGTTCGCAATTTTGGACTAAAGCAGAATTTGATGAGGCTGCTTCTTCCGTACTTTGATATTGCCTTCCTCATTGATTGAGCCATCTCCTCTAAGATGGTGTTATCGCTTCGAAGCAGTGACAGGTAACTACAAAACATTTCGTAAAAGTAGCCCGTATATTGACTGCTTGGAGATTCCAAATGTATGACCTTTTTATAATAATCTATGGACTCCAAGTATTCACCCAAATCAAAGGAGCATCGCCCAAGTGTCCGGTACAGTTGCTTTTGTCTATCACTGTGATCGTTGCAATCTTCGGCACGTTTGAGGTACTCCAATTCCCTTTCCAAATACTGTCGTGGTGTTGTGCTACATTTCGCCAAGTAATGATACACAGTTGCTAAATTTAAGATATCCCATGGCGTATTACAAAATGCAATTGCTTTCTCCAGGTCACTTACTGCCATCAGTAGTATGCTTGGGTTTGGCGGGGAAAATCGCGAACCATCTTCGTCAGACTTCCGCAAACTCCACTGATACCTCTTCAGATTAATCATACCTCTTGTGCTGAAGGCGTAAAAGTTATAGTCGCTATCGTCAAGACTGATCGATTTATCCAGAAGTTCTAGCGCCTCTTTGGTACATTTGTCTCTCTTGAGAGAATACACAAAGTTGGCATAACGGGCAAGAAGCCTTGGGTTATTTGGACTTATTGCCATAGCTTTCTTCATGCATTCCTCCGGGTCATGTATACAATTTCTCAACTCACTTAGCTGTATATGGCTATAGCTAAAATGCTTTGTTATTTTTATACTACGACCGATATCAGCAAGGTGGCGCCAACTTTCCCACTGGTACTCAGAATCACCAGGATTCCTCTGCGTTATTTTATAGAAGAGATGTACTACAATGTCCAGGTAATCATTAGCCTTCTTGTGATTTTCTCCATATCTGAACTTAGTAAAGAGCTTATGAGCATTTTTAGCTCTGAAAAACTCCCAGAAATCTTTTTCTGAGGTTTCTACCAGGTCGCCTCCATACTGAAGAGCTCTTTCAAACATATCATTGGATTGCTGGTACCTCTCGTGGCAGGCTTCATCTGTATGGATATCACAAGCATACACATAAGCCTGTTCAGCTAGACATCTTGCTCTTGCCCGTACGAAGCGCTGCTGATGGGTGTCTGTTGCTAGAGCACCGTCGGTTCCCCCTGTAGGGTGACTATTAAGTTTTTCCAATTGACCTTTGAACAATTTGGCCTCGCTGTTCCTGTGGAGTTCCTTCAACACATGTTGAATATTCGCCAGGGCATTTAGGTTTTCTGGATCCTTTTCAAGGATAGTGCGAAAGTTATTGAGAGCTTCTTTGTATCGTTTGAGATTGTATTTAAGAAGACCTAGAACATTGTGTATAGCAAGCTCTTCTGGTCGGTCTAGTCGTGTTCTCAAGTCTTGTTCAATGTCGATAAGTTTCCTTTCCACCACTGCATCTTTCGAGATGTTCTTGTCATTGATTGGAAGAGGTAAATGAAAATATCCCGGATTAACCTTTCCCTCCATGACAAAATCGAGAAACAGCGTTGAAAATTAAACCAGGAACATCAGTCTATAAAGAAAATGAAAAAAAGAAGAAAAAAAGTTAAACCAAAATTGTCTGACACCATAAGGAGAACGGTAAGGTCCAACATTGGTAATGTGCGCAACATTTTTTTGGTGAAAGTTTCAGCTAATATAGCGAAAATTGCATTCGGATTTTTCGCAAAGACAAACTTCGTACTCTATGATAGCACCTAGGATAGAAAGTTTTAAGGGATATCGAATACCATCATCAACTTTACACAAAGTAGGTTTTATGTAACACTGTGATAACTGGTTTTTTTTTAATGCCAATGTTGTACTCTACCGTTATAAATTAAAAACAACTCTAGGTAGTAATTTAATAAGCCAATCATTTTAGCTTAATTTGCCTGATTATTCGAGATTGCTTCTGCCTTTTCTGTTCCGATGCTTCGTATACATTTATTATGCATATTTTATAAATCGTTTGACTTGAAATTTGTTTGAATAGGCCAGTATTGGCAAATGGGTGTACATTTTTCAGTCATTTAAGAAATTGAAATAATAAACTACTGATGCCTTTGTTACAATTTCAATTATCCTTTTTTTTATTTTATTTTTTTACTTGTGACCATGAAACGATTGAATCAAGAAAGTAATCAAACGTACATTAAGCACCGAGTTTGATTTGTCTACAGATATGATAGACTGCTCTGAAAAGAATGATTATCAAATAAAGGCCGGAATGTTGTTATGATTTTCAAAACAAACTCATAAAATTGTATCAACCATCAGTCAAACATTCTTCAGTCTGATCGACAAACTTCTGCCCAATGTGAAATCTCGTGGTCGATAATTAAAACCCAAAACCTTCCTCAAAGTATTGGATCGATTCGTCAGATATGGAGGCACAGTATCATTTAGATACATTAATGAGCTAAATCATGTGAGGGGCTTATGGCTCTATACGCGTAAGCAGTAATCTGGTCCCTTTTCTACTGTCCCAGGGGATGGAAATACCTGTTTTCCCCCGTCACAAAAAATGTAATAAAAACTAATAAACTATTGAAATAAAATTAATACGGAGTGGGGGGTATGATGACACTGCCCCAAATATTGTTTTATCGTCATCCAAAAGAGTTATTAAACAGACACACCCAGGCCTCCATTTGTCAAGGGAGGGGCGGCGACAAATATTTTGAACAAAAAGTAGCCCCATGGGGGAGGGGGTGGTGGCTTTCCCTCGACCCCCTTGGCTATGCAGCTGGGCACCCCAATTAGCCCTTTTACTAGTTATAGAACTTCTGATCTGCCCGTAACACTCAGTAGACAGAGGGGGAAACAAACGTCAAAACTCTCGATATTTGTTTAGGTTATATCATAGAGGTTATATTAAGCATTTAAACTTCAAACCCGACAAGTAATAATAGTTATTAATTTTCGGTTGGGTAGTCAGAGGGGGGAGGGAGGCGTCCGGTCAGAGGTCCTGCTCACTACCGTCCCCCTCCTTATTTCCACAATAAACATTGCCCACCATGTAAAACACTCTAGAAAAACACAATCGGCATGTAATAGTTTGATTGTAGTCCTAATATCGGCCCTATGTAAATTTCTCCTCATATACCATAATATTAATACGCAATGAAATACTAGGTCCTACATGAACTTACCGATTAGTTATGTGTCATGATCGATTTCTGGGTCATGTTCTATAGTGGTAAACCCCTTATTCATTTTACTTGTACCATTCCTTTTCCAATGTGGACTCTAACTAGCAAAATATTCATGAAATCATGAAATTACTTTACGTTTTCTTCCTCCGTGTCATATAGCACACACACCCATTCTGCCATCTTTAAAATGTCGGATGGGATAATATTATTATTTATTATACGTCATGTGCTATTTTTGTATCAGAGGACAGCGAGTGGTTAGACTTGTTTAGGTCGTTCTATTAGATATACAACAAGCTGATGTACAATTTTATTTCTGTATTCATTTATTGCTAAGAATCAACTGGAATCAATATTACGATGATAATGATAACTATGAGGAGAGGGCGAAAGGGGGAGGATACAACTAAATATCTATACACATATTCAAATGAATTCATTTACAAAATCACTGAACCGTGTAGCGGCATAGAACAATAACGGAATTAAGAATGTTTAGAACCAGCTGCCACGACTTCAAACTACTGTCCTGCCATGGGTCCACAACCCGACACAAAATTGAACTCGACAGCACCAAGGGCATGTGCGAACATCCTGGGAGGATGGGGTTCGGGTCCGTGGGATCATCTTTTGTGGTCAAGAAGAAAAGTTGAATAAACTTGGATGTCATTGATTAATTTTTCCAAAATTTCCCAAAACACTTAATCAAGTTCCCCAAATTTGCAAACAATATTGGCAAAATCCGAATGTTTCAAACCCCCTCATTCGGCGGGGGAAAGGGCTGTTGTAGCTTTTAATTAATTCACTGAAGTTTTCAAATTTCTTGTTGCTTTCGTTTTTGCTGTATTTTATTTTTTATTTATTTTTTTAAATTATGTTTAACGCTTTAAAAAAAATGCCTCAATTACGTTTTATGTATATGCGCGACTGATCATTTTTATGAAAGTTGCGCAATACAAATTTAACATTATTATTATTATTGTTGTTATTTTGCATTGTTGACTCATCCTTACCCTTTAACTATAACCCCACGATATATCCTGACCCGTGACGTTACTATGAGGGGAACGGAGTGGGGTCGTGAAAAAGAAGTGGCCCATGAAAGTCTTGGTTTCCTCCCCGGCTTCCCCACCCCCCAAAAAAACGGGGGGAAAAACGAAACAAACAAACAAACAAAAAACACCGCTGCTATCGACCTTTACCCACTGACACCCACATTATTGTTGAGGTTTGAAATCATGGGTTGTATTATTTTTAAGCATAGGCCTATAATAAATTTCATAAATACTAAATTTCGATGTTTGTTTCACCCTTAAGAAAGCATGCTACACTGCTGGAGTGTAATGCACCTGTGCTAAGAGATCATTGTCTGCTATAAAAGTATAGTTATTTAATGTGATCTGAATAACTTATTAGTAGGGGATAATCATCATGATGGGGGGGGGGTGGAATTTCCATTAATTGCCTACTTCTACCCGTTATAGATGTCCTTTCACTATATAGAGTTAAATGTATATATTATGTATAGTGTAATACATATACAAAACGGGTGTTTTATATTATCGTTAATGACACAATGAAATAAGCTGAAAATCTCACATGTTTCCCTATACATTATTGTTAATCTCGAACATCATTAATTAATTAATTTATTTATTTATTTATTTCAAAATATTTAACCTGGGTAGGCCATTTACCTTCCGGTATTCGTCCTAGGCGCCCAGGAGATACAAAGTAATACAATATTATATATAAAAAAACTAAGAAAAAACCCCCTTAATATAGATACTACAGATAACTAAATACTTAATGTAGATACAGATGTCTTTATACATTTAAAACATAATCTTTTAATGAACGTTTAAAGCTTAATATATCACCAGCCCCTTTTATTACATTTGGTAATTCGTTATAATACGAAGGTCCTACATACTGAAAAGACTGTCTAAAAAGTTCCACTCTAGGTTTTGGAACATATAACATAATAGCTTTAACATTACGGGTATTATAAAAATTAAAATCAGAAGCCGTCGATATAAAATCAGACATATATTTAGGGGCTGTACCATTTAAACACCTATACATTAAAATACCATTAAAATAATCTCGTCTCTGAGTAACTGTAGAAATATTTAACATTTTAAGAAGGTCATGGACTAATATTCCAATCGTAGTTATTTGTCAGTAAGAGTGCCATTCTGTTTTGTAAGCGTTGATTGTACATCATACATGGTGCATAGCCCCATATAGTTATACAATAATCAATGTGGGGTTGAATTATTGTCTTGTATACAATCAACAAATGTTCAGGGGGAATTTTGTTCTTTAAATTACGTAATACATAAATACCATGACCCAACTTTTTTACAAATAGTAGATATATGACGTTCCCATGACATATTACAAATTGTTACGCCAAGATATTTAGTATAGGCCTATTGAACCTGATTTAATTGCTCATTATTTACTATTAAATTTAAATTATTGTCATTCACTGACCTTGTAGTGATTTCCATACAACACGATTTATTAACATTAAGATGTAATTTATTTTTACATAACCATTTTTCTATTATTATGCAAATCATTTTGAAGTGCAGTTTTAGCATTATAAGCGTTATCTGCTTGAGTATAAATTACAGTATCATCAGCAAAAAGATTACATGTACTTGATGTCATACAAGTCGGAAGATCAATAATTAATAATAAAACAATATAGGCCCCAATATAGAACCTTGAGGCACACCACATTGTATTTCCTTGAATGAAGACATGTTACTATTTACTTTAACTGCTTGTTTACGTTGTTGTAAATAACTTTTAAACCATTGCAAACTCAAATCTTAATACCATAATTATCCATTTTTTTCAACAAAATTTCATGATCAGTAGTGTCAAAACATTTTTGGAGATCAATAAAACACAAATCATTAGTTTCATCAACGTTAATACCTTCTAAAATATCTGAAACAACCTTGTGTATGGCTGTGTTTGTATAATGGTTCTTTAAATAAGCAGACTGTGCAGTAGTTATAAATTGATGGTCGTATAAATATTCTTTTAGTTAAAACAATCTTCCATAATTTTTAGATACATGACTTATTACAGAGATTGGTCTATAATTTCCATAATCCTCAACCGAACCTTTACCTTTATAAATGGGAGTGACTTTAGCTTGATTTATTGACATATTTAAAATTAAATTTTAATGATCACAGTTTTAAGTAAAACTTACTGGGTGAAAAGTCTATGATGGGATCAAACATTCCTTGAAATACTTCCGCCTTAAGTGTTATCGTTTTCGTAAAATTAGGGAAATAATTCTTATTTCTGTCTTAAGAATCTTCATGAAGACGTAAATTCCACATTGGAATGAATACAAACACTCTGAATGCTTATTTACGTTTTTCTAATTAATAACACAATCAAATAAGCTGAAACTATCTCAGGTTGGTTTTATAGGCCTATATACGTATATCTTGAATCTTATGAAATCTTATGAAACAGACCAGTGATGCAGAACAGAAAATTTTACACTTACCCTATTTAACAAAATAGATCATTAATATATACACAAGATGCAAATTAGTTTTTAGGCAGAAACTTTATATATGGGAATCCCAGTGATCATTTTGGGTCTTTTCTGCTTTTTCATTTCTTTTAAATATTTTTCCATTCGCCTTACTGTTGTTCAAGCCTCTCTCTGTATCCCTTTTTCATTTGAATAAAAATATAGCACGCCATTGTCCCTTTCATAGTAGATGGGAAGCCCATCATTATTCTGTCTTTTCCCGTTTTCTTTCCTGTTCTTCCCCTTCCATTCTTTTAATAATGATCTCTTTCATACTTATTGTAACGATTTCGCTTGTATCGTAGCAAATATGCTACACATAAATATTTCTGCAAAAATATTGATTTTGTAAATTTATGAACGAAATCGCCACGTTCACTTGAATAACTTGAATAAAACGTCTTGTGATTTGTCCACATTGATATTGACATGTTATTTGTTACATTTTAAGTTTTTGTTTACACTTTAAGTTGTCAAAATTTTTGCTGTCAAAATTATACAAATAATTTAAAATTTAAAATAATTTCAAATTGAAAAATACTCTTAAACGGGTCTTAAAATCTTTAAACAGATTGGCCAGACAGATCTTGAGAAATATATATCCAACCAACTGGTCATTAAAATAGTATATTTATTAATAAAGACATTGATTATAGGCCTACTCCTGGTTAACAATTATCTTGGTTAAATCCAACCAATAATTATATTATTTAATCCAATCAGGTGGAAATAACTAATCACTATATCTGTTTCAGACTATGTACAAATGTTATGTTTTTACTTAATTCAACACTTATCAGGTGGAAATATATAAAAACTATATCTGTTTCAGAACTCACCATCTTTGAGGAACACAAGTGAAATTTAATTTCTCTCCCAGTAGAATATGGGTTTTCGATGTTCTGCAAACTTAAAATGTAAGGTAAAGAATTGGTAATTCAGAAATAACCAAAATGGACAAAATTCAGTGTAAAATTTACTTTAATAATGTAAAGCTGATGATGGTTCAAGTCTTTCCCAGAAATAATTTTGTCTGGGGTGTCATTATTTTTAAGAAGTTAAAATAATTTCCTGTTCGAATTTAGGAAATTGTACTCTTTCATACTTTCACGATTGAATGAATACAAACAATCTGAATGCATTTTCGCTATTTTCTTAACAATTCAGCATAATAATCTGTAACTTTCACAGGTTGGTTGTTTCATGTATATCTTGATTCAAAGAGAGCAAGTATACACAAGGAAGTTGTTTTGCCAACATTACCATTGTTTTAAATTGATGAAATTGCTGGGCCAATAATCTATTTATTTGATATTTGTTTGCCCATCATCCATATATCTATAAGGCTTGTATAAATGCAAAGAGGGGCACCGTGGTGACAAATGTTTTGACAAAAGAAGTTCCCAAAAATGTTTGATTGAGATCATAAAACAAAGGGTAGAAATGTTTTTTTTTAAATATTTCCCTGTGGCCTTCTGATTAAAGGTTTTTTGTTTTTAAACATTTGTAAAGGGCCCAAATGGGGTGGGCGACCACTTCTTTGCCTCCCTCTTGGCTACATGCCTGATATTTGGGTGCTTTCAGAGTGTGCAGATATTTTTTTAACCAATGCTGTGCCTTCCCTTTACCAGACACAGTCAGTGTTTGTGTGGAGCAATACACAGTTTGTGTGGAGCAATACACAGTTTGTTTGGAGCAATACACAGTTTAAATCTGCTGTTCAATAGTGAGTGCCAACCTGTCCCAGTCCACCGCACCAATGGCTTCAAAAGTATTGAAGATGTCTATCTCATCTGGCACCCGTGAGTCATCTCGTAAGACAGGTATTATGACTCGACTGCGCTCTCTGCCCTCTCTGCTCTTTCTAACATTTAGTGCGTAGTGCATAGAAGTCTCACAATCTTTTTGAAAGTCGTTATTAATGATCAACAAAATGCTTGCACTTTTATTCATCAGTTCGATTTGGCTAGTGAACACCATTTTTCCAGCGAGGGCATCCCTGTGACGTGTGCAGCCTCTCAATTTCCGGATGCCTTCCAGTTCGTTCAGCAGATCATACGACACCCAGCCCTTCTCACTCTCTGGGTAGACTACGAAGAAGTCATACAGAAAGTTTGCAACTCGTGCCTCCTCTGGTGCTTTCCTGATTGGTTGTTCTTTTGCCAATCCTTGCTCTTGGATGTTTATTACTTTCACTCCGGCTACAATGGACTTCACATCCTTTTCTCTCATTGCTTCCTCCTTCACATCATCTTCAGCCATCTCGGCACTGTCGTCTACCTCGGATCCTGTTTTGACTGCATCAGCAACATGTTGTGTAGTAGCAGCAGCAGCAACCAAACCGTGACCCATGTCTTCTTCTGGCCTGACATTCCTCACTCTGGGAGAGTGAAATGTCTTCCTCCATGACTGATGGAGTGTGCTGTCTTTCGCGCTGATGCTCATTGAGGTTGCTGGTGGTGGCCCATCTGCCTCAAGCAAAGACACAAGTTCACGGTGTTCATAATACTGTCTACAGTACTCTGCAATTATCTTCAACTCTTTGTTGTTTGCCGATCTCAACTTTCCAATGCAGAAGTTTTTCATATTTCCTTCACCGTATTTGACGAGTGCTCCATGTAATGAGAAAGCTATTTCTGCCATGACAGACCTATCCTCCAGCGTTTCTTCATGCAGTATACTAAGATACACATTCAACAGTTTATTGAAGTTGCCAGTGTATTTGCTTGTTGGAGGCTCACAGTCAATTGCTTGCTTGAAGCACCCAATTGCTGAACGTTTCTCCCCGATATCAAATAGACAGCACCCTCGCATGAGATGCACCTCTTGTCTCTTATAACCATCTTGACAGTCTGCTGCTCTTGTGTAGTACAATAGGGCTTTCTCAATCAGAAATCTAACCTCACTGTCTTGCTCTGTGTGGTGTTTTGCAAGAAGGTAATAAACCTCCCCAAGTCGTGTCAAATCCCATGGTGTGATGTGCATGGACATGGCTTTCACAAGGTCACTTTTGGCAATCTGGAGGACATTCCGGAGAAGAGCAAGTTTTGAGCTGTCTTTCATATGTCCCTCTCGCTCTGTCTGTTTCAACCGAACACTGTAGAACTTTATGTTGATCATGGCTCTTGTAGTAAATGCATAGAAGTTAAACTCACTGCTGTCCAAACTTATGGACTGCTCCAGCAATTCAAGAGGCTTCTGGATTTCCTTATTAAGGGAATAGAGGAAGTTGGCATAGCGGGCCAACAGCCTCGCATTGTTAGGTGTGATCTCCATTGCCTTCATCATACACTTTTCTGGATCATCCTGATATTCCTTAAGCCCAATAGGAACTTCTCTTTGAATTTTTCTTATTTTCAATGCTCTGAAAATGTCACCCAAATGACGCCAGCTGTCCCATTGGAATTCAGCGTCACCAGGATTCCTTTGAGTGATTTCAAAGAACAATTTCACTGCAATATCAATGTACTCCTCAGCTGCCTTGATTTTATCTTCATACCACAGATTATCAAAAAGTTTGTGTGCATTAAACGCTATGCTTAATTTCCAATCATCTTTTTCCGTAGTGTCCACAGCCTTCCCAGCAAGCTCTAGGGCCTTCTGGAAAAGTTCATTTGATTGCATGTACCTCTTCCCCCCTAGTGTGTTACTGTGGATATCGAAGGCATAGGCGTACGCCTGTTCAGCCAAACATCGGGCTTTAAGGCAGTTTTCCTTCTGTAGTGATTCTGGATCTTGATCTTCTGTCTTGATCAGACGGACCCACTCGTCTTTGCAGTCTTTTGCCTCTGCCAGTCTAAACAGTTTCTCAAACACATACTGCAGATTAGCTAGGGCGTTCAGGTTCTCTGGGTCCTTGGCAAGGATCCCATTGAAGTAGCCAAGAGATTCCTCATAACGGTGGAGTCTGAGGGTTAGCAGACCCTGCAGGTTGAGAATGGCAAACTCCTCTGGCCGGCCGACCCTTACTTGAAGAAAGTGTTCAAGATCTCTGAGCTTTGTCTCCACAACTGCTTTGTCGATATTTATGTCCTTGTTGATGGGCAGAGGAAGCATGTAGAGCCCTGGAGTGATTTCCGATGCCATCTTAAGTAGTGGCCTATCAGTAAAAAGAATAAAATAGAGAGTTAAGCATAATCATAAGAAATAGACTCACCTTATATGATTACATCTCTTATCCCCAAGCCTATGGAAAAAGGTGATGATGAACTCGAACATCGACTAATGAGGAGAAACAAGACAGCTATTGTATATGTTTTCATATTGGTATTTCAAACCATAATAAAATCACTGGCTATTTTTCTCTTAATAAACAATTATAAGAATAAGTCTAGCCTCATTCTAGGGCCAATACACTGGACATCCTTCTGTATTGGCTCTATGGGGATATAGAATAGGCCTACTCATAACAAATAACATAAATGTCAAAGGACCTTTATAATTAAATGTAGGCCTACAGCCTCATATAAACATTTGTTATAAGAATTGTAATGTCAAAACATGATACATACTCGTTCCTGTCTCTTTGGTTTGATAATTATGAACCCTCTGAATATTTAATATGTGCACCAAACAAATTTGAAGAAGAATTTAAGAAAACAAGTGGCTAACCACCAAATACAAAATAAAAGCACTGTTTGTCTGCTTTCATTGCTGCAGGGATAATACAAAACCCAATGATGAAGACAAGATCTCGACTAAAGCCTGCATACAGGGGCCATACAGTCACCGATTTGGCCCAATCTTTCCACAAGCTTTTTAAATAAACCCTTTCACGGTAATATGCGCCATGTTTTTGATGGGGCAAAATTGTTTATTTCGAACATTCGTTGCCGTCTGCGACCCAGCGCTCGAACTTCACGCACGCGTCTGGAATGTACGTGAAGTTCGAGCGCTGGGTCGCAGACGGCAACGAGTGTTGGAAATAAACAATTTTGCCCCGTCAAAAACATGGCACATGATACCGTGAAAGTATGGAACGCTACATCAGCTGCCTTCGGTGCCCATATCGCTTCATTCGGCCGATTTACCATTTCATTCGGCCGATTCACCATTTCATTCTGCTATATCACCATTTCATTCGGCTACTCATCATTTCATTTGCCCAATCATCATTTCATTCGGCTAGTCTTCATTTCGTTCGCCTTTTCGTCATTTCATTCGGCTAGTCGTCATTTCATTCGGCCATTCACCATTTCATTTGCCCAATCATCATTTCATTCGGCTAGTCTTCATTTCATTCGGCTATTCACCATTTCATTTGCCCAATCATCATTTCATTCGGCTAGTCTTCATTTCGTTCGGCTTTTCATCATTTCATTCGGCTAGTCATCATTTCATTTGCCACCAAGATCAAGCTAGCCGCGGATTCAACCGCGGATTCAGCGGCAGGTTTTCTCACGGATTTAACCGGATCGGGTCAGTTTAAAAACTGGATAGATGTAAATTTAAAACCCACGACCAGGTTGGTCCAGTGCGTGTGAATACTGCACTCAATACGGTACGTTTCCACACGGCCGGGCGCAGGCGAAATGAAATGATGATTGCGCCCAGCCTCTGTCGTTAAAAGCGTAATCTTATAACGCCAAAACCACGATATGCCCTAAGGTGAAATGTCATCTCCATAATTCGTTAACAAAAATTAACAAAAATTAACATTATAGGAGGCACAAATTGTTTTAACTTTTGATGAGTTGGTCACAAATACTCCAGTGCATTGTGTAACTATACACGGCATATACCGGCGATAATGGTACATATTCCAGCGTCACTTTAATTATGACCAACTCGTCAAAAGTTAAAACAATTTGTGCCCCCTTTAATGTTAATTTTTGTAAATTTTTGTTAATGAATTATAAAGATGACATTTCAACTTAGGGCATATCGTGGTTTTGGCTTGATACGATTAATATTTCATAATTAAAGGGACTGTAGAATATGTACCATTATCGCCGGTATATGCCGTGTATATATAGTTAAACAGTGCAGAGAATTTGTGACCAACTCGTCAAAAGTTAAAACAATTTGTGCCCCATTTAATGTTATTTTTTGTTAACTTTTGTTAACGAATTATGGAGATGACATTTCACCTTAGGGCATATCGTGGTTTTGGCGTTATAAGATTACGCTTTTAACGACAGAGGCTGGGCGCAATCATCATTGCATTTCGCCTGCGCCCGGCC
Organism: Zoroaster sp. YZ-2022; assembly: GCA_029582265.1. Lineage (NCBI taxonomy): Eukaryota > Metazoa > Echinodermata > Asteroidea > Forcipulatida > Zoroasteridae > Zoroaster > Zoroaster sp. YZ-2022. Next base: position 38,405,890 of record CM055818.1, read on the forward strand.
GTGTGGAAACGTACCGTATTGAGTGCAGTATTCACACGCACTGGACCAACCTGATCGTGGGTTTTAAATTTACATCTATCCAGTTTTTAAACTGACCCGATCCGGTTAAATCCGTGAGAAAACCTGCAGCTGAATCCGCGGTTGGATCCGCTGTTGAATCCGCGGTTGAATCCGCGGCTAGCTTGATCTTGGTGGCAAATGAAATGGTGAATAGCCGAATGAAATGATGACTAGCCGAATGAAATGATGAAAAGCCGAACGAAATGAAGACTAGCCGAATGAAATGATGATTGGGCAAATGAAATGGTGAATAGCCGAATGAAATGATGATTGGGCAAATGAAATGGTGAATGGCCGAATGAAATGACGACTAGCCGAATGAAATGACGAAAAGGCAAACGAAATGAAGACTAGCCGAATGAAATGATGATTGGGCAAATGAAATGATGAGTAGCCGAATGAAATGGTGATATAGCAGAATGAAATGGTGAATCGGCCGAATGAAGCGATATGGGCACCGAAGGCAGCTGTGGCGTTCCATATGAAAGGGTTTATTGCATTCAATTTGATGGTCTACTGAATTTAGTTTCCCTTCCTTCGTGCCCGGCACTGCCTGCATGTGTATGGGCCTAATTATCCGTCTCTGTATACACTTAAATGGTAGTACACGAAGATGAAAGTCCAACATGGACTAGTGTATATGGCCTGAATTACATTATTATGAGACCAATAGGCCATTATGTAGCCACTCACCTTTTGAAATTTCAGCTGAAATATGAATGTCTTTAATACCGTGTGCAGCATACGAACGACCAGCATGCAGAACCACGCCCGGATTCCTGCCCGTGTAGGCTAGTATAGGCTATATTTCGGACTACCTAAACAAAAAATCATGAGTAAATCTACATCATACATGTGTGCGTATTTTGTTGAATGCAAAACAACATGTGAACCTTGATCAAGACACCTATAAATAAATGTGTGCTGAACAATTGATTACCAGCAGTTGGCGCCCGGGCCCAAAAGTGGTAATTATTGCTCACTGTTCTCAGTATCGGGGAATTCGCTGCTAACCTCATCCCCAGGTCATTCGAGCAATTTCTGTATACATTGTGTTACTCCTACTGCTCTCTCGTCCTGGAACGGGACGATTACAATATCCAAAACTCTTGGATAATTAAATGTATAATACATAATTGGTTTTGAAGAATGCATTCTTCTAATAATCTAGTTTTCAAAATACCTTATCATAAAACTAACCTTTGAAAATTTCATCAAAATCGGTGTTCACGTTTTCGAGAAAACAGCGAATAACGGTTTCTATTTTTTTGTGCATGTTCATATGCTGTTGCGGTTTTGGAGGTCTTCGAACAAATTTTCTCTAAGATGACAGCATTTCAGATGGTAATATTTCTTAGGGCGATTGATACAAGTATCACCTTTCAGGTTTCAGGTTTCAGGTTGATTTATTTCCACAGTATTAAACCAAAGAAAGTTAATCACAGAAAGTTACATGTAAATGAAATATATAAAGATGTGAATAAAGTAAATGTGATACTGCAGAGGGATCCATTAAGAAGCAAAGCTTGTAGACAGTGGTCCCTATAAAGCATGCACGTGCATTGAGCCTATAGAAAAAGAAATAAAAAAGAGCATACCATTGGGAGGACAAAATAACAGGACTCAATGCACATGTTGCTTACAAAAACTAATTTAAACATACAGATATGAACAAACAAAAACAGACAAGTACCTAGGGGCATGGACTACACAATACAATAGGCCAGCGAACTGAATTTAAAATGAACAATTGCATTACAGAGATTCAGCGATAAGCTTCCAACATAATAGATTTGTATATACGCTAAAGTAGAAATGTTTTTTGAGGATTTAAGTTTGCCAGTAAATGAGTTCCAAAGCATGGGCCCCTCGTGTTTAACCGTTTTATGTACGAGTATATGGAATGTGAAAATTTGAGGCTTGACGAGTGAAGTGAGAATGAATTTCAAGATTCCGAAAAAATAAAATACTTTTAATGGAAGAATGTAAATTGTTACTGGTGAATTGGTACATGAGGGACCGAAGCTGATAATGATAAATATCCTTGAATAGGGGATCCGTAGGCCTATGCGCATTAAAATCTGAGAAATTGATTATACGAAGGGCCCGTTTCTGCAAGAGGAGAAGTCTGTTTAAATTTTTGCTAGAGCTACCTCCTCCCCATGCAAGTATCCCATAATTAATATAAGATACAACTAGGGTATTGTACAGAGAATCAAGAACGGGTCCGGGAAAAAAATGTTTTATCATATTAATAACACCAATGTTCCGAGCGATAATTTTACAAATATAATCAATATGACTTTCCCATGTTAGCCCGCAATCAATAAATAATCCCAACAATTTACAACAATTAGTTTGTTTAATGATGGAATAATTAATCTTGACTTCACCTGGAAGGTCACTGGCAGAATTACTAAATAACATGTAGTTTGTTTTGGCAGTATTAAGGGATAGCCCATTGACTGTAAACCAATTTGCAGCAGACTTAAGCTCATTGTTAACTGTGTGCACAAGGTGATTAATGTTACTATGCGAAAAAATAAATTGGAGTCATCAGCAAACAATATAAATGAAAGCACACTAGAAGAATTTTCGAAGTCGTTAAACGAGGTACGATGGATGAATTCTCATCCACAAGTCAGTATTTTCGTTCCCCTAAACAAATAATAAACACCACCCACTTATCAGTCAATGATATCTCAAGCTGGACCATAACACACATCCTACAGGGGGTTTCATTCAACAGGAGACAGTGACGTTGTCGGGAGGGGCATCGAAAAATTCTGCCAGTATGGTTTGTGCACAAATTTTGACAGCATGCTCTGTGTACAACATCATCAATGCATGTTGGATGCATGGGGAATTGAATACACTTCGAACTCGTCCAGTGATAAGTGGAACCATCTGTTCAGTCACTGGGCTAGCCGTCGATAATTAGGTGTTCGGGTATGTACCCGAAACACCTATTGTTTTTGTACGTTTTTAAAAAAAATTGTTTTTTTCTTCTTCTTCTTCTTCTTCTTCTTCTTCTTCTTCTTCTTCTTCTTCTTCTTCTTCTTCTTCTTCTTCTTCTTCTTCTTCTTCTTCTTCTTCTTCTTCTTCTTCTTCTTCTTCTTCTTCTTCTTCTTCTTCTTCTTCTTCTTCTTCTTCTTCTTCTTCTTCTTCTTCTTCTTCTTCTTCTTCTTCTTCTTCTTCTTCTTCTTCTTCTTCTTCTTCTTCTTCTTCTTCTTCTTCTCCCCGACGTCTGTCCACAAAAAAACACATACTTGCAAACTTCACATGAACTTGAAACTTGGCATGTACTTAGAACTTAACAAGTAGATGGAACTCGAGTTGTGAGTGACCCCAATTTTGTACCATTGTACAGATCGCTAATTGTCAAAATATATTTACAAAAAGATGACCCCAATTTGACCTTACTTCCTGTCCAAACCGGAAGTCAAAAATTTAATATTTAAAAAAATCATATCTCAACAACCACAACAGGTAAATTGAAATTGTTTACACCATTGTATAGATTGTTAATTGTCAAAAAATATTTACAAAAAGGTGACCCCAATTTGACCTTACATCCTGTCCAAACCGGAAGTCAAAGTTTAATATTTAAAAAAATCATATATCAACAACCACAAGTAGTAAATTTACATTTTTGCACCATTGTATAGATTGTTAATTGTCGAAAAATATTTACACAAAGATGACCCCAATTTGACCTTACTTCCTGTCCAAACCGGAAGTCAAGGTTTAATATTAAAAAAAATCATATCTCAACAACCACAAGAGGTAAATTCACAAATTTTGTACCATTGTACAGATCGCTAATTGTCAAAATATATTTACAAAAAGATGACCCCAATTTGACCTTACTTCCTGTCCAAACCGGAAGTCAAAGTTTAATATTTAAAAAGATCATATCTCGGCAACCACAAGAGGTAAATTAAAAAATGTTGCACCATTGTACAGATCGTTAATTGTCACAAAATATTTAAACAAAGTTGACCCCAATTTGACCTTACATCCTCTCGAACACCTAGAGTTTGTGTCGAGACAAACTCTGAATCTCTAGTTATCTTTTGATCTCTTGCCTAGAGTGTAAGTTGTAATGCCCCCCCACTCCCCCCCCCCCTTTCTTTCAAGACATACATGTACTAGAGTGGGCATGTGGCTTGTTTCAAGTATGTAAACAATTGTGCCAGGTTTCTAAGTTTATTACAGGGGCTTGTGACAATAGCTTGCACAATGTTGCACAATAAACAGTTGTGTAATAAACCATGTGGCTTGGCTTGCATGCTACAAGGAGGGCCATGCCAAAGGAAAATACAATTTTGTGTGGGGGGCGCATGAGATTATTTTGGCGTGCACATGACAATGTTTTTTTACGTGACCCTTCAGGCTCCGTACATTTTTTTCTGTGATATTATAACTTTCACTTTTATATTTTTTTTATACTTCTTGTTGTCGTTATAATACTGTTTTGGCATCCATAAAATAATAATCAAAACAGAAAAAGCAAACAATTCGTTGTAAAATTTTTTGTTCTTTTGTTTCATTTTATTTTGAACTAATTAAAAGCAATTTAATAATTTTTTCAATTAATTATTATTATTATTACTTTTTTTTTACAAACAAATAAGTTTAAATTAATTCCCGCAATACCTAGACATGTATACAACACAATTAGATAACAAAATCGTTGGGAAAATGCCAAAGAAACCCTCTTAACTTATTAAAACCGTGTGTCAGATGTTTCTGACATGGTCACGCATTTGCGTTACGACCAAAAAGGTCCCTCGTTTGAGGGTTACATATAATATAAAAAGCAATGGCCCAAGGATGGATCCCTGTGGTATGCCATGAGTAAGAATACCAAAATTTGAATTTATACCATTAATGGACACGTACTGTGATCTATTGGAAAGATAGCTCCTAAACCACTCAAGAGGAATTCCTCTGATACCATAAGATGAGAGTTTATGCAATAATATTTGGTGGTCGATAGTATCAAATGCCTTAGAAAGGTCAAGAAATATTCCAATAGTGTGTTTGGAGTCATCAATTGCATTAGAAACTTTATCAATAAAATCAAGGAGTGCATGAGTGGTTGAATGTTTGCTACGAAAACCAAACTGTGATTTAGTCAAAATATTATATTTATCCAGAGATTTAATGGTACGGGCGTAAACACATTTGTCGAAAATCTTGGAAAAACAGGGCAGGATTGAGATAGGTCTATAATTTTCAATACAATTTAGATCACCCTTTTTGAAAACAGGGATGACTTTGGCAATTTTAAATTGGGATGGAAAAATGTCAGTCATAAAGGATGTATTGACAATATGCGCAAGAGGTTTACAAATGGATGAAATTGACTTTTTAATAATAGAGATATTAATTGTGTCATGGCCAGAGCTTTTTTTGTTTTGCAAATCTTTAACAATATTCACAATCTCATATTCATTAACTGGGGTAAAAAAGAAGGAATTTGTATTAGGATTGCCAGGTAGTCAGTAAAACTAAGAGATGGGTGGATGGGTTGAATGTTGCTAGCAAGATTAGGACCGATGTTGATAAAGTAATCATTAAAATAATTTGCAATTTGTTCAGTATTATTAATTAATTTGCCATCAAGAATAATACTGCTAACACTTTGAGAGGATTTTTTGTTATTCAAGACGGAATTAATTACTTTCCAAGTATTACGGATATTATTTTTTTCTGATGAACGTAAAAGATTGGTGAGGATATTTTATACTTAGTGTACTTGGTTTTATGTGAAATGGTGGGATTAGACAAATATTGACGATATAGTTTATTTTTCTTATTAATATATTTGAGGAGGGAATGCGTAATCCAAGGGGTTTTAGAACTATGGCTGGTTTTGGTTTTGGGGTTATGTCGAACTAAAGGAATATTTTTATCATACAAATAATTAAAATTATCCATAAATGTATTGTATGCTGCTTCATGGTTATTACAACAAAATACATCAGTCCAATCAAACGAGTGCAAGTTATCAATAAAATTTTGAAGGTTAACATTAGAAAAATTACGAGAAAAATTTACCTTTGTAAATATTTAGCTTTCAGAGTGAAACTTGTCAAACATTTTTGATCATTACTAAAGCTATATTATACCTTTAAATTCGGTGGTCGTAACCAATACAGTTTGTGGGTATAGTCTAATACACGTTTAACAGCGGCGTAGCCAGGACTTTTTCAGTGGGGGGGGGGAGGCACAGGGGGGGGGCATTGCTTTTCAGTGGGGGAGCCAGGGGTATGGGTTTTTTCCCTTTTCTTTTTCTTTTCTGTTTTTTGGGGCACTATGAGGATTTTTCGTGGGGGCACCTGGGGGCACTGGAAATTTGTGGGGGGCACGTGCCCCCCCAGGCCCCCCCCCCCGTGGCTACGCCGCTGACGTTTAATAACAATAGCATGCGACGCAATAGGGAGGCTGTGTCGTCAAAGAACACCCGTATATAGGGGCCTTCCATAAAGTACGTACACACGAAGGGGGGAGGGGGGTTGTTGACATTGCGTACACCATGCGTACAGGGGGGGAGGGGGGATCCAAGCCAATGCGTACCGTACGCAAACCGACAATTTGCTTTTAATGAATTGTCATGAAATCAATGTACTATCTCATATAAATAACTACCAGGACCAGCTTTTGTGCATCGAAAAACAGTTATAACACAGTACCCTTCACCCCCAACCAAAAGTAAATTTATCTTCCCAGCGCCAACTTCGCTTCGGCCTATAGACCACAACATTACTAAAATAAAAAGACTGCTATGAAACCGGCAGTGTACACAGGAAACGTACAGGTGATTGATACAATGTATCAATTTCACCCACGCGCTGTCGCTCACAATGTAGTACAGCTGTATATGATGTACCTGTAAATATTCCCATGGTGATGTAATCGACGGCTGCATGAGTTGTTTGTTAAACACTGAAAAAATAGTGGCTTGAAGCCTGCATTTATTTTGTCGTATAAAATACACGGTCAGAATGGCTAATACCGGGGGAAATTCCAACTCGGGGCGCTACGCTAAACTTGTGGAGATGTACAAAAAAGCAAATCCAACGAAGAAACAGTTGCAACTAACGGAAGCACAAGATCAATCATTCATCCTGGCCCGTTTATAATAAAAATGTTTGCAAATTTTTTTGTGTCAACATTTTGTGATTTATTTCAGTCTTTGGATGCGACATGCGAATCATACTACTACAGCAGGTGTACTGTGACGTTTAATGATGCTAGAATAAGGTAGTCTGAGAAGTCAAAAAGAGATATGGAATGCGTATGCGTACAGGGGGGGGGGGAGGGGGGGGGGTTGGAGCCACTGCGTATGCCATGCGTACAGGGGGGGGGGAGGGGGGGGGGTAAAAAAAAGTCGGCATTTCGTGCGTACGTACTTTATGGACAGCCCCTAATGGTATATTTCTCGTAAATTAATACCAGCCACCATTAGGTCAAACATAAGCCTACTGCTGTTCATTGTCAATATCAGTTCATGACTAACTGATGCATTGGACTTTAAGCATCACACCCCACATCCACCCCATTCCTCACTCCATGCTCATCATGAAAACGGTTAAATAACCGTCTATGTACGGGGTTCTTTTCGAGGGCATTTGACTGTTGACCCAAATGTGCACACGGGGGCATTTGGACTGGCTTTTACTGTCATTTTGACCACCCTGAACAATACAAGACAATACTTTTAACCAGTCAAAAACGGTCAACTCATTTTGACCTGTAAATGTACTTACTACACGTAAAGTTTGACAGTATTTGACTTTTAAGTGTACTAGATATACCTTGGGAAGTATATGAACATTTTGACTGATTTTGACCCTTGTAGTAGTAGGAGGGTTAACCATTATGTACTATATCATGCACAGGCCTCAATGTGGAAACGATTTTGCGAAGTCATTGGAAATCAATAAAGATATAGATGGTGTTCAATTTGCAAAATTAAAACTAAATTCAATCCCACCATGCCATGTATTTGACGTTGTGAGGTTTTAGACAAAAAACAAATCAACACTGAAGTAAGGCAGGCAGGCATTGCGTGATTAATGTAGTACAGACGTACAGGCTCAGAAATATTAATTTTGGCTAAGATCATGTGATTCCACAACACCGCTCATCGAGCAGCAAGCGCTTCAATCACATCTGACACTCTCTCTCTAAGATGACGTCATCGGGCTTAAGCCGTGAGAAGAGCCTAGCGCTCCATCTGCCGGGAAAACCCCCCACCTCTGGAGAGCTGTTCAACATCATCAAAGCAGTGATGAAGGAGGATGAAGTCAAGTGCGTCCAGCACCTAAATGAGGCGAAATGGATTATCACCTGTGCCACCGATCTACACAGAAATAAACTTTACGGAGCTACCCTCAAAATTAACGAAAAGGTTATCACCACAACAGCCGCTGACGGAAGCACCGCCTTTGTAAACATCTTCTTCGCACCCCAGGAATTGGCCGACTCAGCGATTATCGCGAAGCTCAGCCAGTTCGGCCGAGTCCTGTGGGTACCGACGCGGACATTGGCAGACACAACCGGGGTGGGAAAATGGCATCCGGCGCGCAAGGATGGAGATCATGACACCAATACCGTCCTTCGTATGAGTGGGACCTCACCAAATCATGATAAAGTACGAAGGACAGGAACCAACATGTCGAAATTGCGGAATACCCGACCACCTTGCAGCAGGATGCGTATTCACCACATGTTTCAACTGCGGGGAGGTCGGGCACCGAAGTGCCGGATGCCAACAGCCGAGGCGGTGCCGCATCTGCAACCAGTCGGGGCATCTAGCTAAAGATTGCCCCAACTCGTGGCGCAACACGACCAGGCGGCCCACCCCGGCTAACCAACAATCTTCCACCCCGGTTGCAACACCCACCACCAACCCGTCAGCGGCACCCTCCACCACCCGGTCAGCGGCACCCTCCACCACCCAGTCAGCGGCACCCTCCACCACCCGGTCCGCGGCACTCTCCACCACCCGGTCAGCGGCACGCACTACCACCCCGACAACGGCATCCACTACCACCTCATCAATGGCACCCATCACCACCCCGTCAACAGCATCCACTACCACCTCATCAATGCCACCCGTCACCACCCCGTCAACAGCATCCACTACCACCTCATCAATGGCACCCGTCACCACCCCGTCAACGGCATCCACTACCACCTCATCAATGGCACCCGTCACCACCCCGTCAACGGCATCCACCACTACTTTGACTACAAACACAGCAGCAAAACAAACCGTGGAAGCGAGACCGGCCCGGACAGCGACTTCCGACCCACCCGATGAGGAGGAGCCCGCCTGGCCAGCGCCACCGCCACCCATCGCACGCCCCAACAAACAACCAAATCAGCCCCACAACCTCCCACCCAGCGGCGTAGCCACAGGGGGCCTTGGGGGGGGGGGGGGCACGTGCCCCCACAAATTTCCCCCAGGTGCCCCCTACGAAAAATCCTCATAGTGGCCCCAAAAACAGGAAAGAAAAAGAAAAGGGAAAAAACCCATACCCCCTGTGCCCCCCACTGAAAAAGTCCTGGCTACGCCGCTGCTCCCACCCACCAAAGCTCCGGACCCTTGGTGGCCCAAAAACCTTACGGACTCTAGCAGCGATGAAGACACACGTACACCGTATCCAGCTCCACCACCATCCAAAAGTCAGAAACACCTGCAAAAAAAAAGAAAAGAAAATGCTTTGGAGTGACATGTTCGCCGCCAACCCCATGTCTGGACAATACTATATTCTTGAGGACGAACTCGAAGCAGACCACGTTTCGGAGACCTCCTCCGGTGGGTCGACAATATCCTTGGCTAGCGTGCAGTGGCGTAGCTGGCTTTGTTCGCCAGTGGGGGCGAATCGGATCCCAGGGGGCCCACCTTATGTAAAAGCGGCCCTGTATACAGGGCCGGATTTATAAGGGGGCAAAGGGGGAAATTGCCCCGGGCCCCCCTGCCAGAGGGCCCCCAGACTAAGGACTTCCTTTATAAAAAAATAAATGTAATCATTATAAAATTAGTTTTATATTTTTTTTCGAAGAAATGCGGTTTATCATTCATTTTAGTTCATTTTTTATTTGTCATGTAATTTAATTTCTATGTCGAGGGGCCCCCGAACCTGAAGTGCCCCGGGCCCCTCAAGGTCTAAATCCGGCCCTGCCTGTATAGTCCTGCCTGCTGGTGGGCCGTCAGTCAGTCCCATAAGCATGTGAAAAAAATTCGCATGTGTTAGGGGGGGCCCACTTATTCTGGAACTGGAGCCAGGGGGGCGGCCGCCCCTGCCCCCGCTAGCTACGCCACTGCTAGCGTGGGCAGCGAACGATCGCTCTCCGAGTCGTCATCATCACCTGCTGGCCACGCTAGCCAACAGGACACCGGGTTTACACTTCCGAGATCCGAGATCCAGGAAAAAGAATAAAGCAAGGAAGCCGCTGTTTTGAACTGTATGTTTTTCTTTTTCACCCGGACACTAAACCAATGGACATTTGGCTCTAAACAACGGAAAACATGTATTTTTTATTTATATTACTTTAATCACTGAATTGAACTCTATGTTTTTCTTTCTCACTCGGACACTAAACCAATGGACATTGGACTCAAAAATTCAAAAATTTAAAACATGTATATTTATTTATATTACATTATGTTAGCATTACTAAATGTTGATTTAATTTTGCCCTACACCGACGTGTGTATAGCACTCACGGTATGCTCAGTGCTTTCCGAGTGTCTGTGAAAAAACTACACAGGCGACTCGGGCGGGATTCGAACCCACGACCTCCTGCTTACTAGTGCAGACGTCGGTGTAGGGCAAATTAAATCAATTATTTATCTCCCGACGCAAGAATTTCACAAATTTACTAAATGTTGTTTCTTTAAATGTTTATCGGTTTGAGAAATCAGGTCAAACGCCGCCAGATTTTCGACTCCTGTAGCAGTGAGAATGTCGATGTCTTACTGTTGCAGGAGACCCACGCCGCTGGCTACAAGGAAGCCAGGGAGTGGGGTAGAGAATTTGGTGGCGAAGGGGTTTGGTCCTTTGGGACAACCTCCAGTGCAGGAGTAGCCATTTTGTTTTCAAGTTTTTAGTCAAACATAATTATATAGGCTACATGAGTCAAGGAGGAAAGATTTTCCATTTTGTTTTAAATGCAAACACCTTTTGTGAACCACTTTCTGGTTTTCCTTTACCTCCACTTTTGTTTAATTGACTCACCACTTTTATTTGTAAATTAATTTCTCTATATCACTTGTATATTTTATTTGCAAGAATAAAATATTTCTGAAACCGAAATATTAATTCACATCTGTCAACGTGCAGAGGGAGTGTGTGTGACTTTCTGAAGGCATTCAAACCGAGAACGTATAACAAAAAGGACAACTTAGGTCCCCGGTTGCTATCATAATGGAGGACAATACGTCTTTGGTTACTATCACAATAGAGGGGAACAATGGGAGGTCCCCGGTTTACACCATAAACAAAGCTGTGTGTGTGTGTGGGGGGGGGGGGGGCTGACGCCCCATAATACCGATTTTTTCAGTCGGCAAATCGAGCTTCGATCAGCAAAATAACCCACCAAATCAAGACATCGAAGCTTGTAGGTTTGTAGTTTTTGTGCCCGAGGTGATTTCATTTCAATTTTGGGGAAAATTGTTTCTCATGCTTACCCTCCCCCCTCAAAACTTTATTACGCCTACCCTTCTCATACAGCCATTTTGAAGGTGTTAAACTGTTTAACACCGCTGAAGTCAGTCGGCAAATTGGCTACTTCCCCGTCCCCAATATTGTGCCTACGCTACGGACCTGCACTTTCATCTCATACAAAACCCCAACAACTCATCTGCAAAACATTCTCAACATTGTATGGGGGCGCGGTGCTTGTGTTCCAACTAAATGTGACAAATTTAAACTCCTCTATTTAATGAAATCCAGCGCGTGTTGAAGCCAAAACCTGTTTATCTGGCATGTTTTCAATGGTCTAGCGAGCTACACGATCCATTGTCCTTTTTTAGCTGAGTAATGTTTAGTCATGACACCATGTCAACTTAAAACGCCAATGGTATTAAGCTTTGAAAATGAAACTCAATCGTTTTCTTTCATTTCCTCAAAGCTTATGCATAACGGCGGAGTTAACAATGCAATGCGCAATTTGATAAATATTTCAGTATCATTGAATGAAGTGGAACATGAGTAACTTTTGATTTTAAGCCCCTATGTACTAATGATAATTACCAAAAACATTAATGATCAAAGTTTTATAAAGAACCATTGTAAAAACTAGTTTTTATGTTGTGGTGCATATAGTTTTTAATTGAGAGGAGCTTCGAGTACGACTTATCTTTAACAAGACACTGCGTTTCGTGTTATTCGACATATAATGCCCTCGGTGAAAATGGTGACGCACTGTCAAAGCAAGTTTTGATGTTTAAAAGCATTTCTGATAACACTTTATGAACACGTACTTGCGTAAAAATTTCAACTTACACAACATAGGTACACTGACACGTTAAAATGTCATGCACAAAAACATGTTTATGGGGTGATAACACTAAATCACGTTTATTTTCAAAAATGTGTGTCTATAAATTAACACAAAGACGCATTCATACAACTTTGTTTTTTATAGTGCGGTTTATACACCATTAAGAAAGACGATCGATGGGCGACTGCCATGTTCTATAGATTACTAGTTCTTGATTTCCATTACTTTCCTTGACAAAAGATATTCCCCCTTACACAACAAAACAGTATAACCTTGATTGGGAGGCTACTTGAATTGAAGGACCTTTGACGCATTGAAGTATATTACTAGTTCTTGATTTCCATTACTTTCCTTGACAAAAGATATTCCCCCTTACACAACAAAACAGTATAACCTTGATTGGGAGGCTACTTGAATTGAAGGACCTTTGACGCATTGAAGTATTTTCCAGTGCTCCCCAGGTGCCCCCCACGAAAAATCCTCATAGTGCCCCAAAAACAGAAAAGAAAAAGAAAAGGGGGAAAACCCATACTTCCTGGGTCCCCCACTGAAAAGCAATTCCCCCTGTGCCCCCCTACTGAAAAAGTCCTGGCTACGCCGCTGAGTATGTATGCTTTCAGGTAGCATGGAAGACCAGAGGTAACAATGAATAAGAGATGCTAGGGTTGATTAACACAAAACAGTTAGAGAGAAGTAAATGGTGAGAATTTCAAAACTACAATATGCACAACATAAAAACTAGTCTTTTCTCAGAACCCTATTCTTTCAATAATCCACAAATCTCACTATATGACCTTTAACTAAGTAAAAAGCCGTCTGAAAAGGTAGGCTTGTATGTCTGTTATAATGCAGCTATTTATAAACTTCAAATTGACATGCCGGTGCTGTTGCTTTTCGAAGAATTCTCTTTCGCTCGTGCTCACCAATATAAATCCAATCCTTTGGATAAAGGCGGTGGGGACGTTGGCCCTCTGGCGGTGAAATGCATTAAGGCTCTGAGTTCAGTGTGTAATTAGTAAACGTAACAATCATCCTGACAAATGAGCTCGGCTGAAGTGCTTTCATCTTTACAGAAAACATAAAATTGTTAGGTCGAATTTACAGAAGAGTTGCCGCCCGGAAACTTTTTGTATAAAACATGAAAACTTAAAAACAAATAACAGTGTTTCCACGTTTTCTCAAAAACGTGAGCACATACTGTGACGAAGCTTTCACAGATTAGTTTTATAATCTTTCTTGAAAACTAAAGCGTTGAAATGAACGTACGATACCAAATACCAATCCAATACCGATACCATCTTCCCTTATGTGGATAGTCGTACAAATCACAGCTAAGGCCTATTGTGTATTTTTCACATAATGTATTTGTTTTGGAGGGGCATAGGCCTACGTTGTTGTCATAGCCATAAAATACTGTCCGCCCGTAAAACGTACAGTCACTCCCCAATGAAAATGTATTTTGTAAAAAAAATAAGTGAACCTGTGCTTTAATGTGTTTGCCTACAAAAACGTTTTGGTTGAGCCAGTTTGGGCACTGTAGAAAAACCAATGATGCATGATTAATTCATCTTTACAATAGTTTATCGTCATTTGAAAAGCTGCAATGATTCGTCATCTATATAGCCTGAATATGTTCCTTTATTTCTTTACACGGTGTGTGGAACCAAAAGCGAGGGTCACCCAGGCTTATTCCAAATATGAACCGTGCAATTCTTATACCACAAGGTCATGTTAAACAATTGTCTTTGTCAGAAATCAGTGAAATAATAAGTACATTTTGAGGAGTGTAAAAACACGGTACACGGCTGAACGGCTGGGGCTGAGAGTGTATTGTTTTTTTAAGTGACGGCACATCATATGTAAAGGCCATTTTCACGTAGGCAGGCCTACATAAAACTACAGAGGTTATATACATTTTTTTAATCTGAGGTGAAGGTTTATACAACGATCATTTCAAGTTTGATAAAGTCAACCCAGCGTACCCCACAAAAAGACCTGGTGGACTGAAAGCCAACATCATGGAGTATATGGATAGGCTTTTCTCCGTTTTCCTTTGCCTTCTGGTTGTCCGGAGCGGTTTTTGTCGTTCAACTGGAGCACCCGCGATGGCTTGTAGCACTCTTACGCCGCAGCACCCCGGTACAGCGCCGAGTAGCAGCCCAAGCCCGTATCAATTGGATGTGGTATCTGGTAATACATACACACCCGGTGGAACAGTAACAGGTTTGTGTTGAATTTTTTTTTACCAATAAATGTACAATTCTGTAGTTAAATTAGAACAAATATGCTCAGAAATTTAACCTACACATTCATTGGTGTTGATGAATCTGGATTTACTTGTCAATAATGAATTAAATTAAAACTGGATTGAAATAAATAAAACTGTATTGAAATAAATAAAACTGGATTGAAATAAATAAAATTGGATTGAAATAAATTACATGCAAACAAATTATTTCGAATCTGTGTCGGGAAACACCAAAAATCCAAATATTAGAAACAATCTTCACCATAAGTATTTGTAAAGTGCCTATTATTTTTCGTTTAAAAATATGAGATGTTCGTGTCCAAGTAAGCATTTGATTTCATCCAATACTTGCTATTATGTACTGCACATTGTATCCCATGATGTTTATAGTGTTTGTACAGGAATAGTCCGATACTGTTCAATTTCGATCACGTGTGTTATATCAACATATTCAACGATTTTGCTGTACCATATATGCATATATTGTTACCTCAAACAGTTTTTTGATTATGTTTTTGTTTACGATTTATTTTTTATAAATTATTTTACACGTATTTTGGAAAATAACAGCTGTATATGGTTTAGTGTCGACTGTCGCAGCTGAAGAACTATAAACATGAACAAAATATATTTTTGATGATAATGACCATTGTAATAATTTATTGTGAGTTGATTAACTGTTGATTAATAATTTTGTTTTTTTTCCCTCATCGTCTTTGTATACAACGTTCTGATCGTCCGTAAAAGCTATTTATAATTGCCTATATTTATTATTTCCCATGAGGTTAAATGTGAATAAACCATAACAATTGAAACGATAAACTGACGTTAATAGGCCTAAACGTATTGAAGGTTTATGGCTATTTTGAGGTTAAATCCACCGAAACATCAGGAACTGTAAGTGCCACCTTGGACATAATGTTCATAGTCAAATTTCATAGCACTGCTAAGCAGAATACATTCCTTAGCAAATTTATTAACTAAGCAAGATTTAGTGCCACAGCAATATTAATTACGGAACAATTTTGCTGGTAACCTATTTTTTCTGTGCTCAGCATATATTGTGTGCTTAGAAGCTCTATGAAATTAGCCCCAAGTGTCATACGTTGACCCCTCTCGCTGTATAGCTCAACGAACTTTCATTTATTATGTTTCTATATCAATGGAACTGACATGAAAATTTAATTGTGTTGGACTCCTAATGGGCAAATATTCATTACCAGTATCCATCAACGTCGCGGATGGTTTACATCACTAATTTGTAGACCCTATCTACAGACGGCAATTGTGTTTTTCAACAGAACATTTCTATTTCATTTGAGTGTTTGGGCTGATTTGACGGTAAAAATAGATTGAAATGTTGAATTGCTATTTGAGACATTGAACAAAAAAATCCGTCAAGGATTAGTACCAGTAAAATAAAAACTCAAATTAATAAAATTCTGGCGCATTGTTTTAATCCTCAGCTTTCACGAGGGCATGTGCAGTCTTCCAATTGGCCAGCACGGCTGTCAATCAGAATCAAGCGTGTTTTATATATCGCTTTTATACAGTTTCCGACATCCAAATTTCATAAACAAAAATTTGTTTCGTTTAATAACGATTATCTTTCAAAATGTGTTTGCTTTTTTAATTCTAATTTTGGGTTTCTTGGGCCAAACACGGGCGATATATCTTAAAGAAAAAACTTTACAGTGACACATTGTAGAACAATTATTCGTATGATTTTACAGATTTTACAGATAAGTATGATTTTACAGATAAGTATATGCCCCAAAATGATTTATATGATTGGCCTGTCATAAATCCTTTTGGATAAATAACTGTTTAATCAAGCTTCTGACAGTAATTTTGTGAAATATCTGATTTCAGGGGCATTTCTAATTTTGTTTAGAAATGATCTGATTGTTTAAATTTGAATTTTAAAAATGTCCTGAAAAAAATATTAGAGATTATACTGACTATAAATTACGTCATTGCCAACAAATGTTTATATTAGTATTAGAGGGAATGTATACCTTTGGTAATGATTAAATGTATGTAAATGCATCCAAAATTACCGATGACAAAATTACCGATTTATGATGTAAAAACGTACTTGATGTGAAGTTGGTTATTGGACCAAACACAATAAGAAATAGTGTCGTCTGAAATGCTGGAATTGTTGAGAAAACGTGAAATGTTTTAATAAAGTAGATCACGGTAGTGATTCGTTTTCCTAATTAGAATACATACATTAAATGTACTGTGAAGTGGAAATAAATGTTTTATTGAATACACAAACATCTGAATACATTTTCTCGTTCATGACACATTTTACCAGTGGTGTGTGCTTCGTTTAAAGCTCCGATACAAACTTGTGATAATTTCAAAATAACTTATTTTGCATAAAATTTACTTGGTGTAGAGTTGATGGTGGTATCGCTTTGAAACTACTTAACTAGTTGAGGTTGCTGCATTTGAGTGAAATTATTTCTCAAGTGAATAATAGATATGAATGCATTTTCACTATTTTCTCAAAGAAAATGACTTAACGAAGAAAGCTAAAACTTCCACAGATTTGTTTTTTGTGTACATTTTTTTAATTTGATAAGTATGGATGTATTTACAGACATTTAACAAAAGATAATGCCTTAAATTATTTTTTAGAGATTTTGTAGGAAAATCATCAATATCCTCCATATTATTCAAAGATTGAGTCATTAACGGCAAACCTACAATCGAACCCTTCCAAACCTCTTGTATTAAAAGGGAATGTATATACAGGATTGTCTGGTATTGAGTTGTATACGTTTATTTCAACCATCTAGTTTTCTAAGAAATATACATCAGGTATATATTCTTAAACATCTGAAAGTGCCGGTACATATATTATCACAATAAGTGCGCACGTTTTTTTTTCTAAATTG
The DNA here is from genome assembly GCA_029582265.1 of Zoroaster sp. YZ-2022. Lineage (NCBI taxonomy): Eukaryota > Metazoa > Echinodermata > Asteroidea > Forcipulatida > Zoroasteridae > Zoroaster > Zoroaster sp. YZ-2022. The sequence goes on from CM055818.1 coordinate 38,423,632, forward strand.
TTTTATTTTATTTTTTTTAAATTTTAAATTTTTTTTTAGAAAGAACATTTTATTTAATAAAGAACATGTTTTTTATTTCTCAAAAAGTTACCAGGAATGCCAGACATTAAATCTTAAATTAAAAAAAAAACTATTCCGGTTTTCTCTGAAATGAAAGTACTTCACACTGAAATCATTTTGATTTATACGTTTTCTACCTTTACATCAAGCAAGTGTTTATTTAACATTTCGTTAATTTGACAATCTGGTCGAAACAATGACCAATCTTGTACCTTAGATCAGGTATTTTAACAACTTTTTTTTTAAATTGTCATTAAAATAAATATTCATTTATTTTCTACATGAACAAGCCATAAATAAAATCTTTGTAAATTAGCTACCGATCTTGAAGGATGCCAACAAAAACATTAAATCGTTTGTGTATAGGTCTATATGCTGTCAAAGTGGAACATTTACATGGTCAAACGACATATCCCAACCCGCGTGTGGGCTATAAATTTGCTATAAAGTTTGCAATGGAAACTATATATCATTTAAACAACTCGCCAGCCTTTTATACCCAAACAAGAGGACAAAAAAGAGACGAGGGTTCCGCGCCCAAATGCAAATGTTAGTCATTTGGCTACATGTCATTCAGATGGGCGTGCCTCTCACATATTCCATATCATAGATGCGCCACTGTATGATGTTATCATAATATTGATGCATATTATACTTTTAAGGGAAACAAAATTATGAAAACATGTTTGCACATTGCTCGATATGAAAGGATTGTATAGCTTTTATTATGTACAGACATTTTACCAATTGGTCCAATGGTGTATTGTCGTTTCACGAAAGGACATATAGGATAGCTCCCCACACAAATATGTTTGAAAATCATATATATCCACAATTCTTGAAAAAATATGTTCATAACTTGCAATAGGCCTACAAAGTAGAATAATATCATCATGCGAAATGCCGTGATTGAAATGACGTGAAATGAAATGTTATTCCATCCAAGGCATCACTGGGTCCATCCTATGCTTAATACAGTAAACAAGGTATTGCCAACTTATTGATTTCGTAACGAAAGTTGTTTCATAAACAAAACAGTGATGGCTTTTTAATATCCTTCCCAAAGGCTCTTCATTTCAGGTAATATGTTATTAGCTACTAATGGGAACAGCCCTGACAAACCATATTCAATGAATCGATCGATATTGTTTAATTCGTATACAACTCTTCAATTGAATGATGTCATGTCCGTATATAACCATGCACAATCCACAATATATTATTATAATCACTTCCCGGATACATTCAGATTTGCTGTGATACAGTGAGGACAGAATAGCGTAAAGTGACAATTATGCTAATGTATTATTGCTCGCACTTGTTACATCTAAACGCTTATACAAAAAATCAATTAGAGCAGGTGCTTTTCCTAACAACGGAACAGCAACGGCTATCTGCGTGACACAAAGTGGGAGATGTTTTTATTTTAGCCCGCGGGGGAGGTGTGATAAATCGGATTTAATTTAATTGAAATAATAATGAAGGTTCTGAATCATAACGTAAGTTTAAAGAAATAGATTTTTGATTGGAAATTGTGACTTTTGTATAATTAAGATTCAAAACCATGATGTGGACAACTTCGGCAAATTGTTGCGGGATGAATCAACGTAACAAAACGAAAGTATGTGTTGTGTATGGGCCTTATTCTTATAACAAACTATATTACATTCATGTTATACAAGCGAAACTTATACTCATTAGCACGTGCAATTTGGTTAATTATTCGATTACAAAATTACTGAATTTAATCTAAAAACTACAGCATTGGTATTTGGTAATAAATAGGTTAATTTCAACTCTCTAAATAAAATATTTGTTTTACATTTTACGTTTTACAAAAAATAAATGAAAATATTGCATTCAGCAACAAATAGGGAGTGTGGATTGTGCTTAATTATTATGCTTTATAAGTACAAACAAACTGGTGATTGTTTATAAAAACTTTATTTGTAAAATTTGAATAAATTAATGAATTTGTTTATTAATTATTGTTTTCATCAATGCTTTATTATTATTTTTTAAACAATATTTTATCGTTTATTTGGCCATTGTATAATGTGATGATGATTGTTTTCCCCCTTCAATAAATACCTGATTTACTGAATTTACTAAAATTACTCAATTTTATTATAATCTAAAAACTTACTTAATGGCAAGTTAGTGATGATGGTACCAAACATCCTGAGAAATGTGTCTGTATGACATGCTGTCATTTTTGAGGAAACATGAAATGTATTACAAATTTTAAATGGATCACGAAACGTCTTCGGATTGGTTTCTGTACATCTCGTTTGATTCTTATGAAGGATGCATTTACAAAACATTGTTCAATAGTGTATAACATATCCGAAATGCAACTTGATGTGAAGTTGGTAAAGGAAATCTTTCTGAAAAAATACACTCTCTCTCTCTCTCTGACGTGCTCTTATTTCAGAGACAAAAATCAAACAAATTTGCACATCTTCATTAAGTTTGTAGACGGCAATTTTGTTGGAACTCGTATCATTCATCTTGAGAAATGGTTATGTATGAAGTGATTTCATTTTAGAGAAATCTGGAATTGTTATGCCGACCGACAATTTTTTTGTAAAACATAACAACATAAAAAAACATGTTACAGTAATCATTGTTTCCTCAAAAACAAAGTCTTGATGTACCTTCTCTTTATTAACAAATTATCAATATAATTGCCCTATTTTGTATAATAAACTAAAACTACAAAGAACAAAAATGGATATCTAATGAAAGTCTGAACAAAACTACCAAAAAAGACATTCATCTGAGGAAACGTTTATCAGAACCCGCGTAAGCTAGACTGAGATAACTCCACCATGAGCAAAACGTTGAACAGAATACTGAAAGACACTGTTTTAAGTATTGAACTTATTTTGTTTAAGTGTCGACATATTACTGTAATATGAAGGATGTGAAATTTGGAACCAGTTTTCATCGGTGAGTGAAAGTGGATTGGTCAAAGCAGATGGCTGAATCGTTATACAATGATACGTTATACGGTCTATATGCCCAACTAAATAAAAGCTTATAATAGAGGCAATCAGTGATTAATAATAATAATAATAATAATAATAATAATAATAATAATAATAATAATAATAATAATAATGTGTGGACTTATATAGCGCACGTATCCACCAACTGAGTGGTGCTCAAGGCGCATTATATTATTATCCCTGCTCATAAGGCTCATAAGGCTCATAAATCATTCCTGAAACCATCTCAGCTCCCTGGGGAGTATACAGCTCAATTGCTGCCATTACAGCGCATATAGGGCTAATCAACCAATTCTGCCCTCACAGGTACCCATTTAACCCCTGGGTGGAGAGAAGCAATTATGGTTAAGTGTCTTGCTCAAGGACACAAGTGTCACGGCCGGGATTCGAACCCACATTCTGCTGCTGACACCAGAACTTGAGTCCGGTAAGCTAGACCGCTCGGCCACGACACTCCATAAGTACATAAAGTGAAGTATGCCTAAACTCTAAATGTTCACCAAAATATTTCAAGCTTTGCAAGTTCACTTGAACGCAATGGGTTATCTAAACAAGGAACTATATACTACCCGGTACCTTTCAAGATTGCACAAAAAATATTGACATAAGTTTCAAGGCTAGAATACCAATAATGAAACACAATTCAGGTCAATTCAATGCAGACTGCTTTCTTTGAATTCGTTCATCCATGCGTTTTCCATGGCTTCATAGAGCGAGTTTTTTCTTGGCTTTGGTGCTTTCATAAACGTAAAGAAAAATCACAAAAAATCAGCCTTATTTATGGCCGAGTTCACGGGGTAGCGGCTGTTACAAAATAGGTAGGCATGCCCACATGATCGACTTTGTTCGATTATAATTTGTTTCTTAAAAACTTATTATATTACATGTATAGACATTTTGGCTATTGTCTGCCTACATGATTGTTGCAGTTCATGAAACCTGCCACCATCACAATAGGCATAACCCAAGTAAACAATTTTCACAGTCAAAAAGAGATAGACGAAGACATAGATTCAGCGTAATAGGATTGGTTCAGTAAGGGATATGGGGCATCAATATTTTCATGGGGGAACTTGATACACACTTGAGGCACCCATGCAGGGGTGGGCGTACATGCATCGGATAGGGCCTTTGGGTGGGGGATCCTTCCCCCCCCCCGTGCCCCATAGTTATACCACTGCAAATTCGCCCTAATTTTCGAATAAAAAGCCCCTAAAGTAGAGACTCGTATTGGACTGACAGAAACAGTTTGTTACATGTCCATACGGTGAGTTTGATTTCTAAGAACATCAGTTAGAACGCATCGCCTCGATTTACCCCTTCATACTCGGCCCCATAGCTGTGTTTTATAATATTTAACCGAAATAGTTATCATTGTTGCAATTTTTATTTTTAATGAATTTATTTATTATTTTTTACATTTTTTTTTACAGACAACCAGTTCAGGAATGAGGAAACTACGAAAAGACAAATATTTTCAAAATATTGTTCATCAGAGGATCAATGGAAACACTTGTAGACGTCAATTTATGTTTTCTCCAACTTCCAAAGTGTTAAGTAATCTCACGTTTGATAGGCCATTTAATTCTCTTTTATATTTAGTGCGTCTCAGCGGTACCTCAGTCTTCCGTGGCCTCATCCTTCAAGCTCGCCAAGTTACTGGCGGTGGCCTCGTCGGTTCTTGGCAGCTACCCACTGATTATCAGTATCTAGCATGTACTGGTGATGCTAGTGGCCAAGCAACCATTACCCACAGAGCATCGACGGATAAGACGTTGCCGATAATTTTCACATGGAATGCTCCCACTCAGTCAGTCGGCAATATAGAATTCATGTAAGTATGTCCTTGAAACTTAATCAGCTGCACAGATACTTCAGATGTTCAGATGGGAACATCAACATTTCCTGTACATGTATATATATATAGGGCTAACCTTGATGCTATTTATTTTTAAAAATAGAAGTAATGTTGGGGAAAGTTGAGAGATTTTAATTTGTTGTTGTTTAGGCTATTTGAGTATTTGTGTAGGTCTACATTTTGAAAAAAAGTGGCCCATCTGTCATTTCCAAACGATAGACCTTAAGGCCTTAGTGGATGCTACTGAGAAGTCACAACCATTGGGCATCTAGGCTGCCTAGAGCATAACTATTATATACAATTTCGTGTGCTTATTTCTTATTGAAAATGTTTTTTTTAAATCTAAATAAAACCATCAAAGGAAGAGCTCGGTTATACACGATAATTTATTTTTAAAAACTTATTTATTATGTTTACAAACAATTACAAACAACTGAGTTCAACTGACGGTCAGTAGAACTCGTTCACAGGCCATATATTAATTAATTTGTTTGTTTGTTTGTTTGTTTAATGGCCTTAATTACATAATTTGTTCCTTGTATTTATGCAGCTTTTCTGTTGTTCAAAGTTTTACAACTTACTGGACAAACATGAATTCGCAATCTGGTAAGTCAATTAAAGACATAGGCTGACTTCATGTTCACTGGTAACCATGCACCACGGAATTTACCTTGCAACATACATAAGATTTAGCCCAGGTTGGACTTTCATCGTCATATACTACGGTGACGTCCAGGATTTAAAAAAAAAAATTGCTAATGCAGATATTTATTTATAATATATTTAATTTTTACCTTTGTGACAGTAGCCTATCCATGGGGGGGGGGGGGGGGGAGGGGCTCCCCACTTGTCGGCAAAATATTGTTTGTCGGTAATGTCACAAATTTGTTGCTATTTCTGAACTTTTTGTCTGCTAAATAGTGGCGTATAAACAATAACAAAATTTAAAAAAAGGAGAAAACAGATAAAAATGGTACATAAAGAGTTGTTTTAAGCGGTGTTTGTGTTATGGGCGGGCGGAATTAACATGCATGCAAAAAGTGAGTGCAGAAATAATATTTGCACCCCCCAGTTGAGCGACTTTAGAGATCTTCCATTTTTTGGGAAACAAAGTAAATTACAGTTTTGTGTCGGTACATTTACCACCCCCCAAACAAAAAATGTTTCCCCCACACTCTGAAAATCATGGCTACACCACTGCTGTGAATCTGCTTGACACCCAGCAGTAGAATTCCATGACCAAATACAATGCATCTCAGTGAGGTTTGAATTTAGAAATATCATTTTCACTAAGTGTGCTTAATGAAACTAACCCAATATTTAAATGCTGATTTAGTTTCGATGACTATTCGTCACTGAATAAAATTGAGTGTAGCGACACAAATGTCAGTGTCGGCGGACGGAGCACAACGGCGTACATATACCTACGAGTGTATCCGTGCCGAGCACGCACAACACCTAGCCCATGCCCAAATAAGAACGCCGTCTCTGTATGCACCGTAGGTGAAGGTGAAAGGTGAAAGGCCAACCTGGGCTAACACAACACCTAGACCTACCTGCTGCATAGAATTTGTTAACGCAAACCGCACATTAAAGGCCGGTTCATACAAGCGCGTCGCGTACGGACGGTTCAATGGGAAGGTATGGAATGACGAAACTCTAGGATCTTTAACGTTTAGATCTGGATTTCTTTCAGTAAAGTGACTTATTGAAATTGATATTAAAACCTTAGCGTCCATCATTATGGTTGTCATGGTTGTGTATGTGTATACTTTCTATAATGTTCATATTTTTGCTGTGTTAATTGTTGCGCCTCGGAATAGGCATGCCTAGATAGACGGCGCATTATAAATGCATTATTATTATTATTTATTATTTTATGGAAATCTCGTAATGCCGAGTTTCAGCTGTCTCCTGCACGATTTCAACATTTCAATGAAATTGTGCGGGTAATTATTGGACTCTGTTTTAGTATCCGGTGCGTAAGTCGATACGTAATACGCGCCCGCGCTGGTAGTACGCGCATCCTTTTTCACTACTTCCAGCAGTTCCAATGAGTTGGCATACCGTGATGTGTCATTTAACCTAAATTCCTTGGTTTTAACGTTCAAAAGCGATTATTGAGGCAGAAATTTACTTTTTTAAATAACATTTTGAGTCTTTACAACACATGCTAAATGCAAGTCCCAAACTTTCTCATTTATTGCGTAAATCCTGAAGGAAAAGGGTGGTCTATACATTTCCAATGGGCTTCTGATTGTGCGTTGGAGTGCAAGCCAGCAAGTGCGAAGTAGGCGTGGTTTATGTTGGATACGTCACACTTACGGCCAACAGGTTTTGACCAATCACATCACAGGCTGAGGAACTGCCAAACTTTAATTCACACCCTGAACTAAATTGCTCGCTTTAACCTTGTCCCCACACCGTATTGTTCTCACTAGCACAACTAATAACGTGGGGTAAATTGTTACGGGACGAGGTAGACTAGCTTCGCTCAGTGTGTACTAGACTGTATGTAGATAAGTTTCAGTTGTGCGAAACTTTTAACAAAAAGTCATTCGTCAATGGTGGCTTTCGGCTGTTTGACGGATTGTAAGTTTTGACTTTGCTTTGTTGATTAACTTTCGAACAATAGTTCATTTTTACTTGAAGATTTCTTTTTCTTGGTATGTCTGTCATGAAAGACACACGCATCTTTTACCTGTAAAAATTGTTAATGTTAGCTGTTGTGTAGTCCGAATGCCTCATTCCGTTCACAGTCTCCTGTTTTTTAATATATTATGTCGTAACATTAATTGTCGCTTAACGTTAACGTTAGTCCAAATGCTTCTGCCGTTCACAGACAGTCTCCTATTTTTAGAATAATTATGTAATTTGTCGCTGTGAGCGACAAATTACGTAATTATTCTGTTATTCTGTCAAGTGTATAAATTGTCCATTTAAAAGATGACTTCATGTATCGTCCATGTACGTAATTCGCCGCACTCGTGAAATGACGCACTTACATTTGGCTAGCCTTTATTAGCAATTCTCGGAAAATTTACAAAACTAACGTTATGGCGTATTACTGGTTGTATGATAAACTTATCTAAGTCGTGCTTGCTACAAAAATAAAATTCATAGTGAAATTGTATCCTCAATTTACCCTAAATGACGCACCTAAGGTTATATAATCAACTGGACAGTAACTTACAAATGAAGTTAGCAGTTTGGTGTTTCAGTTTGTTTCAGTCAGTGAAGGATTCTCTTGTAAAATGCTGAATTTCAGTGCGTGATCATATGCGTGGACGTCTTGAGTGGCGTTTTTTGAGACGCCCAGAATTATGGTCATCAAAAAATTGATGTCGGTATAATAACTCACCCCCAAACTGTTAAAGTTGATGGGGGCACAGAAAATGTACTCAAGAAGAAAACAGCTGAATCATGTTTCATCTTATTCCAGATGGTTGTAAAATTGTTTTTAATCTTGAAAATAAAAATATTGTTCTAGATTTTTAAAATAAAATGGTATAATTTGGAGAAGCTCTCAAAACTTTTAATCAATATTCTTGAAAGACCAATAAAATGGAAGGTGGTTAAAAATTTTGCAAAAAGTACTTTAAATCTTTGAAATGTGTAAAACTTCTGTTAACATTTTGTCAAATAAAAGATTTCTTTTCATAACCATTTCTCAATAATTTTCTACTGCCGACGAAATAAACACCACGAATTAAGTAGTCTTCGTTCACTTCTTCTATAAGGAATGTGTCCATTTTGAGGATCAGTATTTCTTTAAAAAATCATTGCAAATGCACAGCATTCATATCTTTTGGTTTCCACAGACAATAGCTCGTTGACGGCACAGAAAAATAACATCACAGAAGTTCGTGAAAAAAAAATGAGGTCATGTACATCCCTTACTATTTGTATCTAGTAAAATCAGTGGTTAAACATATGTTTGAACATATGTGTGGCCTACAATGTATCAATGGGAGACCATCTTACCCTACAATCTCAGTGGTGTGACAGTACACAGAAGGGTAACCATAGGAGGCCACTGGCAACAGCTAATGGCTTGGAGTGGCCTGAATGGGTTGTTTCAAAAATTGCACTGATTGTAGGAGGGTAATACAGGCACTAAGCATCTGTCATTTTCAATAATAATAATAACAATGAATATTTGTAATGAGCCGGTATCTGTCAAAAAACCGCTCATGAAGCAGCGATACAACATGTACAAGAGAAATACAAAAACAGACTACAGTATGAATAAGATATAAACTACAATTAAATGCAATCCTCATTAAATATGTCTTGAGTGCAGTTTTGAATGATGTCAGAAATGGATAAAGTTCCGGAAAGTCCTTCCACAATGAAGACACAGCTGAAGTAAATAATCTTTCACTCCAGGATCTGTTGCTCTTAAACAAAATTAATAACTTAATCTTAAAGGACAGCAACCATACTTTATTTAATTAAAACATATTTATGGTCTTAATATATTTCTCGTGGAAAATTGTGTCAGGTTCATGTTTGTTGAATATTCCACCAAAATAAATAGTTATAATAACAATTCTCTAAAATAACACCTCTCTATGTTTTATACATCAATATAAAACAGTTGTACTTGAAGGTGCATGTGATTCTAATCCATGTATAAATGGAGGAAACTGTACCAGCACTGATCCCACCGTCTATACCTGTAACTGTGTCTCTGGATTCATTGGGGCTAGATGTGAAACACAACTTGGTAAGTTTGTTTGTAAAATGCTTAATAAGTACACTTTCTTATTATTTCATGCAGAAAATTATTCACTTTCCCTCTTAAAGTAGTACCATTGTTACACTATGAATGTTTTCAGATAATTTTTTAACTTATAATCTGTGAATTATCAATCAATTTGAACTAAAATCAATATTTAGTTTTTCAGTCTGCCTTTCCATTTCATGCTGAAATTCATTTACTTTGCCTTTTAAAGAAGAGCTTTTCATTTTAGTAAGACAAATATTTCTCCTTTGAAGGTTTAGTAGTTACATTTTTAGCTCACATGAAGTATTTGTACATTAGACACATGAAAGTAATGTGTCAGAATAATGACTGGTAGTACAGTATCTTGTTTAGTTTTTGTTTCTGCTTTTCTCTAGATCCCTGTCTCTCAAATCCTTGTGTGAATGGCATTTGCTCGAGATCTAGTAGCAGCAATTCCTATGCATGTCAGTGTAATACAGGTTACACTGGCCTAACATGTGACACACCTACAGTCAGTACAGGTACAAATATTAACCACTCATATTAGAACCATATAAAGGCACAATAACTCAGTCCTATGAAATACAGCTAGGATTAATTCTGAGAAGAATACAAACCATCATCCCTATTCCCCTGAAAATAAAAGTTTTGACTAAACAGCACTCCCTTTGTTGGTTGATGATACTTATGATTCTTCAAATGAGAACATAATTGTTTGAGATTTCAAGTAGCACCACCTTTTAGGAAAATACAACAAATGCCTTTAAAATAAATTGCATATGCCTAGATCAATTTTGCAAATTTGTAATTAATATTTAATAGCAGGTGCATGTGATTCCAATCCATGTATGAATGGAGGAAACTGCATCAGCACTGATCCTAACCTCTATACCTGTAACTGTGCCTCTGGATTCACTGGTGTTAGATGTGAAACACCAATTGATGGTATTTTTGTTCCTAAAATGGTGTTGCTTAAAATAACGCTTTCTTATATAATTTGAATTAAAGCAAATATTAAATTTTCAGTCTGCCTTTCCATTTCATTCTGTAAATCCTTTACTTTCCATCTTCAAGAACAGCTTTTCATTTTAGTAGGACGAATATTTCTCCTTTTTTTCTCAACTTTGAAGGTTACATATACTTACATTTTTATAGCTTGCTTGAAATTTTTGTAAACTATAGACACATGAAAAGTAATGTGTGGCAGTCAGAATAATAAATAGGCTTACAGATAATGTAGCCTGGTAGTACAGTAGATTTTGTAGTTTTTGTTTCTGCTTTTCTCTAGATCCCTGTCTCTCAAATCCTTGTGTGAATGGCGTTTGCTTGAGATCTAGTAGCAGTAATTCCTATGTATGTCAGTGTAATACAGGTTACACTGGCCTAACATGTGACACACCTACAGTCAGTACAGGTACAAATATTAACCACTCATATCAGGACCATTTTAAGGCACAATGACTCAGTCCTATGAAATACAGCTAGGATTAATTCTGAGAAGAATACAAACCATCATCCCTATCCCCCTAAAAATAAAAGTTTTGAGAGACCACATAGGCCTACTAACAGTTAAATTATACCACATTATCAATGCCTTACCGATAGCTGAAAAATATATCTATGAATCTAAAAAATACAGTGGTGATCTAAAAATATGTGCTCTCAGTACCTCATGCACAGAGCAGATAAGCTATGTCTGCTGAAGTTTTCAGAGAGTAATCAACACAAAGCCACATCTACCTTCACAGGTATAGCCTCACCTTACTCCTGGGTGGAGAGAAGCAATTGTGGTAATCTATATGTCGCACCATGATACGGGATTGGATTAATGCAAACATGCATCTAATGACTCAGCTAGCCATATCATTTACTTTTCCTGTTTATAGGGAAGAGATTTTCATTTTAGTAGGATGATTTATTTCTGTATTTCTGAATTTGTAGGTTTACTTAGATTTTTAGCTCGCTTGAATCTATTGAACACTAGACACATGAAAAGTAATGTGTGGCAGTCAGAATAATAGGCTTACAGATAATGTAGCCTGGTAGTACAGTAGATTTTGTAGTTTTTATTTCTGCTTTTCTCTAGATCCCTGTCTCTCAAATCCTTGTGTGAATGGCGTTTGCTTGAGATCTAGTAGCAGCAATTCCTATGCATGTCAGTGTAATACAGGTTACACTGGTCTAACATGTGACACACCTACAGTCAGTACAGGTACAAATATTAACCACTCATACTACAACAAATAATTTTATCTATGTATTTATTTATTTATGTATTTATTTATTAATTAATTAATTAATTTATTTTGTTTTTGGGAGGCAGGCAAGAATGTCATTCAGCACCACCCTCATTGGAACAAATGAATACAAGAATTTGATTTAAATATATCAGTATAACATTTTATTAATATAAAACAGTTGTAGGGGCATGTGATTCTAATCCATGTATGAATGGAGGAAACTGTATCAGCTCTGATCCTAACCTCTATACCTGTAACTGTTCCTCTGGATTCACTGGGGTTAGATGTGAAACACCAATTGTTGGTAAGTTTGTTCCTAAAATGGTGTTGCATAATAAGAACAATTTCCTTTAAAAAATCAGTAGAATATCTTGACAAAAGTAATGCTTGGTTTGCTGCAAGACAACATAATACAGATAATGTAGCCTGGTAGTATAGTAGATTTTGTAGTTTTTATTTCTGCTTTTCTCTAGATCCCTGTCTCTCAAATCCTTGTGTGAATGGCGTTTGCTTGAGATCTAGTAGCAGCAATTCCTATGCATGTCAGTGTAATACAGGTTACACTGGTCTAACATGTGACACACCTACAGTCAGTACAGGTACAAATATTAACCACTCATATTAGAACCATATAATAGGGACAATAACTCAGTCCTATGAAATACAGCTCAAGAGGGTTAATCCTGAGAAGAATACAAACCATCATCCCTATCCCCCTAAAAATAACAGTTTTGACTAAACAGCACTCCCTTTGTTGGTTGATGATACTTATGATTCTTCAAATGAGAACATAATTATTTGAGATTTCAAGTCACACCACCATTTAGGAAAATACAACAAATGCATTTTAAAAACATGCATATGCCAAGATCAATTTTGCAAATTTGTAATTCATATTTAATAGCAGGTGCATGTGATTCTAATCCATGTATGAATGGAGGAAACTGCATCAGCAATGATCCTAACCTCTGTACATGTAACTGGGCCTCTGGATTCACTGGGGTTAGATGTGAAACACCAATTGATGGTGTGTTTGTTCCTAAAATGGTGTTGCTTAAAAATAACGCTTTCTTATATTATTTGAATTAAAGCAAATATTTAATTTTCAGTCTGCCTTTCCATTTCATTCTGTAAATCCTTTACTTTCCATCTTCAAGAACAGCTTTTCATTTTAGTAGGACAAATATTTCTCCTTTTTTTCTCAACTTTGAAGGTTACATATACTTACATTTTTATAGCTTGCTTGAAATTTTTGTACACTATAGACACATGAAAAGTAATGTGTGGCAGTCAGAATAATAAATAGGCTTACAGATAATGTAGCCTGGTAGTACAGTAGATTTTGTAGTTTTTGTTTCTGCTTTTCTCTAGATCCCTGTCTCTCAAATCCTTGTGTGAATGGCGTTTGCTTGAGATCTAGTAGCAGCAATTCCTATGTATGTCAGTGTAATACAGGTTACACTGGTCTAACATGTGACACAGCTACAGGTACAAATATTAACCACTCATACTACAACCAAATAATTTGATCTATGGATGTATGTTTTTATTAATTTTTGTTGGGGGGGAGCAGGCAGAAATGTCATTCAGCACCACCCTCATTGGAACAAATGAATACAACAATTTGATTTAAATAATCAGTATAACATTTTATTAATATAAAACAGTTGTAGGGGCATGTGATTCTAATCCATGTATGAATGGAGGAAACTGTATCAGCTCTGATCCTAACCTCTATACCTGTAACTGTTCCTCTGGATTCACTGGGGTTAGATGTGAAACACCAATTGTTGGTAAGTTTGTTCCTAAAATGGTGTTGCTTAATAAGAACAATTTCCTTTAAAAAATCAGTAGAATATCTTGACAAAAGTAATGCATGGTTTGCTGCAAGACGGCATAAAACAGATAATGTAGCCTGGTAGTACAGTAGATTTTGTAGATTTTGTTTCTGCTTTTCTCTAGATCCCTGTCTCTCAAATCCTTGTGTGAATGGCGTTTGCTTGAGATCTAGTAGCAGCAATTCCTATGCATGTCAGTGTAATACAGGTTACACTGGCCCAACATGTGACACATCTACAGTCAGTACAGGTACAAATATTAAACACTCATATTAGAACCATATAAAGGCACAATGACTCAGTCCTATGAAATACAGCTAGGGTTAATTCTGAGAAGAATACAAACCATCATCCCTATCCCCCTAAAAATAACAGTTTTGACTAAACAGCACTCCCTTTGTTGGTTAATGATAGGCCTACTTATGATTCTTCAAATGAGAACATAATTGTTTGAGATTTCAAGTCGCACCACCATTTAGGAAAATACAACAAATACATTTAAAAAACATGCATATGCCAAGATCAATTTTGCAAATTTGTAATTAATATTTAATAGCAGGTGCATGTGATACAAATCCATGTATGAATGGAGGAAACTGCATCAGCAATGATCCTAACCTCTATATACATGTAACTGTGCCTCTGGATTCACTGGGGTTAGATGTCAAACACCAATTGATGCTATTTTTGTTCCTAAAATGGTGTTGCTTAAAAATAACGCTTTCTTATATTATTTGAATTAAAGCAAATATTTAATTTTCAGTCTGCCTTTCCATTTCATTCTGTAAATCATTTACTTTCCCTCTTCAAAAACAGCTTTTCATTTTAGTAGGACAAATATTTCTCCTTTTTTTCTCAACTTTGAAGGTTACATATACTTATACATTTTTATAGCTTGCTTGAAATTTGTGTGCACTATAGACACATGAAAAGTAATGTGTGGCAGTCAGAATAATAAATAGGCTTACAGATAATGTAGCCTGGTAGTACAGTAGATTTTGTAGTTTTTGTTTCTGCTTTTCTCTAGATCCCTGTCTCTCAAATCCTTGTGTGAATGGCGTTTGCTTGAGATCTAGTAGCAGCAATTCCTATGTATGTCAGTGTAATACAGGTTACACTGGTCTAACATGTGACACACCTACAGTCAGTACAGGTACAAATGTTAACCACTCATACTACAACCAAATAATTTTATCTATGTACAGTGAACGATTTTTCCTGTATCGCATCGCAAAATGCGACGTAATTTGGACAATCTGCGATGGAATTTCAAACAATGCATCACAGATTTTGCGATACAAATTTCGACAGATTTATAAACATTTTTAAAATCATATTCACAAACCTTTCACGAAATAACGTTTACATGTATATTTCCGACCAAAAAATATCAAGCTATCCGTCTCGACTGGGTTTGTTTCCGTGTGTCCAGACCATGCCGGGAGGTACGTCCGTGTGACGTACGTGGTAGCCTATCTTACTAGGCATGCAACTTTTCAGCTGATCAGCTGATCAGCTGATTTCCTCTTTTTTCTTTAATAATAGTGCTATAGAAAACTGAAAAACACTGTACAAAGTTTTGTGTGCTTGGCTATTTCCTCTTTTTTTGCAATTACAAAGTTGCATGTCTGTCTTACTCCTGGGTGGAGAGAAGCAATTGTGGTAATCTATATGTCTGCACCATGATACGGGATTGGGATTAATGCAAACATGCATCTAATGACTCAGCTATCCATATCATTTACTTTTCCTCTTTATAGAGAAGAGATTTTCATTTTAGTAGGATGATTTTTTTTTCTGTTTTCTGAACTTTGTAGGTTTACTTTGATTTTTAGCTCGCTTGAATCTATTGAACACGAGACACATGAAAAGTAATGTGTGGCAGTCAGAATAATAAATAGGCTTACAGATAATGTAGCCTGGTAGTACAGTAGATTTTGTAGTTTTGTTTCTGCTTTTCTCTAGACCCCTGTCTTTCAAATCCTTGTGTGAATGGCATTTGCTTGAGATCTAGTAGCAGCAATTCCTATGTATGTCAGTGTAATGCAGGTTACACTGGTCTAACATGTGACACACCTACAGTCAGTACAGGTACAAATATTAACCACTCATACTACAACCAAATAATTTTATCTATGTACAGTGAACGATTTTTCCTGTATCGCATCGCAAAATGCGACGTAATTTGGACAATCTGCGATGAAATTTCAAACAATGCATCACAGATTTTGCGATACAAATTTCGACAGATTTATAAACATTTTTAAAATCATATTCACAAACCTTTCACGAAATAACGTTTACATGTATATTTCCGACCAAAAAATATCAAGCTATCCATCTCGACTGGGTTTGTTTCCGTGTGTCCAGACCATGCCGGGAGGTACGTCCGTGTGACGTACGTGGTAGCCTATCTTACTAGGCATGCAACTTTTCAGTTGATCAGCTGATTTCCTCTTTTTTCTTTAATAATAGTGCTATAGAAAACTGAAAAACACTGTACAAAGTTTTGTGTGCTATTTCCTCTTTTTTGCAATTACAAAGTTGCATGTCTGTCTTACTCCTGGGTGGAGAGAAGCAATTGTGGTAATCTATATGTCTGCACCATGATACAGGATTGGGATTAATGCAAACATGCATCTAATGACTCAGCTATCCATATCATTTACTTTTCCTCTTTATAGAGAAGAGATTTTCATTTTAGTAGGATGATTTTTTTTCTGTTTTTCTGAATTTGTAGGTTTACTTTGATTTTTAGCTCGCTTGAATCTATTGAACACGAGACACATGAAAAGTAATGTGTGGCAGTCAGAATAATAAATAGGCTTACAGATAATGTAGCCTGGTAGTACAGTAGATTTTGTAGTTTTTATTTCTGCTTTTCTCTAGACCCCTGTCTTTCAAATCCTTGTGTGAATGGCATTTGCTTGAGATCTAGTAGCAGCAATTCCTATGTATGTCAGTGTAATGCAGGTTACACTGGTCTAACATGTGACACACCTACAGTCAGTACAGGTACAAATATTAACCACTCATACTACAACCAAATAATTTTATCTATGTACAGTGAACGATTTTTCCTGTATCGCATCGCAAAATGCGACGTAATTTGGACAATCTGCGATGGAATTTCAAACAATGCATCACAGATTTTGCGATACAAATTTCGACAGATTTATAAACATTTTTAAAATCATATTCACAAACCTTTCACGAAATAACGTTTACATGTATATTTCCGACCAAAAAATATCAAGCTATCCGTCTCGACTGGGTTTGTTTCCGTGTGTCCAGACCATGCCGGGAGGTACGTCCGTGTGACGTACGTGGTAGCCTATCTTACTAGGCATGCAACTTTTCAGCTGATCAGCTGATTTCCTCTTTTTTCTTTAATAATAGTGCTATAGAAAACTGAAAAACACTGTACAAAGTTTTGTGTGCTTGGCTATTTCCTCTTTTTTTGCAATTACAAAGTTGCATGTCTGTCTTACTCCTGGGTGGAGAGAAGCAATTGTGGTAATCTATATGTCTGCACCATGATATGGATTGGGATTAATGCAAACATGCATCTAATGACTCAGCTATCCATATCATTTACTTTTCCTCTTTATAGAGAAGAGATTTTCATTTTAGTAGGATGATTTTTTTCTGTTTTTCTGAACTTTGTAGGTTACATATACTTATACATTTTTATAGCTTGCTTGAATCTATTGAACACGAGACACATGAAAAGTAATGTGTGGCAGTCAGAATAATAAATAGGCTTACAGATAATGTAGCCTGGTAGTACAGTAGATTTTGTAGTTTTATTTCTGCTTTTCTCTAGATCCCTGTCTTTCAAATCCTTGTGTGAATGGCATTTGCTTGAGATCTAGTAGCAGCAATTCCTATGTATGTCAGTGTAATGCAGGTTACACTGGTCTAACATGTGACACACCTACAGTCAGTACAGGTACAAATATTAACCACTCATACTACAACCAAATAATTTTATCTATGTACAGTGAACGATTTTTCCTGTATCGCATCGCAAAATGCGACGTAATTTGGACAATCTGCGATGGAATTTCAAACAATGCATCACAGATTTTGCGATACAAATTTCGACAGATTTATAAACATTTTTAAAATCATATTCACAAACCTTTCACGAAATAACGTTTACATGTATATTTCCGACCAAAAAATATCAAGCTATCCGTCTCGACTGGGTTTGTTTCCGTGTGTCCAGACCATGCCGGGAGGTACGTCCGTGTGACGTACGTGGTAGCCTATCTTACTAGGCATGCAACTTTTCAGCTGATCAGCTGATTTCCTCTTTTTTCTTTAATAATAGTGCTATAGAAAACTGAAAAACACTGTACAAAGTTTTGTGTGCTTGGCTATTTCCTCTTTTTTTGCAATTACAAAGTTGCATGTCTGTCTTACTCCTGGGTGGAGAGAAGCAATTGTGGTAATCTATATGTCTGCACCATGATACGGGATTGGGATTAATGCAAACATGCATCTAATGACTCAGCTATCCATATCATTTACTTTTCCTCTTTATAGAGAAGAGATTTTCATTTTAGTAGGATGATTTTTTTTCTGTTTTTCTGAATTTGTAGGTTTACTTTGATTTTTAGCTCGCTTGAATCTATTGAACACGAGACACATGAAAAGTAATGTGTGGCAGTCAGAATAATAAATAGGCTTACAGATAATGTAGCCTGGTAGTACAGTAGATTTTGTAGTTTTTATTTCTGCTTTTCTCTAGACCCCTGTCTTTCAAATCCTTGTGTGAATGGCATTTGCTTGAGATCTAGTAGCAGCAATTCCTATGTATGTCAGTGTAATGCAGGTTACACTGGTCTAACATGTGACACAGCTACAGGTAAAATTATTAACAGAATTATATTATCCACATGAAGCGTGCCACTCATGTACTAACCTAGTCCACGGCATATAGCACCCCAAGAACAATGGATTTGGCTTATTTGTGATGTTTTATTACACAAACTGACTCGGAAAGTCTCAAAAAGAACCAGTGCAGTCTGGGAGACTTACCCAGCGGAGAGAACTGCATCTTGTGCACGCACCTTAGCGTTCAATGCATTCTCCCCACAGCTGATGGTTCACCCGCGTCTAGTTTAAGATTGCGTCTAGTTCTCTAGGAACTAGCTTCAGGTGGAAATGCTTATCCCATGATGCTCCACGGCAGGGCGGGCAGGGGGAGCAAAAGTGGGAGTACAAATGCTGTGGTGTGGTTTACAGCAGGCTTGCACATATAGCTATATAAACAAGATATTAATCACTCATACTAGAACCGTATAAAGGCACAAAGACTCAGTCCTACAGCTAGGGTTAATCCTGAGAAGAATACAAACCATTTCTTTTATGCCCTCCTTAAAATAAAATCTAGGAAAATAAAATTCTTCAAAGTTTTGACACAATTAACTTCACAGCTAATACCACATTATCAAAAACATGTGCTCTCAATACCTCATGTACATAGCACATGTGGCTACTGTAGTTCTCAGTGAGGTATTAACACAAAGCTACTTCTACCCTTATCAAGACAACATGTATATCCTCAATTTACCCCTGGTAATCTGTATGTCTGCACACCTGGATTGGAATTCATGCAAATATGCATATAAAATGACTCAGCTATAGCCATCCACATACAGAATACATTAGCTCCAATATAGCACTACCTAGGTGGCCTGGAAGATACTTGGGATCCTTTAAATGAGAAGGGGGGATGGAAGGAAAATTCATTTAACACAACTTTTTATAAAACAAAATAGTACAATAAATTGTATTATTTCACTTGCATATCAGTTTTTCTAATTTGTTTTTAATGTGTAATATCAGGTGCATGTGATTCTAATCCATGTATGAATGGAGCAAACTGTATCAGCTCTGATCCTAACCTCTACATCTGTAATTGTGCCTCTGGATTTGCTGGGATTAGATGTGAAACTCAACTTGGTGTTGTTTTATAAACTTAATTTCTCATTAAAGATCAATAATAACTTGAAGAAATGCTCTATTTACTGCAGTTGTGGGTTGCCTTTGTTAAATTCAACGATTTGAACTACAGCAAATATTTAATTTTCATTCTGCCTTTCTACTTCCAGCTAAAATCATTTACTTTCCCTGTTTATAAAGAAACCGTTTGCATTGTAGTTGGATGAATATTTCAATTTTTTCTCAACTTTGAAGGTTATATGTACTTACATTTTTAGCTCGCTTGAAATTATTGTACACTACTAGACACATAAAAAGTAATGTGTGGCAGTCAGAATAATAGGCTTACAGATAATGTAGCCTGGTAGTACAGTCGATTTTGTAGTTTTTGTTTCTGCTTTTCTCTAGATCCCTGTCTCTCAAATCCTTGTGTGAATGGTGTTTGCTTGAGATCTAGTAGCAGCAATTCCTTTGTATGTCAGTGTAATACAGGTTACACTGGCCCAACATGTGACACATCTACAGTCAGTACAGGTACAAATATTAACCACTGATATTAGAACCATATAAAGGCACAATAACTCAGTCCTATGAAATACAGCTAGGGTTAACTCTGAGAATACAAACCATTACCTTTATCCCCCTAAAAATAAAAGTTTTGAGAGACCACATACTAACATTATCAATACCTTACTGATCTAAAAATATATAACTGAATCTAAAAAATATATCTATGAATCAAAAAAAAATAGTGGTGATCTAAAAATGTGTGCTCTCAGTACCTCATGCACAGAGCAGTTAAGCCATGGCTGCTGAAGTTTTCAGTGAGTAATCAACACAAAGCCACATCTACCTTCACAGGTATAGCCTCATCTTATAATTACTCCTGGGTGGAGAGAAGCAATTGTGGTAATCTATATGTCTGCACCATGATACGGGATTGGGATTAATGCAAACATGCATCTCATGACTCAGCTAGCCATATCATTTACTTTTCCTCTTTACAGAGAAGAGATTTTCATGGTAGTAGGATGATTTTTTTCTGTTTTTCTGAATTTGTAGGTTTACTTTGATTTTTAGTTTGCTTGAATCTATTGAACACTAGACACATGAAAAGTAATGTGTGGCAGTCAGAATAATAAATAGGCGTACAGATAATGTAGCCTGGTAGTACAGTAGATTTTGTAGATTTTGTTTCTGCTTTTCTCTAGATCCCTGTCTCTCAAATCCTTGTGTGAATGGCGTTTGCTTGAAATCTAGTAGCAGCAATTCCTATGTATGTCAGTGTAATACAGGTTACACTGGCCCAACATGTGACACATCTACAGGTACAAATACTTAGGGAGGGGCAAGGAACAATTATTTTAACAAAGCAGCCCCTGAAAAAAGTTTCTCAAAAAATATTTTGATTGAGGTCACAGAACAACTATCTCTTTTGCCCACCCACCCTTTTAAAGGTAATATTTAGGTGAAATATTTCGCTGAAGGAAAATATATTTTCTTTCAATCTATTATTTTTTCCTGGGGGTGGGAGGGGGTGCACCCTTGTCATATTTGGCTACACGCCTAATGTAAAGCTAAGGGAGCGTCTCAAAAGTCGGGCACATTCTAGGCACAAAAGAACGTTCCCGTGGGCACACACCCGCAATCCATTGGACCGCCAGAACATTCTGCTGGACCGTGACATTGTGCCGAACTACGGGAACATTTCTACACGATTGAATATGCGCGTTAGCATTTTGAACGTTCCAATGGAACGTTCCGGCGGTCCAACGGACCGGTCCATGTACGCGCGCTGGAATACTCAAGCGATCCAATTAGAACGTTCCTACCGTTTGGACTTTTGAGACGCTCCCTAAAGGAGTGTGATTTAGACATATTAAATACAGCTAGGATTAATCCTATTATCTAGTGTTGGATAATAAAATTAACAGTTAATACCACATTATCAACACCTCATGATTAGCAGTGATCTAAAAACATTTACCCTCAATACCTCGAGCACAGAGCAGATACAGCTGTGGCTGTTTGTAGTTCTCGGCGGGTAATCAACACAAAGCCACTCCTACCCTTACAGGTATATAAGCCACATTTTACTCCTGGGTGGAGAGAAGCAATTGTTCTTAACTAATGTGTCTGCACAATGATCCTTGATTGGGATTCATGCAAACATACACCTAATGTTTCCACTATCCCTGAGAATACATGATGATGTACTAAGCAGCACTCCATTAGTGGGTGATGGTACTTATGATTATTCAAATGAGAGCATAACATTTTTGAAGATTTAATATAACTTCACCTATGAAAAAACAACAAATGTATTTTTTTACTTGCATGGGTCTATATCAGTTTTGCAAATTTCCAATTAATTTTTAATAGCAGGTGCATGTGATTCCAATCAATTTGAATTAAAGCATATTTTAAATTTTTCATTCTGCCTATGATACATTTCCAGCTGAAATTATTTAATTTCTCTCTTTAAAAAGAGCTTTTCATTTTACTTTTTCTAGTTTTTCTCAATTTGTAGGTTCACTTTGATTTAAGCTCAATGAAACTGTTGTATATTACACAGATTAGATTAGATTATTAATGACAAGATAAGATTTGTCATACAAAATAATACAGATTATAGCGTGGTAGTACAGTAGATTTTGTATTTTTTGTTATGCTTTTCTCTAGATCCATGTGTCTCAAATCCTTGTGTGAATGGCGTTTGCTTGAGATCTAGTAGCAGCAATTCCTATGTATGTCAGTGTAATACAGGTTACACTGGCCCAACATGTGACACATCTACAGGTACAAATATTAACCACTCATACTACAACCAAATAATTTTATCTACATATTTATTTATTTATGTATTTATTTATTATTTTTTTTGGGGGAGGGCAGGCAGGAATGTCATTCAGCACCACCCTCATTGGAACAAATGAATACAAGAATTTGATTTAAATATATCAGTATAACATTTTATTAATATAAAACAGTTGTAGGGGCATGTGATTCCAATCCATGTATGAATGGAGGAAACTGTATCAGCTCTGATCCTAACCTCTATACATGTAACTGTGCCTCTGGATTCACTGGGGTTAGATGTGAAACACCAATTATTGGTAAGTTTATTCCAAAAATGGTGTTGCTTAATAATGTAGCCTGGTAGTACAGTAGATTTTGTAGTTTTTATTTCTGCTTTTCTCTAGACCCATGTCTTTCAAATCCTTGTGTGAATGGCGTTTGCTTGAGATCTAGTAGCAGCAATTCCTATGCATGTCAGTGTAATACAGGTTACACTGGCCCAACATGTGACACATCTACAGGTAATATTAATCACTCATACAAAAACCATAATTATAATAATAATAATAATAATTATAATGTGTACTTAGACATAGCACACTTATCCTCAAAAATGGTGCTCAAGGCTCCTTTTCATCATGCAGGTTCATAAATCATTTCTGAATCCATCTCAGCTCCCTGGGGAGCATTACAGATCAATTGCAGATCTTTTTGTCTTTTGTTAGAACTTGTCAAACACAACAAACATCTTCGCCCTTCACGGGTACCCATTTTTCTCCTGGGCGGAGAGTTCAATTATGATAAAATGTCTTGCTATCATCAAGTACACAAGCACCACGGTCATGGTCAGGATTTGAACTCAAATTATGACGACTTGGCCATCATCAGAACACAACTTTGATGCAATAAACGACTTGACCATGGCACTCCATATAAAGGGAAAATGACTCAATCCTATGAGATACAGCTAATCCTGAGAAGAATACAAACAATGACCCCTATTCCCCCTAAAAATAAATCGAAGAAAAGAAAATTCATTAAAGAGACCACAAATTAACAGTTAATTCAATAAAATTCAATGAAACATTTATTTTCATGTCACATTACATATAAATAACGTATAGCAAATATACAGTGGAGGCAAAATCCACAAAGCAAAGCTTGTGACGGATATGCCTTGAAAATACCCCAAAACAACGAAAAACAAGTAAACAACATTATACAACAAAACACATAATCCACATCCACAAAACTAGACATTGTGTATTTAAAGTAAGATTAAAGTACAAACAAATTGCACAAAATGTTGAAGAAAACAGGCAATTGTCACTATGAAAAACTTCACCATGAAAATACCCTGAAAATCCGTTTTGCCTTGAAATAACAGTTGACCGTAATTTCACTGCAATTTCACAGTGTCTCTTCCTCTCAAATACTGGCAATAATGTTCACGGTGATTTCACAGCAAATTCACGGCGCCTTTGAGAATGAATGAGCTGCCCCAAAACTGCCACGAGAAGTTCATGGCATTTTCACAGCGTTTTCACAGCGAAGGAATCCCAAGAGTATTTCATGGCATTTTCACGGTGTTGTGTCGTCGTGAAATTGCCGTGAACTATTTATTTCACGGTAAAGTGGATTTTTAGGGCATTTTCAGGATAAAGTTATTCATAGTGTGTGAAAAGAGAGTACATTAAGATGAAACTAAAAATGAAAAAATAAAAGTGAAAATAAAATGTTAACCAGTTCGCGTCGGAGGCTGTGTATACACGCAATTTTTTTTGCACCGCGGATTGGAGAGCGTCTAAACACGCCATAGGAAACTCGGGAACATTTCTATGCATGCTCGGTTGACGTGGCAACGAGCCGAGCGTACAGTGACATGCTCGGTAGACGTGGCCACGCGCTGTGGAAGCTTACATTAACGAATTTGTGTGGGAAAAAGAAACCCGCACAGGGGCCCAGAAAAACTTTTTATTCCCGACGCGAACTGGTTAAATGAGCTAACACCACACTTGAGGATAATAATATAATTGAGTCTTATATATTGCCAACTCAATCTTCAATCTATACGGTTCTTATCAGAACCACAATCTCACTTCACGATAGTGAGATTACCTTTTTTTCCTTTTATCTCAATTTGTAGGTAAACTTTGATTTTTAGTTCTCTTGAATCTATTGTACACTAGACATATAGGTAAATTAGTGAAAAATAGTATAGTGTACAAGACAGAATAATACAGATAATGTAGCCTGGTAGTACAGTATCTTGTGTAGATTTTGTTTCTGCTTTTCTCTAGATCCCTGTCTCTCAAATCCTTGTGTGAATGGCATTTGCTTGAGATCTAGTAGCAGCAATTCCTTTGTATGTCAGTGTAATACAGGTTACACTGGCCCAACATGTGACACACCTACAGGTAATATTAATCACTCATACCAGAACCATAATTATAATAATAATAATTATTATTATTATAATTATAATGTGTACTTACATAGCACACTTTAATTATCCTCAAAACTGGTGCCTAAGGCACCTTTAGTTCCCCTATTCATCATGCAGGCTCATAAATCATTATGATTGTACAGATCAATTGCAGCTTTTTTTGTCCTTTGTTAGAACTGATCAAACATAACAAACATCTTCGCCCCTCACAGGTACCCATTTTTCACCTAGGCGGAGAGTTCAATCATGATAAAAATGTCTTGCTCAAGTACACAAGCACCACGGTCGCGATCAGGATCTGAACCCAAATTCTGACTCCTGGGTGTCTGCACAATGATCCTTGATTAGGATTCATGCAAACATACATCTAATGACTCAACTAGCCCTGAGAATACAAGATGAGAGCATAAGATGGGACAGTTGTTTGGGATTTCAAGTAACACCACCTTTTATGAAAATACAAGAATTGTATTTTTTGCAATTTTTTAACAGCAGGTGCATGTGACTCCAATCCATGTATGAATGGAGGAAACTGCATCAGCTCTGCTCCTACCCTCTATATCTGTAACTGTGCCTCTGGATTCACTGGGGCTAGATGTGAAACACCAATTGTTGCTGAATTAAAAAAATCACAGTAAAAATGCATAATAATTTTTTTAAAAAGCTCTATCGCATGCAGTATAAGTTCCCTCTATTATTAAGGGGTGTATACATTTGTAATTACCTGAAAAAAATACTGAAATTCAGCATTTTTCAAAACTGAGATGGTTGTACTATTACTACTACTAATAATAAAGAGTTGTAGCATGCATATATCCACCCTGCTGGGCGCTCAAGGCGCAGAAACAAAGAAAAAAACATGAATGCAAACAATATACAATGAAAGCATAGAAAAAAATTATGTACCGAGATACATGTACAGTGCAATTACAAATATACATCATCTTTATACTACCGAATTCTGTAGAAAAAAGCTTCACAACAGTATCAGAAACTTGGGGTTACACTTAAATTCTGTGAACATTTTATAAATTTATTATACCCTACTCTGTAATAATTTCATTTGTTGAATATTGACTTTGTTAGCCCATACCCATAAATAACATTATGTGACTTTATGCTTATACCATGGGAAATGTCACATTTGAATTTAATATTCCTTTTGTGAATTTGTGGATTTGTTTATATTATTAATATAAAACAGTTGTAGGTGCATGTGATTCCAGTCCATGTATGAATGGAGGAAACTGCATCAGCTCTTATCCTACCCTCTATACCTGTAACTGTGCCTCTGGATTCACTGGGGTTAGATGTGAAACACCACTTGTTTGTTCCTAAAATGGCATTGCTAATAAGTAAAATTCTACATTATAAATGAAATATAATTTGACAAATTGCCTTATTTTTTGCAGTTGTAGATTATCTTTGCTGAAGATGATTTACCTGTAGGAGCAGATCCAGGATATTTCCAGCAAGATAAACAAACAAAACAACAACAAAACACTGTTTTCTCTTTAAAATTTTCAGTGTGACTGGTAACCAACTTCTCGTCAAGCAAGCTTTTGTATAACAATTAATTGATTTTGTAGTTAGAAATTATCAATGTAATATCCATTCCATTCAAAATGGTAATAAATTTTTAGTAAGATAGTTACGATTCTCAATTTGAAGGTTTTATATTTTGATCGCGCTTGAAACTTATGTGCTCATTAGACATATCAGGCACATAACCAGTGAATAGTATCCTGTAACAGACAATACAATACAGATAATTCGTATGTCTCCTAACAATGACTCTAGTCGAAATCTAAGCCACTTTGGCGTCGTGTGAGCGTTGTGCGTACACTTTATGCGCATATGTTATGGTATTACATGCACGTGTACTTCTACCTGCCAATGATCGCTGGAGATATTCCACGCATACACACACCAACTGTAAAATACGCCAAATGCGACAGACTATCGCTGCCCTTTCGCCCATAATAGTCTAACAACATGTGCCCGCAACAGCTCATGCACGGTGCGAATAACACCTATACAGTTCTTATAAGAACTACAATCTCACTATAATAATAACTGGATTTATAGAGAGCCAAATTGCCAAAGGATACAAGGCGCTATAACAAAATAAAGTAAAAGGGAAAGAAGACGAAAGAAAGAGGGACAACCAGCTACGATTTGGGGGAAATGATAGGTCTTGGTGTTACTGCAAATCAAACTGATAATGATAATACAAATAAATATAGCCTGGTAGTACAGTAGATTTGGTATTTTTTGTTTCTGCTTTTCTCTAGATCCCTGTCTCTCTGGTCCATGTGTGAATGGCATTTGCTTGAGATCTAGTAGCAGCAATTCCTTTGTATGTCAGTGTAATACAGGTTACACTGGCCCAACATGTGACACATCTACAGGTAATATTAGACAGATTAGATTAGATTATTAATGACAAGATAAGATTTGTCATACAAAATAATACAGATTATAGCATGGTAGTACAGTAGATTTTGTATTTTTTTGTTATGCTTTTCTCTAGATCCATGTGTCTCAAATCCTTGTGTGAATGGCGTTTGCTTGAGATCTAGTAGTAGTAGCAGCAATTCCTATGTATGTCTGTGTAATACAGGTTACACTGGCCCAACATGTGACACATCTACAGGTACAAATATTAACCACTCATACTACAACCAAATAATTTTATCTACATATTTATTTATTTATGTATTTATTTATTTATTATTTTTTTTGGGGGAGGGCAGGCATGAATGTCATTCAGCACCACCCTCATTTGAACAAATGAATACAAGAGTTTGATTTAAATATATCAGTATAACATTTTATTAATATAAAACAGTTGTAGGAGCATGTGATTCCAATCCATGTATGAATGGAGGAAACTGTATCAGCACTGATCCTAACCTCTATACCTGTAACTGTGCCTCTGGATTCACTGGGGTTAGATGTGAAACACCAATTATTGGTAAGTTTATTCCAAAAATGGTGTTGCTTAATAATGTAGCCTGGTAGTACAGTAGATTTTGTAGTTTTTTGTTTCTGCTTTTCTCTAGACCCCTGTCTTTCAAATCCTTGTGTGAATGGCGTTTGCTTGAGATCTAGTAGCAGCAACTCCTATGTATGTCAGTGTAATACAGGTTACACTGGCCCAACATGTGACACATCTACAGGTAATATTACATACTCATACAAAAACCATAATTATAATAATAATAATAATTATAATGTGTACTTAGACATAGCACACTTATCCTCAAAAATGGTGCTCAAGGCTCCTGTTCATCATGCAGGTTCATAAATCATTTCTGAATCCATCTCAGCTCCCTGGGGAGCATTACAGATCAATTGCAGATCTTTTTGTCTTTTGTTAGAACTTGTCAAACACAACAAACATCTTCGCCCTTCACGGGTACCCATTTTTCTCCTGGGCGGAGAGTTCAATTATGATAAAATGTCTTGCTATCATCAAGTACACAAGCACCACGGTCATGGTCAGGATTTGAACTCAAATTATGACGACTTGGCCATCATCAGAACACAACTTTGATGCAATAAACGACTTGACCATGGCACTCCATATAAAGGGAAAATGACTCAATCCTATGAGATACAGCTAATCCTGAGAAGAATACAAACAATGACCCCTATTCCCCCTAAAAATAAATCGAAGAAAAGAAAATTCATTAAAGAGACCACAAATTAACAGTTAATTCAATAAAATTCAATGAAACATTTATTTTCATGTCACATTACATATAAATAACGTATAGCAAATATACAGTGGAGGCAAAATCCACAAAGCAAAGCTTGTGACGGATATGCCTTGAAAATACCCCAAAACAACGAAAAACAAGTAAACAACATTATACAACAAAACACATAATCCACATCCACAAAAACTAGACATTGTGTATTTAAAGTAAGATTAAAGTACAAACAAATTGCACAAAATGTTGAAGAAAACAGGCAATTGTCACTATGAAAAACTTCACCATGAAAATACCCTGAAAATCCGTTTTGCCTTGAAATAACAGTTGACCGTAATTTCACTGCAATTTCACAGTGTCTCTTCCTCTCAAATACTGGCAATAATGTTCACGGTGATTTCACAGCAAATTCACGGCGCCTTTGAGAATGAATGAGCTGCCCCAAAACTGCCACGAGAAGTTCATGGCATTTTCACAGCGTTTTCACAGCGAAGGAATCCCAAGAGTATTTCATGGCATTTTCACGGTGTTGTGTCGTCGTGAAATTGCCGTGAACTATTTATTTCACGGTAAAGTGGATTTTTAGGGCATTTTCAGGATAAAGTTATTCATAGTGTGTGAAAAGTGAAAAGAGAGTACATTAAGATGAAACTAAAAATGAAAAAATAAAAGTGAAAATAAAATGTTAACCAGTTCGCGTCGGAGGCTGTGTATACACGCAATTTTTTTTGCACCGCGGATTGGAGAGCGTCTAAACACGCCATAGGAAACTCGGGAACATTTCTATGCATGCTCGGTTGACGTGGCAACGAGCCGAGCGTACAGTGACATGCTCGGTAGACGTGGCCACGCGCTGTGGAAGCTTACATTAACGAATTTGTGTGGGAAAAAGAAACCCGCACAGGGGCCCAGAAAAACTTTTTATTCCCGACGCGAACTGGTTAAATGAGCTAACACCACACTTGAGGATAATAATATAATTGAGTCTTATATATTGCCAACTCAATCTTCAATCTATACGGTTCTTATCAGAACCACAATCTCACTTCACGATAGTGAGATTACCTTTTTCCTTTTATCTCAATTTGTAGGTAAACTTTGATTTTTAGTTCTCTTGAATCTATTGTACACTAGACATATAGGTAAATTAGTGAAAAATAGTATAGTGTACAAGACAGAATAATACAGATAATGTAGCCTGGTAGTACAGTATCTTGTGTAGATTTTGTTTCTGCTTTTCTCTAGATCCCTGTCTCTCAAATCCTTGTGTGAATGGCATTTGCTTGAGATCTAGTAGCAGCAATTCCTTTGTATGTCAGTGTAATACAGGTTACACTGGCCCAACATGTGACACACCTACAGGTAATATTAATCACTCATACCAGAACCATAATTATAATAATAATAATTATTATTATAATTATAATGTACTTACATAGCACACTTTAATTATCCTCAAAACTGGTGCCTAAGGCACCTTTAGTTCCCCTATTCATCATGCAGGCTCATAAATCATTATGATTGTACAGATCAATTGCAGCTTTTTTTGTCCTTTGTTAGAACTGATCAAACATAACAAACATCTTCGCCCCTCACAGGTACCCATTTTTCACCTAGGCGGAGAGTTCAATCATGATAAAAATGTCTTGCTCAAGTACACAAGCACCACGGTCGCGATCAGGATCTGAACCCAAATTCTGACTCCTGGGTGTCTGCACAATGATCCTTGATTAGGATTCATGCAAACATACATCTAATGACTCAACTAGCCCTGAGAATACAAGATGAGAGCATAAGATGGGACAGTTGTTTGGGATTTCAAGTAACACCACCTTTTATGAAAATACAAGAATTGTATTTTTTGCAATTTTTTAACAGCAGGTGCATGTGACTCCAATCCATGTATGAATGGAGGAAACTGCATCAGCTCTGCTCCTACCCTCTATATCTGTAACTGTGCCTCTGGATTCACTGGGGCTAGATGTGAAACACCAATTGTTGCTGAATTTAAAAAATCACAGTAAAAATGCATAATAATTTTTTTAAAAAGCTCTATCGCATGCAGTATAAGTTCCCTCTATTATTAAGGGGTGTATACATTTGTAATTACCTGAAAAAAATACTGAAATTCAGCATTTTTCAAAACTGAGATGGTTGTACTATTACTACTACTAATAATAAAGAGTTGTAGCATGCATATATCCACCCTGCTGGGCGCTCAAGGCGCAGAAACAAAGAAAAAAACATGAATGCAAACAATATACAATGAAAGCATAGAAAAAAATTATGTACCGAGATACATGTACAGTGCAATTACAAATATACATCATCTTTATACTACCGAATTCTGTAGAAAAAAGCTTCACAACAGTATCAGAAACTTGGGGTTACACTTAAATTCTGTGAACATTTTATAAATTTATTATACCCTACTCTGTAATAATTTCATTTGTTGAATATTGACTTTGTTAGCCCATACCCATAAATAACATTATGTGACTTTATGCTTATACCATGGGAAATGTCACATTTGAATTTAATATTCCTTTTGTGAATTTGTGGATTTGTTTATATTATTAATATAAAACAGTTGTAGGTGCATGTGATTCCAGTCCATGTATGAATGGAGGAAACTGCATCAGCTCTTATCCTACCCTCTATACCTGTAACTGTGCCTCTGGATTCACTGGGGTTAGATGTGAAACACCACTTGTTTGTTCCTAAAATGGCATTGCTAATAAGTAAAATTTTACATTATAAATGAAATATAATTTGACAAATTGCCTTATTTTTTGCAGTTGTAGATTATCTTTGCTGAAGATGATTTACCTGTAGGAGCAGATCCAGGATATTTCCAGCAAGATAAACAAACAAAACAACAACAAAAACACTGTTTTCTCTTTAAAATTTTCAGTGTGACTGGTAACCAACTTCTCGTCAAGCAAGCTTTTGTATAACAATTAATTGATTTTGTAGTTAGAAATTATCAATGTAATATCCATTCCATTCAAAATGGTAATAAATTTTTAGTAAGATAGTTACGATTCTCAATTTGAAGGTTTTTATATTTTGATCGCGCTTGAAACTTATGTGCTCATTAGACATATCAGGCACATAACCAGTGAATAGTATCCTGTAACAGACAATACAATACAGATAATTCGTATGTCTCCTAACAATGACTCTAGTCGAAATCTAAGCCACTTTGGCGTCGTGTGAGCGTTGTGCGTACACTTTATGCGCATATGTTATGGTATTACATGCACGTGTACTTCTACCTGCCAATGATCGCTGGAGATATTCCACGCATACACACACCAACTGTAAAATACGCCAAATGCGACAGACTATCGCTGCCCTTTCGCCCATAATAGTCTAACAACATGTGCCCGCAACAGCTCATGCACGGTGCGAATAACACCTATACAGTTCTTATAAGAACTACAATCTCACTATAATAATAACTGGATTTATAGAGAGCCAAATTGCCAAAGGATACAAGGCGCTATAACAAAATAAAGTAAAAGGGAAAGAAGACGAAAGAAAGAGGGACAACCAGCTACGATTTGGGGGAAATGATAGGTCTTGGTGTTACTGCAAATCAAACTGATAATGATAATACAAATAAATATAGCCTGGTAGTACAGTAGATTTGGTATTTTTTGTTTCTGCTTTTCTCTAGATCCCTGTCTCTCTGGTCCATGTGTGAATGGCATTTGCTTGAGATCTAGTAGCAGCAATTCCTTTGTATGTCAGTGTAATACAGGTTACACTGGCCCAACATGTGACACATCTACAGGTAATATTAGACAGATTAGATTAGATTATTAATGACAAGATAAGATTTGTCATACAAAATAATACAGATTATAGCATGGTAGTACAGTAGATTTTGTATTTTTTTGTTATGCTTTTCTCTAGATCCATGTGTCTCAAATCCTTGTGTGAATGGCGTTTGCTTGAGATCTAGTAGCAGCAATTCCTATGTATGTCTGTGTAATACAGGTTACACTGGCCCAACATGTGACACATCTACAGGTACAAATATTAACCACTCATACTACAACCAAATAATTTTATCTACATATTTATTTATTTATGTATTTATTTATTTATTATTTTTTTTGGGGGAGGGCAGGCAGGAATGTCATTCAGCACCACCCTCATTTGAACAAATGAATACAAGAGTTTGATTTAAATATATCAGTATAACATTTTATTAATATAAAACAGTTGTAGGAGCATGTGATTCCAATCCATGTATGAATGGAGGAAACTGTATCAGCACTGATCCTAACCTCTATACCTGTAACTGTGCCTCTGGATTCACTGGGGTTAGATGTGAAACACCAATTATTGGTAAGTTTATTCCAAAAATGGTGTTGCTTAATAATGTAGCCTGGTAGTACAGTAGATTTTGTAGTTTTTTGTTTCTGCTTTTCTCTAGACCCCTGTCTTTCAAATCCTTGTGTGAATGGCGTTTGCTTGAGATCTAGTAGCAGCAACTCCTATGTATGTCAGTGTAATACAGGTTACACTGGCCCAACATGTGACACATCTACAGGTAATATTACATACTCATACAAAAACCATAATTATAATAATAATAATAATTATAATGTGTACTTAGACATAGCACACTTATCCTCAAAAATGGTGCTCAAGGCTCCTGTTCATCATGCAGGTTCATAAATCATTTCTGAATCCATCTCAGCTCCCTGGGGAGCATTACAGATCAATTGCAGATCTTTTTGTCTTTTGTTAGAACTTGTCAAACACAACAAACATCTTCGCCCTTCACGGGTACCCATTTTTCTCCTGGGCGGAGAGTTCAATTATGATAAAATGTCTTGCTATCATCAAGTACACAAGCACCACGGTCATGGTCAGGATTTGAACTCAAATTATGACGACTTGGCCATCATCAGAACACAACTTTGATGCAATAAACGACTTGACCATGGCACTCCATATAAAGGGAAAATGACTCAATCCTATGAGATACAGCTAATCCTGAGAAGAATACAAACAATGACCCCTATTCCCCCTAAAAATAAATCGAAGAAAAGAAAATTCATTAAAGAGACCACAAATTAACAGTTAATTCAATAAAATTCAATGAAACATTTATTTTCATGTCACATTACATATAAATAACGTATAGCAAATATACAGTGGAGGCAAAATCCACAAAGCAAAGCTTGTGACGGATATGCCTTGAAAATACCCCAAAACAACGAAAAACAAGTAAACAACATTATACAACAAAACACATAATCCACATCCACAAAAACTAGACATTGTGTATTTAAAGTAAGATTAAAGTACAAACAAATTGCACAAAATGTTGAAGAAAACAGGCAATTGTCACTATGAAAAACTTCACCATGAAAATACCCTGAAAATCCGTTTTGCCTTGAAATAACAGTTGACCGTAATTTCACTGCAATTTCACAGTGTCTCTTCCTCTCAAATACTGGCAATAATGTTCACGGTGATTTCACAGCAAATTCACGGCGCCTTTGAGAATGAATGAGCTGCCCCAAAACTGCCACGAGAAGTTCATGGCATTTTCACAGCGTTTTCACAGCGAAGGAATCCCAAGAGTATTTCATGGCATTTTCACGGTGTTGTGTCGTCGTGAAATTGCCGTGAACTATTTATTTCACGGTAAAGTGGATTTTTAGGGCATTTTCAGGATAAAGTTATTCATAGTGTGTGAAAAGTGAAAAGAGAGTACATTAAGATGAAACTAAAAA
Source organism: Zoroaster sp. YZ-2022 (assembly GCA_029582265.1). Lineage (NCBI taxonomy): Eukaryota > Metazoa > Echinodermata > Asteroidea > Forcipulatida > Zoroasteridae > Zoroaster > Zoroaster sp. YZ-2022. The sequence continues at coordinate 38,458,043 of CM055818.1, forward strand.
TGAAAAAATAAAAGTGAAAATAAAATGTTAACCAGTTCGCGTCGGAGGCTGTGTATACACGCAATTTTTTTTGCACCGCGGATTGGAGAGCGTCTAAACACGCCATAGGAAACTCGGGAACATTTCTATGCATGCTCGGTTGACGTGGCAACGAGCCGAGCGTACAGTGACATGCTCGGTAGACGTGGCCACGCGCTGTGGAAGCTTACATTAACGAATTTGTGTGGGAAAAAGAAACCCGCACAGGGGCCCAGAAAAACTTTTTATTCCCGACGCGAACTGGTTAAATGAGCTAACACCACACTTGAGGATAATAATATAATTGAGTCTTATATATTGCCAACTCAATCTTCAATCTATACGGTTCTTATCAGAACCACAATCTCACTTCACGATAGTGAGATTACCTTTTTTTCCTTTTATCTCAATTTGTAGGTAAACTTTGATTTTTAGTTCTCTTGAATCTATTGTACACTAGACATATAGGTAAATTAGTGAAAAATAGTATAGTGTACAAGACAGAATAATACAGATAATGTAGCCTGGTAGTACAGTATCTTGTGTAGATTTTGTTTCTGCTTTTCTCTAGATCCCTGTCTCTCAAATCCTTGTGTGAATGGCATTTGCTTGAGATCTAGTAGCAGCAATTCCTTTGTATGTCAGTGTAATACAGGTTACACTGGCCCAACATGTGACACACCTACAGGTAATATTAATCACTCATACCAGAACCATAATTATAATAATAATAATAATTATTATTATAATTATAATGTGTACTTACATAGCACACTTTAATTATCCTCAAAACTGGTGCCTAAGGCACCTTTAGTTCCCCTATTCATCATGCAGGCTCATAAATCATTATGATTATACAGATCAATTGCAGCTTTTTTTGTCCTTTGTTAGAACTGATCAAACATAACAAACATCTTCGCCCCTCACAGGTACCCATTTTTCACCTAGGCGGAGAGTTCAATCATGATAAAAATGTCTTGCTCAAGTACACAAGCACCACGGTCGCGATCAGGATCTGAACCCAAATTCTGACTCCTGGGTGTCTGCACAATGATCCTTGATTAGGATTCATGCAAACATACATCTAATGACTCAACTAGCCCTGAGAATACAAGATGAGAGCATAAGATGGGACAGTTGTTTGGGATTTCAAGTAACACCACCTTTTATGAAAATACAAGAATTGTATTTTTTGCAATTTTTTAACAGCAGGTGCATGTGACTCCAATCCATGTATGAATGGAGGAAACTGCATCAGCTCTGCTCCTACCCTCTATATCTGTAACTGTGCCTCTGGATTCACTGGGGCTAGATGTGAAACACCAATTGTTGCTGAATTTAAAAAATCACAGTAAAAATGCATAATAATTTTTTTTAAAAGCTCTATCGCATGCAGTATAAGTTCCCTCTATTATTAAGGGGTGTATACATTTGTAATTACCTGAAAAAAATACTGAAATTCAGCATTTTTCAAAACTGAGATGGTTGTACTATTACTACTACTAATAATAAAGAGTTGTAGCATGCATATATCCACCCTGCTGGGCGCTCAAGGCGCAGAAACAAAGAAAAAAACATGAATGCAAACAATATACAATGAAAGCATAGAAAAAAATTATGTACCGAGATACATGTACAGTGCAATTACAAATATACATCATCTTTATACTACCGAATTCTGTAGAAAAAAGCTTCACAACAGTATCAGAAACTTGGGGTTACACTTAAATTCTGTGAACATTTTATAAATTTATTATACCCTACTCTGTAATAATTTCATTTGTTGAATATTGACTTTGTTAGCCCATACCCATAAATAACATTATGTGACTTTATGCTTATACCATGGGAAATGTCACATTTGAATTTAATATTCCTTTTGTGAATTTGTGGATTTGTGTATATTATTAATATAAAACAGTTGTAGGTGCATGTGATTCCAGTCCATGTATGAATGGAGGAAACTGCATCAGCTCTTATCTTACCCTCTATACCTGTAACTGTGCCTCTGGATTCACTGGGGTTAGATGTGAAACACCACTTGTTTGTTCCTAAAATGGCATTGCTAATAAGTAAAATTTTACATTATAAATGAAATATAATTTGACAAATTGCCTTATTTTTTGCAGTTGTAGATTATCTTTGCTGAAGATGATTTACCTGTAGGAGCAGATCCAGGATATTTCCAGCAAGATAAACAAACAAAACAACAACAAAAACACTGTTTTCTCTTTAAAATTTTCAGTGTGACTGGTAACCAACTTCTCGTCAAGCAAGCTTTTGTATAACAATTAATTGATTTTGTAGTTAGAAATTATCAATGTAATATCCATTCCATTCAAAATGGTAATAAATTTTTAGTAAGATAGTTACGATTCTCAATTTGAAGGTTTTTATATTTTGATCGCGCTTGAAACTTATGTGCTCATTAGACATATCAGGCACATAACCAGTGAATAGTATCCTGTAACAGACAATACAATACAGATAATTCGTATGTCTCCTAACAATGACTCTAGTCGAAATCTAAGCCACTTTGGCGTCGTGTGAGCGTTGTGCGTACACTTTATGCGCATATGTTATGGTATTACATGCACGTGTACTTCTACCTGCCAATGATCGCTGGAGATATTCCACGCATACGCACACCAACTGCAAAATAAGCCAAATGCGACAGACTATCGCTGCCCTTTCGCCCATAATAGTCTAACAACATGTGCCCGCAACAGCTCATGCACGGTGCGAATAACACCTATACAGTTCTTATAAGAACTACAATCTCACTATAATAATAATAATAACTGGATTTATAGAGAGCCAAATTGCCAAAGGATACAAGGCGCTATAACAAAATAAAGTAAAAGGGAAAGAAGACGAAAGAAAGAGGGACAACCAGCTACGATTTGGGGGAAATGATAGGTCTTGGTGTTACTGCAAATCAAACTGATAATGATAGGCCTAATACAAATAAATATAGCCTGGTAGTACAGTAGATTTGGTATTTTTTGTTTCTGCTTTTCTCTAGATCCCTGTCTCTCTGGTCCATGTGTGAATGGCATTTGCTTGAGATCTAGTAGCAGCAATTCTTTTATATGTCTGTGTAATACAGGTTACACTGGCCCAACATGTGACACACCTACAGGTACAAATATTAATAACTCATACCAGAACAATTTGTCAAGGGAGGGGCAGGGGAAAAAATTTTGCTTGAAAATATTTTTATTTAGGTTACATTGGTCACACATGTGACACAACTACAGGTAAAAATATTAACCACTCCTACCAGAACCATGAAACACGTCAAAGTTAAATCATTGATAACAAACACTTTTGTTGTAAACATATTGTACCTCTTTGAGAAATCATACCTCCAAAAAGTGTTTATGGTGTCTTTGGAACCACTTGTAGCAGAAGTAAGGAGTAGTAAACAAACAATTCATTTGATTTATATGATATAAAAAGTAATATCCTCTTCTAGTGTCGATCCCCAGACTGCCACTCTAGCTGCAGAGACTTCAATTATGATAAAATGTCTTGCTCAAGTACACAAGCACCACGGTCGCGATCAGGATCTCAACCCAAATTCTGACTCCTGGGTGTTTGCACAATGATCCTTGATTGGGATTCATGCAAACATACATCTAATGACTCAGCTAGCCCTGAGAATACAAGATGATACAGTAAACAGCACTCCATATGATGATTAGGATTCTTCAAATGAGAGCTTAAGATGGGACAGTTGTTTGGGATTTCAAGTAACACCACCTTTTATGAAAATACAAGAATTGTATTTTTGCATTTTTTTAACATCAGGTGGATGTGATTCCAATCCATGTATGAATGGAGGAAACTGCATCAGCTCTGCTCCTACCTTCTATACCTGTATCTGTGCCTCTGGATTCACTGGAGTTAGATGTGACACACCACTTGTTGGTAAGTTTTATCCTAAAATGGCATTGCTAAATAAGACAAAGAAGAAAATATATTCAAAATCATCAATAACTAAGTAGGATTTGAAGCTTTGCATGATGGAAGAACATTGAGCGATTAGTGTGTTTTGTTCTTAAAAAAACTGGTGATTTGACAACTCAACATTTCGATTAGTATACTCCGATCATCTCAGACTAGTATATACTGTTAGAAACGTTGAGCTGTTAAATCAATGGTTCTTCTCATAACCAACTCATTAGAGATATTACATGGTGCTTTTTTGCTTATGATAACTTCACAAAATGCCCTGTTCGCTGCAATTGTAGGTTGCCCTTGTTACGTTTAATCTTTGACAGGATTATATTCAGTCTTTCTTTTAATCATCAATATTCAGTTGATATTTAGTAAAATTTGTTTTGCCTTTTTCATTTCAAGCCAAAATAATTATCTTTGTCTCGTTTTTTGGTTTTCTTTTATGAGTAGAATGACTTTTTTCCTTTTTCAAAAGTTTTAGGTATACTTTGATTTTAAACTTGCTTGAAACTATAGCCACTAAAGTGAAAATATAAGTACGCCAGACAGCCTAAAGATAATGTGGCCTGGTAGTACAGTAGATTTTGTAGTTTTTTGTTATGCTTTTCTCTAGATCCCTGTCTCTCTAATCCTTGTGTGAATGGCGTTTGCTTGAGATCTAGTAGCAGCAATTCCTTTATATGTCAGTGTAATACAGGTTACACTGGCCCAACATGTGACACACCTACAGGTACAAATATAACTTATCTACTCTGTGCAGGTCCTAGCTCTCTATTGATGAATATATACTGCCATGTCCAGGGCATTTCCTGGCATGCTTTATGGTGTGTTGTGCTTTATATTCAGTGAAAACTCCTCCCTGGTAATTAACTATTAGCACTTTAATGTACACTCCTCACAAAAACTTAAGGACCACTCGCAATTTTTGATACTTTTTTCAATTTTCATGATACCATTACGAACTTGTACATTATCCATTTACTTAGCATTTTGCAAAATATAACTCAAATTTCATTACAATAGCACCACATTTTGAGCAATACCACAAAAATACATGATCTGCAATTTGGTAGTGGTATCATGAAAATTGAAAAAAAAGTATCAAAAATTGCGAGGGGCCCTTAAGTTTTTGTGAAGAGTATATAAATGGAGCAAAAAGCACATGCTAAATTGTGATTTTTCTAAATGCCCTGGCAGACGATAGCAACAAGCTTGCTTGGAGGCTTCTCTTAACGGTTTGTGCATAGAGCAGATTTCATTTCATTTATTTATTTCACAGGTAGAAAAACAAATATACACAAATTTACATTAAATTAACAGAAACAGAAACAAAGGTAGCACCCCTGTAGGATTACAAAAAAGTAAACTAAATTACTGTCGAGTTGATCTCCTGATACTGCCACTTACCGTAGGAAGTAAACAAACATTGAATCAAAGAACGATAAACAACATGGCTTTAGGCACACTTTGAAATATCAAAACAATACTAAAATAAAAAATATTAAAAGTTAATACTAGATATACCAGAAAAATATAAAAGAGATAATGACAGCGGCAGATACAGAAATGGAATGGGAGCTAGGGAAGCTCAAATGTCTTTCCCGAAAATCAAGGGATAGGGTAGACATGATAAATTTGCAGAGGGGGTAGAAGGGGGAGAGGGGGGGAGGGGGTTGTTTTCTATGTCTCTTCACTAATTTAAAAACTGTGAATAAATAACCATGTTATTTTCTTTTGTTTGCCTTGATGAAAATTTGTTGTGTCTTCATTACATGTCAATAGACCCTTGTCTGATGTCACCTTGTCAGAACGATGGAACTTGTTTCAGAAGTTCATCTTCAGATCGTTTTTTCTGCATCTGTGCAACTGGCTTTGATGGAACTCTCTGTGAAAATGCAGGTAAATATCTCCGTCAGTCGATATATCTATTCATGTTTGTATTCTGTCTCATTTTGCCTTTGAGAATGAACCTATTCGAAATGTAAGGCCAAAAATTATTATTTTGCATTTATACTACAGGCCCTTAATTGGGCTGGTAAGCAGTTTGTAACAGCTAATTCTTTATCTATATGATATATCTATTCATTGACATTTTTCTGTTCTACTAAATGTCAGTTTGTTATTTTAGTTTTATTTTTTTTCTCTTTTAGATTATTCTGCGTGAATTATCGTTTTCTCATACTTTTTTTTTATTTGAAGCTAGTATACGCTTTGGTAAATGTCTGTAAATTTATCCGTACTTAATAAGAATCAAAATATGTGTACATAAATAATATGTATATAATTATAAAGCCTATTACATTGTTGTTTTCAAGAAAATATTAAATTGCACTTAGATTTGCTGTATTCATTTCAAGAAGTAAAATAATTATTGTACTAAATGAAAGCACCTCTGAGACTGACAGAAATTTATCAAGGGATGTTGGGCCCAATAAAAAGTCTCTGGTTTCTGGTCATAGATCTGTGAATTTGTCTTTCAGTTAAATAAATATATTCTTCTATGTTTGGCATATTTATTGCTGTTTCATCCTTTACATTTGAGAATTGTCGTTTCTTTTGAATTATATTCGATCATGAGGGAAGGAACACATGATCGTTGTTTCGTCTTTTGATTTTAGTTTTGTCCTTTGTTTCTTGACTTTTCTGTCTTTTTTTAAATCTGTTATTTGATTGTTATTTTGTTTTTTTAAATGTGTTCAGTTTAAAAAATTGTTAATTTTGGCCTTTTTAGTCGTCCATATGAACCAGACACCCATTTTATTTTTTGCATTGGTTGTATATAAAACCACTTGAGGTATAATTAAAAATTGGTTTTATTTGACGTTGTAAATTTCTTTTTGTAAATTTGTAGATTTTGTATTTATTAATATTAAACAGTTGCAGGGCCATGTGATTCTAGTCCATGTATGAATGGAGGAAACTGCATCATCATTCATCCTACCCTGTATATCTGTAACTGTGCCTCTGGATTCACTGGGGTTAGATGTGACACACGAATTGTTGGTAAGTTTGGAATGGTGTTACTTAATAAGTACAATTTCTTATTAAAAAAACATAATAAAAAATGTTTGAATTGCTGCACAGTTGTGGGTTACCTTTGTTAAGTTCAACAAGCTATAAAGTGAATAGTTGGTCTTTTTTGCCTTCGTATCCAGCTGAAATCATTAAATTTGTCTTATAAAAAATGTGTTTTTCCTTTAAGTAGCATTTCTATTCTTCCTTTTTCTCAAGTTGCTCGCTCAATCTCATGTGCACTGGACACATCAGATAGAAGTCCAGTATACCACACAGCATAATACTGCTAAATGACAACTTCACAAAATGTCCTGTTCACTGCAATTGTAGGTTGCCTTTGATAAGTCTATATTCAGTCTTGCTTTTAATCATCAGTTGATATTTAATCTTTTCTTTTGCCTTTTTCATTTTCAGCCAAAATCTTGGTCTCTTTTAAAAAAAATGTTTTGTTGCTTTTTAAAATTTTTAGTAGAATGACTCTTTTCTTTTTTTCGCAAGTTTTAGGTGTACTTTGATATTGAACTTGCTTGAAACTAATTTGCTAGACATATAAAGCACTTGCAAGATAAGTTCACAAAGCAGCATAATACAGATAATGTAGCCAGTGGCGTAGCCAGGACTTTTTCAGTGGGGGGGAGGGGGGGGGGGATGCACAGGGGGATTGCTTTTCAGTGGGGGCCCAGGGGTATGGGTTTTTCCCTTTTCTTTTCTTTTTTTGGGCACTATCAGGATTTTGTTGTGGGGGGCACCTGGAGGGGTTACGCCGCTGAATGTAGCCTGGTAGTACAGTAGATTTTGTAGTTTTTGTTTCTGCTTTTCTCTAGATCCATGTGTCTCTAATCCTTGCATGAATGGTGCTTGCTTGAGATCTAGCAGCGGAAATGCCTTTGTATGTCAGTGTTATTCAGGTTACACTGGTCTAACATGTGACAAAGGTACAAAATATAATTCATAAATGCCCAAGACGGTTTAGACAACAATCTGATTTGGCAAAACGTAATCATGTGGGTGTGTATTAATGGATGGTAAAGTTTTTTGTGTGTCCCCAAAACGTGAATTTGCCCTTTCTATTTGGCTTTATTCAACAAAAATTACACATTTTTTACATTTTGAAAATGAAATTGATACAGTCATTTATGAATGGGAATAAAAGTTTGACGCTTGGTCTTTACCGCAGGTTAATTACCTGTTTTGTGCATGGTCACAGGCGATAAGGATCTCGCTTTAGGCTTGGTCCTTATTGCCTGCGACCACACCCAAAACCGGTCATTAACCTGCAGTAAAGATCGTGCGACAAACTGTTATTCCCTTTATAATTTATACTAGAATCATTTTTGTTTGCGATTTCAAAATGTAACAATTTTATATTTAATTACTGACACCAAAAAAGTGAAATACTAGAATCATTTGAAAGTGAGAGGGGATTTTTTTTTAGATTTCAAAATGTAAAAATTTTATATTTAATTACTGACATCAAAAAAAGTGAAATAAGTTGAATTGAAATCTTTCACTGATAAAAATTTCATATATTTTCAAACATGAAGCTGGTATGTTTTTCAATTTGTTCTTGCTGTCATTTTGTAATAATTAGAGTTCTCCTTTCTTGTTTAAGTTCTTTGTGAGCCAAATCCCTGTATGAATAATGGTAATTGTGTCAACCTGGCTGGAAATCAAGTAACCTGCGAGTGCTTTAATGGCTTCACTGGACAATTCTGTGAAATTCCTCCAGGTAAGAAAAAAGGCTTTTGTGTCGTTATTTCAAGTCCAAAATAAAAACGTTTCCGGTTTCTGGCCATAGGTCGGTTTCTGGCCATAGGTCAGCTTCCAAATCGGTGTGTTGTTCAAAACACAGTGCAGCAGAATTCCAATCAATCCAGCAATTTTGGCTGCAATTGGACATTGTTTCATAGAAAAAAAAGGAAAACCAAAAGTGCTGACGTGCGGGTCTGAGGCAACGTGCGGGTCTGAGGCAACGTGCGGGTCTGAGGCAACGTGCGGGTCTGAGGCAACGTGCGGGTCTGAGGCAACGCACGCGGAGATCAGAAACTGGATGCTTTTTTTATGGCCTAAAGTCAGGGTACACTGTATTACAAAATTTGATGTGAAGTTGCAGGTTACAATCATCCGGAAAAATGTTTTTGATCATTGTAATTATTGATTTGAGGTTGTAAACTGTGTATGGATTTTCCCAATTAGTCTGATGTATTATTCTTTCTAAAGTACTTTCATATTTTAATTGAGAAAATACAAATAATATTCCAGTGGTTTCAAACGATCACCATAATTGTGTGTGAAGGTATTGATTTGAGGTTGAAAACTGTATATTATGAATTATTTCATGAAATTGTTAGCAAATTCATCTCAGACTTTTGGCTAAAAATTTATCAAAATTGATGAATATATTTAAACAACAAAGCATATATGACATAAAACACAATAAAGGGGGCCACTTTCCTACCGTCACGTTAGCAGTTTTTCTAATGGTTGTAATTTTTTGTTTAATATCTGAAACCACCCAAAAAGAATTTCAACATTTGAATAGACATGCATGCTTATCCTAAAGATAATTTGAGTTGATTATTACTATTATTTTTTTAATTAGCCTAAAATTTCCATCAACAAATGTACGGAAAAGTGAGGTAACTTTTTCCGTCCAATTTTTATGGAAATTTGAGGGTAAAAAAATAAATTAAAAAATTAAAAAATTAAATAAATCAACTCAAATTAGTTCTAGTATAAGCCTGCATGTCCATTCACATGTTGAAACACTTTTTGGTTGGTTTCAGGTACTTAAAAATAAATAACAACCATTGGAAAAACTGCTAACGTGACGGATGCAAAGTGGCCCCCTTTATTGTGTTTTATGTCATATTTCATAGGCCTATTTGAGAATACAGGTCATAAATACGATTTTGTTAAAAAGAAGATACGAGATACAAGACAAGAAGATAATCCAAAGGTTTATTTGGTTTACAAGTATCAATCATCTTGACAAATGAGTCCATCTAAGAAAGAAAAAAATTGAGTATGTTGAATAAACTTCTTGAAAAGCTTCTCAAAAAACATAAAAAACCTGTATAATTTTTTCGTCATTCTCTCATCATAAATTATGCACATATTTATAGATCTTCATAAAGTATGTTACTCAGAGTGTGTGAATACTAGTCTTTTAATTAACAATATTTCAACATTTATATTCAAACACCTACTACATGCAAATAGGTCGAATGATTTCTCAGGATGTTTGATGCCACTAATAACTTCACACAGAGTTTCTGGTAATAATACTGAGATCAGTTTTACCAGAACACTAACTACCATTTATATGCTTATAAATCAGACACATTTGGACAAGAAATCAAAATTGAATTGGTTATTGATAATGAAAGTAGAGATCTTTAGCTTTACAATGATAGCTTTCTTATTTTAATTAGATGTGCAAAAGCGGAATTACGTAATTTTTTAGTTTGTATATATTTATGAAAACTCAAAATTGCCCTTTAAAGTTACAAGTTTCATTTAGTATAATTTCAGTACTACTTCTTACAAAGGTACTTCATTTAGCAGCGGGCATTACAGAAGAATAATATTGCCTTTTGTTGCTTTATTAAGGGTTTTATATACCTTCATTTTTGGGCTATTTCTAAGTTCCGAGCTTTGCCCAATTCTGTCTGATTTTGGTAGAACACGTCACATTTACAATTATATTTTTATGAAAATTACCAGGGCTCAATCATATATCACAAGGGCTGTGCTTGTACTTTTGTATTACATCTCTTTTTCAACATTTCTGCCTCCCTAGAAAACATACCGTATGTCACCCACAAGTTCTCCTCATCACAATAGGCTATTTCTTCCATTTTCTGTCTGTTTCTGTAGATCTTTGTGCTATGACGCCATGCTTAAATGGAGGCACCTGTCATCAAATTGCTGACTTGGATTTTACCTGTATCTGTGCCACCGGTTTCTCAGGAGTTACCTGTCAAATTTCTGGAGGTGACTTAAACATTCATGTTTCACTTGAGAACATAAATGTTATTTTCTGCACTCCATTTCTTTATTTTCCAGCACTGAATTTGTTGTATTTTACTCATATAAAAATGGGGTGGGGGAGACATAAGACTGCATCAGTAACAGATTTAAGTTGCCTTGAAGACTTTCAGTGACTATTTTTCTGTTATATTATTCAATTGATTAACAGACTGATTGATCAACATGGATTCCATTGAATAACTGATTGATTGAATAAATTGATTTGTCTGGTATTTTCTGAGTTGGTCAGTTCATTAGTTGGCTGTAGTCTGTCTGCAAATTAATCAAATGTTATTGTTATTAAAATCTTCAATATAGGTTCGATCAAAGTAAAGAGCACAAATAAAAATAAAATTATTATTGTCGATCAAAAATAATGAACTTCTGGTGTCTTCAAATTGAACAATCAGTAGTTTGATCAGTGATTGAGATAAAGTTCAAATTATTGTTTTGTTTTTTACCTTCAGATATCTGTGCAAATGAACCATGTAAGAACGGAGCAACTTGTGTTGGGCAAACATCATCATATACCTGCTTATGCACTCTAGAATACATGGGCCGAAATTGTACCATTCCTGGTAAGCAGTGTTCCCAAGGGTTGTTTCTCTGAGCCAGATTTTGAATCACATTCAACACTAGTTTTCTAGAAATATTTAAGATATCATTGACAGCTGTTGATTAACCAGTTGGTCATACATGTGCCAAACACTGTTATCAATGGGGTGCTATATAAAAAATAAGTCATAACTCAAACAACATTTTAGACATAAAAGTTAGTTTTCGTATCTATCTGCATTTGTTGTGTACATTCAGACCTCTGTTTTGTTATTACATGTACTGTATTGCGAAGAAAAACTGGAAGAAAAACAGGTCATTTTATTTTTGCAAAACAAACATGACTTACATTAAATAAGACTTACATTGTTTTTCTGATGTGACAAATTGCCTGTTTATGACGTCTTACAAGTGGTGTTCAGTTAATCCAACACTACTTACTTCTCTCAATGTGTGCATAAAAACTGCTTCTCTGACACCTAACAAATTGTCTTCATCCAACACTTCTCTAAAATGATAGTATAATAAGACAAAAACCTATTTTGAAATAATTATATTCTGTGCTTACAAGTGCATAAAATCTTCAGGTTTACATATATATTATAAGTGTTTTATCCCGTTTTTATTTTTAGTGCTTTGATCATTTTCCTCCATAATTTTAAAAACTCCCACTCTTGTTAGCTCTTAATTGCAATCGGCCAATAATGATGGGATCATTGCACTTTTCAACAGGTGGGTCCCCCTTATAGACAGATCCCAGTTCCTGCTTTCTCCCTCACCAAATCACATTCCCCATATGTGTAATAGTTTCATCAGTAATCAGATGGCGCACCTTATTTATTTACAAACCTGTTTTTATTTTGTTTTCTTTCCCGTATTTATTATCAAATGTCAGCATTTATCACGAACAAATTAATTTTGTTAAATCAATTCAATGGTATAAGAAGTCATAAGTTGTGGCCATCATTATCAACAAAAACTACAATTAGATTGACGGTACAATTTGCATCATTTTAAAATGAAATTTAACCTTAAATTCAATACACAGTCAAAAAGCACCTTTTCATCTAGTTTACACATCATTAGTGACCAGTATTAAAGCTATATAATAAATTTGGGTGAAATGACAAGTTTTCATTCAGTGCTATTCATCTACTTCATGAATTTTATCCAAATGATCCAACTTAGTTTGGAGATTTTACAATAAGTGAGATTGATGAATAGAATACATCATTGCTCCACTTATCATAAGTTAAAAATTGGCACCTAACTGAACAGAAAGTGTTGTGCTTAATGTAAGTGTTTTTCACAGGTAAGCAAGGAATTTGTACAAAAGTTCTGCACTAACCTTGTAAACCCAAAATGGTGATCGTAGTGCGGAATTCTGTGTTTAGCAGCACCATGAAATTGGGCCCTAATCTACTCTACTTGTAAAACTGCGCAAAAGGTTGTCTGTGATATCTAATAATCTGTCCATGTTGTCACTAATTGGCGAGTGCATCTGCTCAATGTCTTGTGCCTTTCCTCCAAGTCGTCTTGTCTTGTAAGAGTCACTTGGCTTGCATTATTCTCCTCCTTGATTCTCATGTTGCACAATCATCTTCTTTCCGCTTTTTTTAAATTTGTTGTGGTGAAAGCCAGTATACAGTATTGCTAAAATGCATCCACACTTAAAAACAGTTTAACAATTTTTTTTAAAATTAAAATGCATTACAAATTTTTTGTATTCATTCCAATGTGGAATTTCTGTCTTCGCATAACAGATATATTCATCTTGAATTTGTTTTCACTAGCTTTAATAAAACCTGAGACAGAAATATTTCAAGGGATGTTTGATACCATCATCAACTTAACATCAAATAAGTTTTATGTAAAACCATGGTCATTTATATTTTTTGAGATTGCCAGTAGTGCATAGTGGCTTTAACCTTGTCTGTTTTCAGTATCATCAAATTATCCTAAGAAAAAAAAATTCACCTACTGTTTTCCACCAGCTGCCTTTTTCATATAGCACCTCACCTCAAAGCATCTCAAAGTCATAACTTTTTTGAAGACATTAACATTTGTTAATGGTCATTGATCTTTGATGCAGTGTTCCATGAAGGTTGTTTCAATCCCTGGAATTTTCAAATTGTTTTTCAAATTTGATTCAAATGTTTACATCACCCAGGATAACTTTTAAAACTATTTATTTAGAATGTAATACACATATTCCCATTCTTCGCTAATACTACCAGTTGTTATGTTCCTAGTCAAAGTATTAGCCAGTATTTGGAGATAGGGCATCCACATTTGTCATTCGTTGAAAAACAGAGTGTGCAAAACTTTAACTTCCAATACATTTACATGTGTATTGCAAATAAAACAAGGTGTCCATTTAGGAAACTGGGCTTCCAAAAGACACCCAAAGGTATTGCTGGTTAATACTATGTTCCTAGTCTATATTCTCATCATTTGTGTACCAGTTGCAGGGGTGCCTATGAAAAATTTAAAAATTATTACATTTGATTTGGTACGTGAGCTGGCAGGTTACATGATCCCTTCAGCATTGGGTCTAGGACCCTACACATGTTATCGATCAAAAGCTGTTTGATAAAAACTGTTATTTAAATTTTTTTATTCTTTCAAAAATGTAAAACCTAAACAAAAATTTGGTAAAATGGAAAGAATTGGCAACCCTCTTGGGTATACATGCATGTGTATACTGTGCGTATATACTCCAGGCCCTCTCGACTAGTTGTTCATTTTCCTTTGATCACCCAACCAATGGTTTACTAAATTCATTTATTCATTTGGTTGTAGTAGCCTTCATCATCATTGTCATCACCATCACCATTTTTTGTTTGTGCTATGTTTGCCACATTTTCATTCATATATCAGTTGATGATGAGATGCATCAATGTAAACCAAGCCCATGCCTAAACGGGGCAACATGTTTCAGAGAACATAATGTGCTCAACTACTTGTGCCTGTGCACCGCCAACTATACTGGCACAAATTGTGAAACGGTTATTGGTAAGTTGCATGCTGTTCACATTGCATCCTTTCTGGCATGCTTGTAGTCATTGCTCTGTGGGCAGCACTTTGCCTTTTGTGCGTGTAGCTTGCGTCTCTGTTCCAATCTCTCTGCAGACATTCATAGTAAGTAGATTAAAACATAACCAAATGTAGTAGTTTTTTGTTCTTCATTTTTGTATTGCTACTATTCTGGTAAGTAGGAAGTCATTGGTTTGAATCCAGCCCAAGTCGCAGATGGAGTTTTTTCCATAGGCTAATTTCACAGGCTTTCGTGACATTCTAATTTGTACATCGTCGTGTGCCCGGAAGAAGGTCGTAAGGCTCTATGACCTTATTTCAGGCACACAAAGTACAACTTTTTGTCCCATCAGAAGGTTGTAAGCAATAACATGGCTCATTTGAAAAAAAAGTAAGGCATAATTGTTATATATTTATTGCTAGAATTACTCCCAAGACATGTTTTTCCATTCCCAAGCAGAATTTAACTTTCCTAGAATGACTTATAAATGGCAGAAATACGACCAAACTTTCACACTCAGTTTTCCTGAAACACAATTTTGCACATTCATCATATCTTGTCGCGCCAATGCCGTATCCATTTTAGGGCGGTGTCGTTTGCTTCCTTAAGGTCTAGGTCGGAGCAGTGGGGACCCAGTGGACATCCACGGAGGATGTGGAACATTGTCTGAGGTGTCTCGCCACAGGGTCATTCAGAGCTGGTGGCGAATCCCCATTTGAAGAGGTTGTCTTTGGTTTTTCCTACTTTTACCCTTGCCCTATTTAAGGTTACCCAGTCCTTCCTGTTGAGGGTTGTTCCGCTGGGCAAGGTTTCATTCGAGCTTGGCAGGGCCTCATTGTGTTGCCAGGGGTCGATCTCCTGCCAGCGCTCCAGCCTGTGGGCCACAGCTTGGGTTTGTTCCAATCCCTCCACGGTTATGAGACTTTTGCGAGACTTTAGTCTTTGTCTGACGGCCTGGTGACCATAGAGTGGGTGTCTGGGATCATTTTGTTGCTTGTGTCGTTCAATTTTTGCATTTGTTTCCCGTCGGATATATGGTGGTGGGATGCCGGCTAATCTATACAGAGCTGGCAAGGGTGTTGATTTTAGGGTGCCAGTAATTATCCGACATGACCTGTTCAGCTCTGGATCCACTTTGTGTGCGTGGCACGACCTTGCCCATACTGGTGCACAGTACTCTGCGATGGAATAGCACAATGCCAGGGCTGTCTGTCTCAGAGTTTTTGGGTCCGTTCCCCAGCTAGTGGTGGCAAGTTTGCTGAGGAGATTGTTCCTTGTTATAAGTTTGTTTTTCAGTTTGTTGACATGTTCTTTGAAGGAAAGAGTTCTGTCAAAAGTGACACCTAGGTAAACTGGATGAGGATGGTTTTCCAGTTCGGCGTTGCCCCACCTTATTTTTAGCTTTCTGTTTGCTTGGTGGTTGTTAAGGTGGAATGCACACACCTGTGTTTTACTCGGGTTCGCATTGAGGTGCCACCTTTTATAGTATATGGAGAGGGTAGTCAGGGCATTTGATAGTCTTTCTTCAATGGTGGTGAAGGAGTCTGACCGTGTGGCAATGCACAGGTCATCTGCATATATGTACCTGCGGATGTTCTGGTACTGTGGCTGGTCATTTGTATAGATGTTGAATAATGTTGGGGCCAGCACAGAGCCCTGTGGGAGTCCGTTGTTCTGGATCCGCCATCTGCTTTTCTTGCCATCCATCTCCACGTAGAATCGACGGTTAGCTAGCAGCGAACTGTCTTGGTGTTCCGGATGGTTTGGGCTACTTTCAGGAGAAGTGCCCTGTGGTTCACCGTATCATAGGCAGCCGTAAGGTCGACGAAGACTGTGCCGGTGATTTGCCTTGTCTCGAACCCGTCCTCAATATATTGTGTCAGGTTCGATACTTGACTGCAGCATGAGCGGCCTGGTCTAAAGCCAGCTTGGTCTGTCGACAGATGCTGTTCGACTGTTGGTTGTATGCGTGCTAGGATCATCCTTTCGTAGAGTTTATAAAGAATGCATAACAGGGATATTGGTCTATAGCTTTTTGGGGACGCTGGGTCTTTTCCTGGTTTAAGCAGTGCCACCACTCTGGCTCTTCTCCATATCTTTGGGATTTGGTAGGATGATGCACAGTTGTTAAGGAGAGATAGTAGCCACGCTTTTGTTTTATCCCCAAAGTGTTGTACCATCTCTGTGGTTATGCCATCCTCACCGGCCGCCTTACCGGGTTTCAGGTGTGTCATGGCCGCATTCAGGTCTACTAGTGTGAACAGTTCAAGGTCTTCATCACTGTCTTGAATGATCCGGCCCATGTCCTGTTTCATTACCTTTAGGTGGCCCCTCTCCTTGTTAGATGGCTTGCCGTTAAGTAGCAGTTGGTGTGCTACCTGGTTGGGGGTGACGGCAGCTATTCTAGGCTGGGGTTCTTTTTCTGCATTTAGATTTTTGATGGTTGCCCAGGCTTTTTTGCTGTTATGAGTCATGTCAATGTTGGTAATGACTTCTTGCCAGCGCTCTTTCCGTTCGTTGCCGATTGAGGCTAGCAGGCTCTCTCCGAGTTCTAGAGTGTTTTCAGCGAATGGGTCATCGTTGTATGCCTGAATATATAATATTGCTTGTACTGATCTTTAGTTGATTCGGTGAGACCTGCGATGTAGTTTTTTCTGCAGCCTCTGGGGATGTTTTTCTTTGCGGCTTTCCATACCAGAGTTTGGAATTTCTTATATTGTTCAGGTTCAGGAAGGATGTTAGATACCGCGGCTTCAAGGTCTGATGTGAAGCTGTCCCATTTAGCCTTGCGGAAGTTGAACCTTGGTTTCAGTTTTGTTATCCGTGGTCTGATGGCAGGTCTTATGTCAACTACTATTGGTCGGTGTTGGGATTTGGGTATGGGGTCCCCAATTGATTTGTCAATGTTCTGGTAGTGTCTCGATGAGATGAATGCTAGATCTGGGTTGTAACCCCTTCTCCAGCGTGCACTCTGGAAGGATGCGTTGTCCTTTGCATCATGGAGGATTGTTAGATCATGGGTTGCAGCCCATTGCTCCACTGCGTCTCCATCATTGTTTGTATGACTGTAACCCCAGGTGGTACTATGGCTATTAAAGTCACCGACAACAAGACTTGCCTTGTCGCCTGGGTGGAGGGTTTGCGGCCATGTAAATGGGGTTGGTGGTGGTTTGTACACTGAGGTGATGTTGAGGTGTTCAGTGTCCACCTGCAGAATCTCTAACCCTCCTTCCGAAAAGTCAGTGCTGCTCATGATAATTGTCTTGTCCCGTGCATAGATCGCACTTCCATGGACAGGGCTTGGGTGGGAGATGATTAGGTGCATGCCAGGTATTCTAGGTGGCATCGAGTCCTTGTGCGTCTCTTGTAGGCATATTATATCGGCATCTAAGTTGGCGAGTAGTTCCGATTTTGTGGTAGACATTCCTTCAGCATTAAGGCTGAGAACTCTGAACTTGTTCGACGTCTTGTCCGGGGGCCGAGGGTTTATCCTTTTACCACCCCTGGTGCATACGACGTTGTGCGTGTTGTAGCAATTGGTCTCCGAAGATTAACAGGGGCACCACGTGAAGGTTTGCTACATTAATTGCTTACGACCTTTTGCCGGGTCACACTTTCACTACATCCTTCTTCTGGGCACACGACAATATATAATCATTTGTCCTCACTCTTTCCTCCAAGGTCGAACCAATAAAATGTTGGTAACATCCATAATTTTGACAGCCCAATATTGGAATGTAGGTATATTGGTCAGTTGGGTATAAAGAGGAAGCTGTATTGTGGTTGATAGATTCAATATGCCATTTTATGGCGTAATTTGCCTATTTTTGGCATAATGATTCTGTAGGCATAACCAGAGATTTTTCATGGGGGAGGGGGGTGTTTCAGTAGATATCGGGGGTGGGGTGGATGTGCCAATGATATTGTGAGCTTAATTCTTGCATGCATGCCTGGGGGGGGGTCCCCTCCCCCAAAACACTGCTTAAAACAGCACTTTATGGACTATTTTCTCTTCTCAAAACTTGCTATGCCACTGTTTTTAAGTATTTTCAAGCATGATTTTACATAGTCTATATGAAGATATATAGCTGACTTGGATATAGCTGCTTTATGAACTTAAGTGAACAGTAGATATACATGACAGCAAAAGAAACGTCACCCCTAAAAATATTTATTTGTTTCATTTTATAATTAATATAATTTGTTTAATGAAGAATATTATGAGTATGGAGTGTAACACGAACACAATGTGGCAAATTTGGTTGACCTGGCAGCCAACCATCCCACAACATTGTATATTTATTATGTTTAATAATATAATTACTTAACAAAATTTAGGGGGTGACGTTTCTTTTGCAGTTATGTATATATGCTATGCTTTAGAGGATTATATAACTCTCTGGAGTTTTTGGTATGTCAGTGACTTTAGTAATAGTTTTGACATTATATTACAGGGGGGGGGGGGGATCCTGTGTATGGGTCGGAATGAGTTGCAAATAAAAATTGTAATCATCCTATTCTGGATAATGTTCTAACTCAAATTTATATATGTAGTATACATGTAGAGTATATATTAATTAGTTCCCTCAAATATTAAAATTGTCATACTCTATCTTAATCATCCTATTCTGTTGTGGATATAGGGAGTTATAACTGAAATTGACTGATGGTAGTAGAAAAGTTTCCTCAAATATTAAAATTATCATACTCTGCGAGTCGAGTGAGGTGAGTTTTTAAAAATCAAAACTATTTTCACAGCTAGTCTATCCTTAAATTCACCAATTTGTAAAACAAAGACTTTCTGAAATAGATTCACAAATGGATAACATGTTTGGTTTCTGTCCCTTTTTCATCTGCAGTAGCCAACGCATGTGACTCCAACCCATGTGAAAACGGAGGAACCTGTGATCCTAATGTCGCGGGAACAGGCTACTCATGTAGATGTCCCCAAGGATTCAACGGGGAGAACTGCCAGAACAGTAAGTTGTCATTTTGGCGTAATTGTACAAGGGTGGATTCGTGTGAAGGGGGCAGGGCAAAGGAGTAAATTTTTTTCTGAGGCGCCCTCCTAAAAACTTGCAGGGCAGCCCCTCCATTGTTTGTCCTTGTGCTAAAGGAAAGCTATAGGATTGGTTATTCTAATATAACGAAATGGTCCAATTTCAATGTAAAACTGACTTAGTATAAAACTGATGGTGCTTTCAGTCTTCCTTAGAAATAATTTTGTTTGAGGTGCTGTCAGTTCAGTAATGTCGATCCAGTTTGAATGTAGGAAAGAGCACTCTTCCTTAACATCCACATTAGAATGTACACAAAAAACGTTATGCAAACACAACACAATTTCCCAGATTAGTTGGTTAATGTATACTCAAATGACAGCACCTTGGACAAAAATATTTTGAGTTTTAATACCATCATTAACTTTACACCAAGTAAGTTATGTAAATGTGATCATTTATTTATTTTGAGAATTCCAATATTGTAAAGGGCTTTTTAAGGGAGTGTACACCTTTGGTAAATACCTGATTACAAAATTACTGTAAGGCCAAATTACTGTGAAACATGTAATATTTTAATTTATGAATCCTCATAAATGGTGTAGCTGTAAGCCTGTGTAACCCTTCATGCTGTCAAAATGGAGCAACGTGTGAGTTCTCCGGCACGAATGTCACATGTATTTGTCCAACGGGATTTTCTGGGAAGACCTGTGAAATATGTAAGACAATGAACATTAATTGATATGCACTGTTGTACCATGTAGACAGGAACATGGATAGAAAGTTAGGTAGAAATAGCTTGAGGTAGCTAATTAGTTTATTCATGGTAGCTAAGATATGTTCTACTATTAATATTATGGTGTTATGGAGAAGAAAATGTGAATTGAAGTTGTACATGTATGTCTTGAAAAACCGTAACAAAGACTTATTGATCAATTGACTTATTACCATTCATGAACCGTAGTCAATCACATCGCCTATAACATATCATATGACATTTGTGTTCTTTCTCCAAAACAACCAGAGGTGCTGCAGTTGCAGTGGTACTCAAGTTCTTTTAAAATATGTATTTATACATGTACTTGAATTGTACCACATTCTTACTTGTGATCAAAGTTCTTTACTTCGACTATGCAATTAAACTGTTATTCTGTTGCTGATGTACACGTACACAACATCTTCATGATCACTTTAAGATGGCATTAACCCCACTGTAAGAGTTAACTTTTCTTAAATATAAAAGTTTTTGAAAAAACATAAATTTTTAAAAATATAAGCTTGAAATTAGAGTAATTTCCTAAAAGGCTATAATTTGTTTCTTGAATGATGAAGCTGCTAATCCCTGCATCCCATCACCTTGTGACAACGGAGCGACTTGTGAATCCATCAGTGAGACTGGTTCCTTCAATTGTATTTGCCCACCAGACTTTTTAGGAGACAGATGTGAAATACGTAAGAAAACAAGGCATATATACATATGCTGGTATTAGATGATTAGCATATCTTAAGATTTAGAAAAATCCAGCCTACCAGTTGATTAACCCTAATCCCTTAATGGTGTTGGCTGTAGGAACCTTTCTTCCAACACCATGCATGGGCTACAGTACTGAGTCCATCAAAATGCACCACAACCAGCTGTTGAAGTTTGATGGGTTTGGGGGTAGGGTTAATAGCTGAACACTCGTGGCAAGTAGCTGTAGTGGTCAACACAGGGGAATTTTTGACTAGTTTTAACTGTCATTTGACCACCCTCAACACAATACAAGACAATACTTTTACCAGTGAAATATGGACAACTCATTTTGACCTGTAAATGTACTTACTACACACTACAGTACTACACATACCTTGGAAAGTATATCAACATTTTGACTGATTTTGACCCTTGCAGTCACAGAAGGGTTAGCTAAGAAGCTATATACTTGCATTATTTTGCTTATTGTGTAGAAAATGTTTTTTGTTTTTTGTTTTTTTAAAATCTGAATCCTAATCAATTGTGTAGCTGTAAGCATGTGTAGCCCGATCACCCTGTCAGAATGGAGCAACATGCGAGTTCTCCGGCACAAATGTCACATGTGTTTGTCCAACAGGATTTTCTGGGAAGACCTGTGAAATATGTAAGACAATGAACCATTGTCATATCATATAGACAGGAACATGATAGAAAGTTATAGTAGTTACTTACCCTGAATTAAGAAGGCAGTAATGTTGTAGTTGGATATATATATATATCCATAATGAAGACTCCTTGATCACTTGACCTATCACCATTCATAAATGTTGGCCAATCACATCTCCTATTACACATCACATGACCACCTAAATCTAAGACAAAGGAAAAGGCCTTATTTAGCCCATGCGTTCTGTTGGGTATATGTACAAAAGTTGTCTTAGAAATCTAAGATAACTTGATGTGAGTCTTCACGTACATGTTGATTGCGTAAAATATGCCCCTCGTGTTGTTGCAGGGGCATGGTTAAGTAGAAAACAGGAACAGGTCAATTAAACTTTTATTACAGTCCAATGGATACAGTTCAAAGCAAAAGAGGAATCAATCTCTAAATAAAGGCTATAATTTGTTTCTTGAATGATGAAGCTGCTAATCCCTGCATCCCATCACCTTGTGACAACGGAGCAACTTGTGAATCCATCAGTGAGACCGATTCCTTTAATTGTATTTGCCCATCAGGCTTTTCAGGAGACAGATGTGAAATAAGTAAGAAAACAACTTAGGCATATACGCTGGTATTAGATGATTAGCATTGTATAGAATGCATCTTACAAGTTGTTTATTTAGTAGAAGCTACATTTAGCAGTGTTTAGTTAGTGCTTTTATACCTGCAATGTATTTAGTTCTTGATTCTAACTATAGCAATCATCTTATTAGACTGTTCCCCTGTATTTATCCTATATCAAGGAAATAGACAGGCTCCAGGCGTACCATTCAAGGGGTTTCATTGGATACGTTGCACTGAAGATCTGATGTCATGCTTTATGAGACTAATTGCGCGCTATAGCTACCAACCAAGGTCAAAGTTGAACATCTGGGAAAGTATGGCGACCGCACGACCAGGAACTGGCGTAATTCACACGCCTCTAGCTCAAAGCATAATGTCAGATCTTCCGGCTAAGACCTTATATGCATAGATATCACAAACTGAAGGGCGCCCTCATTCAGTTGCCTCTGAACGATGTCGTCCTTCAGTTTGTGACGTCTGCACAAAGTTTTGGTTTAGTTTACTACCATAAATGTACAAGATAATTAAAGTCAGTATAATAATAATAATAATAATAATAATGATCATTTGTAATGCGCCGGTATCCGTCAAAAGAGACGCTCATGGCGCAGTGACACATCAGTGTAAACAATAAAACAAAATACATGGTAAGAACAATGCAATATAAAATTACAAGGAACAATGATTGTAAAAAGGCTGACTGGCCCTGGTCAGGATATGCTAGGCAAAGATGATATTCTGACAACAAGGAAAAACCCTGCATACACAACCATGCAAACAAGGTTGATTTGCAAAAAATATAAACACCGTAGCGATACTCTTGACATATTAAACAAAAACAAAAGGTATAAATACATCATCATAAAAGTCAATAGTTAAACATAAGTAAATTATACATTAATTTTCATCAAATGAGTTTTGAGAGTTGTTTTAAATGAAGCAAGAGATGGAGATTGTTTGACATGCTCAGGTAAATCATTCCACAAAGAAGGAGCAGCAGCAGCAAAAGAACGTTTTCTCCAGGATCTCTTTGTCAATTTCTTACTCAGAAGAAGTTTATGATGTGATCTCATGAAATCACGATTTCACGTATACACTTTTGGTGAGGCCGTATGTGCATCCATACAATAATTAAGCTATATTTGTATAAAACCCAACCTGTGAAAGTCTCAGCTTATTTCATTGTGTCGCAAATAGTGAAAATGCATTTTCAGAATGTTTTTTTTTTTTTTTCAATTGTAAATGCATTTTCCACCTTTTCTCAGGAATTAGACTCTGCATTGAACTGAAACTGTCACAGGTTGTTGGTTGTTTAATGTATATCTTGATTCAAAGAGAGTAAGTACACTCATAAAGACAGTTTTACCTTCCCTTTGAATATCCCATATATTATAATTAACTGTGATAGCTGTCTGTGTCTGTGGCTCTGTTCTATAAGATGTAGCATGGCAAACATGGTCAATGCTACTCCTGTGATTTATCGTTAAGTGAAGGATTTACTGAGGGAATAACAGTTTGACGCCCGGTCTTTACTGCAGGTTAATGACCGATTTTGGGCGTGGTCGTGGGCGATAAGGACTGAGCCAGAGGCAAGGTCCTTATCGTCCGAGAATACACACAGAAAAGGTCATTAACCTGCGGTAAAGACCAAGCATCAAACTGTTATTCCCATTCATAAATGCCCGTATCGATTTTGTTTTCAAAATGTAAAAAAATTGTAATTTTTGTTGAATAAAGCCAAATAGAAATGGGAAAACTCACGTTTTGGGGACACACGAAACATAAAGTACATGAGTCAGACGCGTGATGCCAATCTTCATCACTCTGATTGGTTCAAATCACACATTGTACAAACCAGCTGGCGAACAACTGGCACATACGTGCTACTCTGAGTTTTATAAGCCATGTCTTTACCATCCGTTAACCCCCCCCCCCCACGTCATTACGTTTTGTCCAATCAGATTGTCTAAACTGTCCTTGGGCATTTATGAATAATCATTAGAATCCTCTTTTTGGATCTAGCTGAGGAGGCTCATTGTTTTAGTGAATAATAACCCCAGTACTGCTTCAGTTCATTTCTGTGTAAAAACCCATTGTGTTAATTTTGTGTTTTGATTTTTTTAATAATGATATGAAAATCTGTCTGCCTTCAACGATTTATATAGAAATTGTTTTAATATAAAATTGTTTCTTTCTTTCAGATATTTCTAAGACACTTTCATGGTCTGATTTTATTTAAATTTCTATTTGTATTCATGGTGCATTGTTGTAAAAAAACCCTGAATAACTCAATTGTTTCTTTTCCAGATTCAGCCCATCACATTAATTAGATTCAATTATCAATTCTCAACATAGCTTTATGACTTTCGGTGAAATTTTAATAAAGGGAATAAAGAATCAGAGTGCTAATTTTAGATTAACTCAGTGACTGAAAATATTACCCCACATGATAAGGTCATATTACCTTTGCTACTGCAAAAGTGAGCAGGTAATATTCAGGACACCGATTCCATGGCCTATTAAAAGTCTGCTTTGATCTTGATGATTGTTCCTTTAATAAGCCAAACTTTAATTTACTTCTCAAAAATTCGAGTTGCACCAAAAATCCATCTTGGACTTTCTATTTTTGGATGACAGAAATTCATTTAGGAAATTATTTCAAGGGATGTTTGATACCATCATCAACGTTTCACCAAGTGAGTTTGATGTCAAACTGTGATCAATTATGTTTTATCTTGAATACCAATAGTGTATTATTAACTTTAATTCATGGAAGTGGTCAATATTTCTTAAAATTGGATTGTTTAAACTATTTACTGTTTGTATGTGTTGTGAGCAACTTCTCTAATTTCATTTGATAAGACACTTGGACTGTACTTTCTATTGATATGATTAAATTTTGTTTAAATAATTTCTGTAGAATTATATTAAAATGTAATAAACAAATTTTATTAGTTTCGAACAGGAGAAACATTTACTGTAGTTAAAAAACTCATGGACGAATGATCATTGTGAAATTGCATTTACTGGACATATGTGACATATTAAAAATGTTGGTGCTAGGTAATAGGCTTAATCAAATCAAATATGCCAGTAGGTTAAATAATCATTTACTTATGTATTTTTTCTGTTCATACAGTTGTGGGCGTTTGCCAGTCTCAACCATGTCAGAATGGAGGAATGTGTGCATCCGATGTCAATGGATTTATCTGTACCTGCCCATTAGGCTACATGGGTGCCTTGTGTGAATTATGTAATCAGCCTTGCTTATTCTTCTTAAGTATTTGCAGTATATAGCTTGTTACAGTCAAATCCGTTACTGTGGTTACCTGGATAAGGCCCAAAAAGAAAGTCTCCGCTTTCTGGTGCGGTGATGCGTTTTTAATTTTTTTTAATTTTTTTTTTATTGAAATCTTTTTTTTGGTGCTAACTATTCGCACCGTGCATGAGCCGTTGAGGGCACATGTTGTTAGACCACTGTGGGCGAAAGGGCAGCGATGGTGCATCGCGTTTTGCATATTTTTGAGTTGATGTGCGTATGCATGGAATATCTCCAGCGATCATTGGCTGGTAGAAGTACACGCACGCTTAGTACCATAACATACGCACATAAAGTGTACGCACAACGCTCAATTGATGCCTTAGTGGCTATCATTAAGACACTGGGTGCAAATTCACCGCTAGAGGGCTACGATGTGCACTGAGCGGATAGTGAAATGTGTGATACATGTATACACGGTTATTAGAACTAGACTAAATTTCCCATACACAAAGTATGGTGGCTAAGTGAGGCCTAACAAATTGGGCAAACGTTCATACTCCTATGTGAAAAAGTTGTTTAAAACACTGTATGGTAGAATTCTAATCAATCCAGCAATTTTGGCTACAGTTGGACATCATTTCATAGCAAAAAAGAAAACTAACCGGAGCCTTTTTTTGGGGGGGGGGGGGCGCTAATTCAATGTGGTAAGCCTTTAACCCTTCTACTTTTGGTACTTTTTTCATACAAGTTGATGCACCATTTGAAACCATTCGCTTTTGTGGTTTTGAATGGTGAAATAACTGTGTACAGTATTCCCCAAAAGGTTTTGAATGGTAGGTCAGCTAATACAAAACCTTGTTTGGATACTTCTAAGTGGTGAATCAATGGACCCTCTATGCATTTGAATGGATTTGAATGGTAGTAAAGCTTGCTACCAACACTGTTCAAATGGTATCACCATGTGTGTACAAAACCAATGGGCATTTTGGTAAGTGGAAATTTTGAATGGTTTCAAATGGTCAAACAGTAGGAGGGTTAATGGTCCCAAATCAAACTGCTGTACAATATAACAATTCTTCACATTCATGTAGTTTACTCAGTGTCTACATAACACAGATTCGACTATACTTGTTAGTGAAAATGAACCTTTGGTATTGCCATTTAATTGTTGGCAATTATTCCACAAACTACATCTATAGACCTTGTGTTGACATCATCACACCACATGCTGTCATTTGGTTATCACCAGAATTGTACTAGGTAGTGATATTTTACTAGCCTGCAAAGGGAAGGTACAGCATTGGTACTACCACATTATTAAATTAACAAATTATTATCTGAAAACTTACTTGTGGTTTAATGTTGGTACAAATATCAATCATCCTGAGAAATTATTCTATCTGATATGCTTTCATTTTAACCATAAAAAAGAAAAACAAATCTTTATTTTCTTTCTTGAAAATGTGAACAAAATTTGTGATGAAACTTTCACATGTTAGTTTTATGAGATATTTCTTGAATTGTAGAGGGTTGAGATGAACGTAGGCCTACCAATGTTATATCTTCTCCAGGCATGCAACTTTTCACCTGATCAGCTGATTAATAATAATAATAATAAAGATTTGTAGCGTGCACATATCCACCCTGCTGGGCGCTCAAGGTGCGGAAACAAAAAAAAAACATGAATACAAACAATATACAATGATAGCATAGAAAAAACTTATGTACCGAGATACATGTACCTACAATGCAATTACAAATATACATCATCTTTGAAGAATTGAGACATAAGATGAGTTTTAAGCAGCGACTTAATTCTAGTTATACTATGACAAGATTTGAGTTGATTCCAGAGTCTCGGAACCACGACAGAAAAACTTTAAAACACTGTACACGGTTTTTGTGCCTTAATAATAATAAATAATAATAAAAATCTTATATAGCGCCATCTCCGTCAAATTGACGCTCAAGGCACTTAGCCATTTCCTCTTTTTTTGCAATTACATAAATGCATGCCTGCTTCTCTTTAACTGTTTGGGTTGTATACCAGTACCACAGACTCCAATATACTCGTTTTGTTATCATTTCAATTACCACTTTTACATGAAATTTTTGACTAATTATAGACCGCCCATGCAGCTCAAGCCCATGTTTGAACAGTGGTACATGCATTGAGGACAACACAGACTCTGATGGCTATCGATGCACCTGCTCTGCCATGTTCACTGGAAACAACTGCGAACTGCCAATGCGTAAGTTTTGGCTTTTTAACCACCATTTTCTGCCATAAGATGCATTCTTAGCACTGGGAGCCCTGGGAGTTTAATTGTGTAACGTGCCAATGTGGTCTAAGGACTTCAAGTACTAGATTCAGTCTAATGTGGGGGCTAGTTTGAAATAAACTGACAGTATAGACCACAATAAAATAAATATGACACGGACAACAGGATTCTGTTTCTGATCTTCTGATTCTGGTTCTCTTTGAACTCTGCCTGTGGGAACCCACGCACAACTGCAAGACGAACATACAGCCATGCCTGGATCCCCAGGTATACCCGATGTCTGTGGTCAATGCCACCGAACTCCCGTGAACTCATGACCTCCCGTGAACTCATTTTCCAGCTAACAAAAAGTGCTACCTCACAACCATTTTCGTTACAATAGTTTGTTTTTTCTGTAATCATACTTTGTTTTCTGTAATGTCAACTGTTTTTTTTTCTTGTATTTTTTTACAGAATGCCCAGTTATGCATTGTTTGAATGGAGGCATTTGTACTGTTATCTTCCAGTCTGATGGTTCAGAGACTTACGAGTGTAATTGTCCTAAATCTCACACAGGAGAGCGATGCCAGATAAGTAAGACAGTTCTCTATATCTGTTGTTTATTTTTGTTATTTTGATTTGTGAATAAGTCTTTCATAATTAATATAAATTTGCTTTCTTTTGGTTTGCAAACACATTGAAGAAAATAGTAAGACAGATCAATTTCTCCTGATGTATAATGACTAGAGCGCGCTAGTTTTTGTAGAAAATCTCACTAGTGGATCCACTTGAAATTTGTTTGGTTAAATGTTTAAAAAAAATTATGTATTCTTTGGAATATGTGCTTATAAATATTAATTTTTTTATAGTTGTTTTCTAATTTTTTCTGGCAGTTTGGAAATAGGTTTGCCAAAGTTAAAAAAGTTAAAAGATTGAAAAATGCTTTGCCCAATTTAATACTGTTTTTACAGTGGATTAACACAAGCTAGTAGCAATTTGGTGTAGAAATATTGCTTATCAAGTTCAAGAGGAAAAGCTGTGCAGTGCGCCACGTTAGACTATGCGCCATGTCATCCAACATCAACAAAAAATGCATAACTAGCTGGCTGGAGGATCCTGATGCAGGTTCTGATATATCTGACATAATGTTTCTGTCCCACGCTCCTCATTTTTTGTGACAATTACCGTTACTCAGCAATAACAGTTTAGACTTGTTTCCCAGGTCGATGTGAGAATTATTGCCTGAACGGAGGAACATGTTCTGTGAGTAGTGTGTTGGAGGCTACCTGTGCATGCGAACCTGGATTTTCCGGAGACAGATGCGAAATCAGTAAGTTTTTTATTATTGACAATATAAAAAGTAAATAAAGAATTAGCTGTTGCTAACTATTTACCAACCAAAATGACCTGTAATATAAATGCACAATAGTAGTTTTGGCCAAATGCTTAACCCAAGCACGTTCTTTATTCAAAGCCTGTGGTCTGATAAAGATCTTGCTAGGTTCACAATATTTTTTATTAAATATAGATCTTGCTTATACTTTTATGACATATATTTTGTTTAAATTTTCAATTGATTACTTTATTAATTTTTTCATAGATTTGTTTAACTTGTATTATATTTGTTGTGTTTTTTTATATTCTGAGAGATTTTTATATTTTTGTGAAGTGCCTTGAGTGTAAAAAGGTTTCACTTGTTGGAGAAATCATAATGAATGAAACAGAAAACAAGGTATCAGCAAATTTGACAAAACCACATTGGTTGAAGTCTTGTGTCATAATGTTTGCCAAAACGTGTGTATAACTAAATATGATCAAATAATGGAATAAATTGAAAATAATCTCTCTTCTTTTCTCTCTCTCTTTTATTTAAAGTCTTTAAACTTGTAACTATTTTCTTAAGTTACTTAATGATATTTTCTTTTGTCAAATTCAGCATTGCCCACAAATTGCCAACAAATGCCGTGCCAGAATGGAGGAAACTGTACGGAAGTTAATGGCATAGCTCAGTGCATGTGTCCTGTAGGACTTATTGGAACTTTCTGCCAGACAGGTAAATTAAATTATGGTTAAAATGATTGTACATATTGGTAAAATGTCTGTAAATGCATCCATACTTTATAAGAATCAAGAGATATATGTCTTAAAACTAGGGTTGGGACCAGCGGCGTAGCCAGGACTTTTTCAGTGGGGGGCACTGGGGTATGTTTTGTTTTCCCTTTTCTTTTTCTGGGGCACTATTGGGATTTTTCTTGGGGGGGGGGGGGGGGGGCACCGGGGGGGGGGCCCTGGAAATTTGGGGGGGGCATGTGCCCCCCCCCCCAATGGCTACGCCGCTGGTTGGGATGGTTACACAAAAATAAAATCAAAAATGGTTTCAAATACATGAAATGTGTAAACAAATCCTACATTTAAAACATGAAACCTTCCATTTCCACGATATTGTGCGACCAGTGGGCCCACTATTATTATAACAATTCCCCAAAAATTAATTTTTTTTTTAATACAACTGTACTATTTAGTCTAAATCCATATTGCCATATTTTGGATTATTTTCCGTACTAAATACAGACAATCAGTCTGCATCATTCCGTTTATTGGTGATAACAATAATTGTTTACACGTGTACACAGTCTGTCAAAACGTGTACACGTTTCGCGTATTAAACGGAAAATGCCAAGCCTACTAAAAACCAACATATGAAAGTGCCAACTTACTTCTTTGTGTCATTAACAAGAAAATAGTGAAAATTTGTTCAGATTTGTTTGAATGTGGAAAATGGATCACAGCTGTGATCCATTTCAAATTTGCAACATTTCCTGCTTTCTGAAAAACAGACAGCATGTTAAACAAGATTTTTTTTTACAGGATGTTTGGTACTCTCTGCTAAACAAATCACCATCATAGCTATTTAGGCCTATATCTCAATCTGTTAACACTAAAAAGAATTTATATTATAACTTTATAAGATTGTGGAATTCAATTATTTCAATAATGTTTTGGAGACATTATTTTTAGAACTTTCTATAACAATAAATTGATGGGCAGTTGCATAATTATGTTTCTGTTGTCATACTGTAACCTGTTAAATGAATTAACCAAATAACTTTCTTTTGTTTTAAAGATCTTTGCCAGTTTGTGAACTGCCAAAATGGAGGAATGTGCACAATAAACATCATGGGAACTGCCGAGTGTCAATGCCCAGAAGGCTACACCGGAGCTGAGTGTACAAATCGTAAGTCATCAAATTAAATAAAACTCCTCAAATATACGGGATTAACAGTCTTCAAGTTAAACATGCATGTAAGACAGCTTTAGGTGGGTGGCCAAATGTGATATTGGACCAAGGCAAATGTGAGGTCCAATATTTCTGCGGCCGTGCCTCTAGTTGTCTTGAACTGCATTGAAGACGGTGGGATTGGCCATGGGTGATATTGGACCAAGGAAAATATGAGGTCCATTATTCCCACGGCTGTGCCTCACATTGTCTTGAACTGCATTGAAGACTGAGTTTGGTCCAGGGGGATATTGACCAAGGCAAATGAGAGGTCCATTATTCCCATGGCTGTGCCTCATGTTTTGAACTGCATTGAAGATGGTGGGTTTGGCCAAGGGTGATATTGGACCAAGGAAAATGTGAGGTCCATTATTCCTATGGCTGTGCCTCACGTTGTCTTGCACTGTGTTGAAGACAGTGAGTTTGGCCCAGGGTGATATTGGACCAAGGAAAATGTTAGGTCCATTATTCCTATAGCTGTACCTCAAGTTGTCAAGACCTGCATTGAAAATGGTGGATTTGGCTAAGGGTGATATTGGACCAAGGCAAATGGGAGGTCCATTATTCCCATGGCTGTGCCTCATGTTTTGAACTGCATTGAAGATGGTGGGTTTGGCCAAGGGTGATATTGGGCCAAGGGTGATATTGGACCAAGGCAAATGTGAGGTCCATTATTCCCACGGCTGTGCCTCATGTTGTCTTGAACTGCATTGAAGATGCTGGATTTGGCCAAGGGTGATATTGGACCAAGGAAAATGTTAGGTCCATTATTCCTATAGCTGTACCTCAAGTTGTCAAGACCTGCATTGAAAATGGTGGATTTGGCTAAGGGTGATATTGGACCAAGGCAAATGTGAGGTCCATTATGAACCACATTGAAAATGGTGGATTTGGCCATAGGTGATATTGGACAAAGGCAAATGTGAGGTCCATTATTCTCATGGCTGTGCCTCAAGTTGTCTTGAACTGCATTGGGAAGACTGTGAGTACTTTTTAATTTTTGACAAAATCTATTGTTCTTCTTTCAGAAATTAATGGTTGCTCCCCTAATCCATGTCTCAATGGTGCACTTTGTATTAATCTTATCAACGACTTCATGTGCCAGTGTCCCAGTACATACACTGGTAAACGCTGTGAGATCGAAGTCGGTAAGTACAGAAATTAAGTACATTTAAACAAATTAAATAAAACGTCTCAATGCATATATGAGCGCATAATGATTAGCAGTAAAGCATGCATAGGCACATCCAATGTATTAAATGGGATGTACCAAATAGGTTATGTTAGTATATAAGATTTGAGGCTTTGCATGGTGGAATATCGATATCGTTTCGGTTTGCGGTAGCACCATGTGTTTATCTCAACTATCGCGAAGCTGAGGTACAGGTTATGTTAGCAAAAGTTATTCTATAAGTAGTCCTATGCTAATGTTATCTTTGCAGTTGAGTCTAAATCATAAGAATAATATGCAAAAGCATTCGTTTTTTTAATTTTTTTTTTTACAGAAAACACTATTTGTGAGTTCTCTTCAATATGAGAGCACTTTACACAGATAGATAGATAGATAATGGTTTATTGCATTCTACTTGTTCGCCGCCAGCGGTGGAATTGGCAGAATAGTTACATTTTTACAAATTCAGATACCATTGGAAAATAATAATTTGCATTAAAAAAAATAACCAAATTATAAATACATGTATAAGTAAAAAGTGTTTAAAATGTGCATGTACTTCAAAAAAAAAAAAATAAAAATAAAAAAATAAAACGTACACTAAATAACACAGTAACTTTTCAGGATGTTTGGAATCTTTACCATCATTTTACACATCAAGTTAGCTTTCAGATAATAATTAGTTTATTTTGTGAAATCAGGTAATAACCAATGTTGTATCTTCCCTTTAAGTAATAAAACTAGTTTTCAAGCATCAGTTGAATTGGGGGGGGGGGGGGGGAGTGGCAGAACTGGAGTGCATTGATGTAACAAACTGAAGGGTGCCCTTACTGAAGGGCGATAAATTGTCACTCATTGGTTTATGTATGTGTGTATAGCCTGAAGATCTGGGGCGTGTTTTCGCGACCCTAACCAGAAACTTGTTTCTGACGTCATATTCTTGACCAGAAACAAGATGGCAAAGCAACGCGAAAACGCGAACGTAACCAGAAAATTGTTTTCAGTTTGCGACGTGTTCAATCATCAACGTTTCTCAAAATATACGGTGTAATTCAAATTTTTGCAAAATAGAACTTACTCGTGAGTGCTAGTAATAAACTTGAAAGATATACTGGTATACGAACAATCATTTCATCATGTTTTAACAAATAATTAACAAAACTTTCGTTATTTTTTACAATCCGCCATCTTGAAACCAAGCGTAACCGATCACAAACTTTGGTTCACGTTTGGTCAGAACAATGACGTCATCGCAGCACAACCGAACTCGCAAAAACGCTTAACCAATGACCAAAGCCCAAACATGTTTCTGGTTACAGTCGTGAAAAACGCGCCCCTGACGTCACGCTTTGAAGCTCGTGAATTATACCAGATATGTATACCGGCCGCCCAGCCGCCATGTTTTTTCCCCCCAGAGATTCAACTTTAACCTTGCGCATGATGATGGTCATCCACTCGCAATATCTCCAGCGGTGTATGGATAGTAGATCGAAGTACACATGTGCATAGTAGAGTTATTCGCATGCGAGCTTCGAAGCGTGATGGCAGATCTTTGGCACAACCAATGAAATCCCTTAAATGGTACAGCCAGAGCCTGCCGCTGCATGTCCTTGATAGAATAAAGACAGGGGACCAGTCTAGTGTGTGTGTGCTGCTCATATACACACTCAAAAGACATGCACACATATTCACGGTGCATACATAAGCCAATTGATGAGCGTCTAGCCTGAAGATCTGACATCACGTTTTGAGGCATGCCATGTTTTTCCCCGAGATTCAACTTTGACCTTGGCTGGTAGCTAGCGCGCGAGCCTCGAAGCGTGACGTCAGATCTTGAGCACAACGTATGTATCTAATGAAATCCCTTGAATGGTATCCTTGAGAATAAACACAGGGGACCAGTCTAATATGAGCGTCCTTCTTTTGCTTCTGAATGAGGGCGCCCTTCAGTTTATAACAGTATATACATATGACGTCATACAATTAGTTCTCTCCAGAGTTATAATTATCAGGAAGAAGTGAGTGCTTCATATTCTATCTTGACATTGTCTATAGGTTTGTGTGGTAACCTGAATGCACGATGTGAGAACGGAGCAACGTGTGATGTGGAAAACAACAAGTGCATCTGTCAGATGGGCTTTGAAGGACGTGTTTGCAGTGAAGGTACAAAAATAACATCTCAAGATAAACACAACTCACACCAATATTGAAACCAAAATAATCCAAAATATAGACAAAGCACAAAACTGAAGCATTAACAATATCCTGGCTGTGACCATGGTGCTTGTGTCCCTGGGAAAGACACTATAATCGCTTCTCTTCACCCAGGAGTATAAATGGGGGCCTGTGAGGGCAGAGATAGTACACGTGTTTGATTAAGCTCGGTGCGGTATTGCCCCATAAATGTGGCACGGACACGCCCCCCCCCCCGCGTATCCTTAGCCACAGGTTGGTCTTATTCCGCTAACGGTAGTAATTCGAAATTCCAGGCGCTGAAATTGACGATATTTGCGACTATTTTGACAGTCTAGATACGTTCCTTACATGTTTAACTATCTAGGCGCCCCAAAAAATGGTGATTTTACTTACATTTTATATTTCCTGACATATAGGCCCGAAAAAATTACAAGACGATCGTCATTGTGCAGGTTTCAACGAGGACGGCCATCTTGAATGTATGAAGAGTGTGAACGGGAAAACAACTTGCGCGCGCAACAATTTTACGACGGCTGTTTTATGTGTGCACATACTTGCTGTATTTTAGCGCGCGAAGTATTCCGTTTCAGGGTTGCACGTGTTGTCGGTAGTCAGAGCATTTTTTGTGCTAAACATGTGATATAACTACTTTAAAAATCAAATATATATAATAAAAATAAATAAATAAAACATGTCCAGTTCCTGCATTCAATTATTTACTTTTCCTATAATAAGTAAGCATAAATGATTGGATCGAAAGCTAAGGCCACCCTCGATTTAATTTATATATATATTATAATATATATAAAAAAATATATATATATATATATATATATATATATATATATATATATATATATATATATATATATATATATATATATATATATATATATATATATATATACACACCTTATTAATTTTATTTTATTTTGTTTGTGTGTGTGGGGGGTTCTTTGTTAATGGTGAAAAGAAACAAAGTAACAAAATCCACAATATAATTCAGCACACGAAAAATGTTAAAAATACCGTTCAGTGACAGGCAGTAATGGACCGATCGAATCAAAATGAAGTGTTTCATGTTTGAGGATATCGCTGATACCGGTACTAGATTGCATATTGTTGTTTAACAAAATGATAATAGTAATAGTAATAATATTATCAGTATTATTGATAATGATGGATGGCCAAAATGTTAATAATTGGGACCGTTCCCTGTACCCATGGGTTTTATTGAGAAATTCACGACCCCAAATAGCATAGACCCAAACCACGCTTGAACCATCTTTGCAATTTGTCTGGTCCGAGTGCTCATGAGTGCAATCTTTAAGTACACATGCTAGCTTTGGCTTAAATAAACAAACAGGGGTCTACACATCTTAATTTAAGACAGTGAAATAACCAGGGGGAAGACTCTTATTAGAAAATAAACCACCTTTGTACTGGAAGTTACCGCTTTTATATTCTCACAAAACAGATAAACATGAAAAATTGTAAAAATATTACCTGTACTATATTACATAGATATTACATAGACTATATTCACAGATATTTTGTCAGATAAAACAATCATTCTGTTTTTTTTTTTTTTTTAATTTTTTTTTTATAGATTTACAAAAATGGTGGAACCATTAATATTGTTATTATTAATAGTAATAGTAACGTAACACTATAATATTTCATATATTAAAATTATTAGTGAAATTTGTATGTTGTTTAAAATTACTATTTAAAATTAGTATTAAACTATTGTAATTAATAATAGACTATTTATTACATTATCATTTTATTTTAATGAACATTCTCTCTTGTTTTATGTACAATGTAAGTACAGTTAAATAACCTGGTACATGTATATGATAGTTAAAAGGGGATGAACTTACCATGCAGTACGGTTAATTTGATGAAACTGCTCAATGTTAGTTTCTTGAAAGTTTATATCTGCGACATCACGTGGTCATATCTGTGCGCGCTAAAATACAGCAAGTATGTGCACACATAAAACAGCCGTCGTAAAATTGTTGCGCGCACAAGTTGTTTTCCCGTTCAACACTATGGCCGTCCTCGTTGAAACTTGCACAATGACGATCGTCTTGTAATTTTCGGCCTATATGTCAGGAAATATAAAATGTAAGTAAAATCACCATTTTTTTGGGCGCCTAGATAGTTAAACATGTAAGGAACGTATCTAGACTGTCAAAATAGTCGCAAATATCGTCAATTTCAGCGCCTGGAATTTCGAATTACTACCGTTAGCGGAATGAGACCAACCTGTGGCTAAGGATACGCGGGGGGGGGGGGGGCGTGTCCGTGCCACATTTATGGGGCTAGGTGCGGTACATTTTTGGCAGCATGGGCTGCATACTCCCCAGGGAGTTGAGATGGTTCTAGTAATGATATAATTGGCCCGATGACAGGGGTAATAATGTTCATGCATCATGAGCATCAAACTTGGCGGATACCGGCGCAATGTCCATTATTATTATTAATAATAAATATTTAATCAAATTTTTAGTTGAAAATTGTGATATCCAAACTCTACTAAAATAACTTTCCAGCTGGGTGTGGATCCAGGGGGATTTCATTTTGTGAATTTACCAACATACACTTTTTCAACAAGTGGGGGCCGGGGGCAGCTGACCCCCCTCCCCCCTTTGGCTATGCCACTGATAAAAGTAATAGCAAAGGCAAAATTGCAGAAAACAACTGGCCACATTGACATAGCACAGGCAATGTAATCATTACAAATTTCAACACAAATTTAAAATTTCTACACTGACATTGGGGTGGCATATGGTCGAGCGGTTTAGTGCATCGGAATTGTGCTCTGATGATGGCCGAGTTGAATCCTGGCCATGACTGTGGCCGCGACCGTGGTAGTTACTGTAAATTGCTTCTCTTTACCGAGCTTGTCTTTAACCAGGAGGTTGATATTGTGTTTGAAAAAGCCTCTGAAGCACTACGGTAGCTTGGGCTTTATACTCCGCAGGGAGTTGAGAAAGATTACAGGAATGATATTGGCCCAGTGACCAGGGAAATAATGTAAAGTGCATTGTGAGACATGTGAAATGTGCTGTATAAGAATGATATATTAGTAAGACTTGTAGCTTTGCATGGTGAAAAGGATAAGTGACTTTGACACCATATAAAATTCTCTTTTGAGTAGTAAGTAGTTCTGAAAAGAACCAGTTGGTTACAACTCAATTTTCGATCAGTATGCTCTGATCGTCTTCAGGAGAATGAAGATGCAAACAGTCTTTAATATATCACTCAGAAATATTACTCAGAATAAAAAAAATTAATAATTGTATTCCTCTTCTCTCAGATATAAACGAGTGTGCCTCCAATCCTTGCAAGAACAATGGAGTCTGCGTGAACCGCAACAACAAGTTTTTGTGTGCATGCAAGGCAGGATACACTGGGACAACCTGTGAAAAATGTAGGTATTTTTGTGAATAAGGGCATGGAAACATTTGAAATTGGTATGCATAATAATTCATTAGTTTAACCATCTGTCAGTGTGTGCATCAGATTGCCAAATAGGATGTTGGCCTATAGACTAATCCGATGACCTCTGTTTTCCACTATTACTGTTGTGGTCCCACACTACACACGCTTGTCACATGCATTCTCAAATACGTGGTATGCTAGCATTTCATCAAATAGAGTGCATAGATTGGTCAAAGAAGCACCGCGACTGCGTAGGAAATGAACATTTGATGCAGAATATAGGTACCACTGCAGTTATGGCAGCGCCGAGTAAACTGGTCGATGGATTATTCTATAGACCATGTCGTACATGTCATACAAATCTCACTAAACCTTGTTGGTTGTTACCTCAATTATTAACGGACAGCTCAAGTCAATGACAGAACCATGCTTAGCCTTGACCAAAGCATGTCAGAATTGTTGCAGAAGTTTGTGTTTATTTCTCTATGAATATACAAGGGTTCAGGGTATATCACCACACTAACAGTGCACACTGCATGTATACATATCCTTGTGTTACTCACAGCATAGCTAGAGCAAGGAACAGTGACTGTTCATCACATTTATATTTATATGCTGCCATTTTTTTCCTACCAGCAAACTTTTAGAAGTTGACAGCCTTGATCAATATATCTGACAACTACTGCTATATGCACCATTTATTTTGGTCAAGCTAATTTGTGAGTGCACAAAAATGACTGAGCTTTCTGCATAGATAGTAGGCCTATTGACTGTACGACTCCAAACAGGAATCACGATTCCATTTGGAATTAATTCCAAACTTAAAGCACAATGTTATTTGAAAAACTTTTATTTTATACAAAACACGAGTAGAATGTGCTCGTCCAAAGAGTGTTTACCGCTTACTTTATGTTTCCGAAAGCCGACCGCAGATATACAGAATCTGTTCTTAAGAAGCCGGAATCGCTTCTTTAAAAAAGGAAGACTCGCAGTTCCACTTCTCACGTTGGAATTAGCAGGGAAAATTGCTTCCAACCTGGAAATGGCCTTAGGTTAATAGACAGCTGGTAAGGGCTGGCAGTATGCTATAACTACAAAATTATGAGGACAAATTTGGAATTGTCAATGTGATGGGATACAAAGGTTAGGATGAGCCAGGTTAATGGTTATGTTAACATAATGAGCACATTAATCCCGTCCTTAAATCAATTCATTGGCTCCCTGTCTCACAGTGAAACCACCAGAAAATTTGCGTCAAATTCAAAGCAATCCGCTGCCTAGCACCGTCTTACCATGAGAAGCACCATCAGTCTGCTCAGCTTAAATGCTTATCATCACTTCACCCTTCTGGACCGACCCCCTTTTGGACAGAGCATTTTCTGTTGTGCAATTCCTTAGCACTCACCATCCAGGATTCACGCTGTCGGATAATTCAAGACTCATATCTGCATACATGTATATCTTTAAGCAGTATTTTATATGGCGTTTCTTTATGGATCCTAGCTCCATTTGACTACATAAAAAAAATGCTTCATTCCTCTTACTCTTTTAAAATCCAATGGCCAATTTCATGGAGCTGCTAAGCGGGGAAAAAATGCTTAACAGAAACATTTGCTCAGTGGATTTCTTTGGTTACCAGCCAAACAAAATATACTACTCAAAACAATTTAGGGAACACCGGATTTTTAACATCAAATAGGTTTGAAATGTTCCATGAACCGTGATTTTCATTTGCAACCCCCCTCTCTCTTTCAGTAGTCATGTCATGAAATGTATAATCACTAGGCCTATACATGCATCCTTTGTCATCTGTTTCATTGTGCAGTTGTTTCTCATCATTTCAGTGAAACATTGTGTTTATCTGAAATAAATGATCTTGCTTTAACTGAGATTATTCCGGTGTTCCCTAAATTGTTTTGAGTAGTATATATGCATTTTGGCCGGTAGTTTGTTTTATATTGCTTTGCAAAAATATTTGCTTAGCATAATTTTCTGCTTAGCAGCTCTTTATGAAATTGACCCCGGTATACACTCTTGGTAAAATGTCTGTAAATGCAACCATACTTTCTTATTATCAGGAGGTATTTATTAAAACCAACCTGTGAAAGTTTCAGCTTGTGTGGTTAACAGGAAAATAGTGAAAATGCATTCAGATTATTCGTATTCATCCTAGTGTGGAATTTCCGTCTTTGGATAACAGAAATCCGTATTGGAAATTAATTCACTAAAACGATAGCACCCGAGACAGAAATTTTTCAAATCGATGTTTGATACCATCATCAACTTTACACCGAGTAAGTTTGGTGTAAAACCGTAACTGTGATTTATTATTTTTTTTGAAATTACCAAGTGTATAGTGACTTTTAAATTGATTGCATACCATTGCGCATACCCTGCTGTAGTTGCTTTGTAGTTGTTTATGTTTCTTGTTTTAGGTAGAATGTAATTTTAGAATTTGTATTATTGTCAGAAGTATATTTCCTGAGGTGTGCCAGTTTATTAGCCCAGTCCATAACATTGTACTCCAATAACAATAAAGTTGGTCCACTTATAAGATGTTATATACACTCCACAGACCTCATGTGCAAGGTCTCAAAAACAAGCTGGGTGATTTGTCAGCACTAGAAGAACTTAACACGCATGATTTTAATGCATTCTGTGCTGTAAACACGCCAATAAAGTGCATGTATTTGTGTGATTCTCTGCTGTATCCAAGTTACAATTAGTTTGCATCTTTTTTTGCTCTGGAGCTAGCAAGTGGCATCAGCGGCGTTGCCATGGGGTGGGGGGGGGCTTTGGTTTTTTTTGGGGGGGGGGGCATGAAAAATCCTCATAGTGCCCCAAAAAAAGAAAAGAGAAAAAAAAGGGAAAAACTCATACCCCCTGTGCCCCCCTCCCCCCACTGAAAAAGTCCTGGCTACACCGCTGAGTAGCGTCAAGTGCTAATAATTCCATGATACCCCAACGTGCGGTAGCCAAACTCGTTATACAGTGTACATGTACATGTGCGCATTTGGAGTACAAATAGACTGGGTTATAGTAGACTGGCACACTTTGTATAGGTAATTAACTTCTGGTGTTGTGTAATAATAAGGGAATACAAGTTTTTCGTGTGGTTGTTTGAACTGTCTTGAGAATTTATTAATAGAATTTATTTCCAATAATAGATACTGCTTTGTATTGGCTCTTAGGGTTTTTCTACATATTTCTTTTATAAGTCTCAGGTTTTTTTCCTGATTTTTTTCTCCAAAAATTTAAGATTTATTATATATATTATATTTTAGATGGGTGTTTTCCTACCGCCCTGCCCTCCTCTCCTTTCTTGCCCATTTCTGAATTTGGCGTTTTTATCTATACCTTTGGCGTTTATACGCATTCGACTGCACTTTCATCATTGACTACTTTGGTCAATAACCACAGAATAACATTGGCACTATGTACTAACACAGTCATTCATGTTGGTTACACCACAGATAGGGGGGTCACAGGGGAATTAGAGATACATAAGAATAATGTGGCTGCCTTGTGCTGACACTTCCGACCACTCCCATTAAACTCATCATTTGACTCATCTTTTGACTGACACTGCACCTTATCTTTTGACTGACACTGCACCTTGTTTTATTTTTTAGATAATTGTTTCATTTATTATTCCCCTGAATCCATGCTAAATTTCTATAATAACCCATTACCAAGGACATTTGATAACATTCAGTCAAACATTGTGTCCTGAGTTATGAAAAGTATTGTTGGCCAAACTCTTGCAAAGTTACTACATTTCTACAAGGGTGCCCTTAAAAGGTCACACTTTGAGCAAAATAATAGCCTGGACAACATTGTAACATATAAACATAACCAATTAACACCACAATGCAAAACTCTTGTTTGTTTAACCTTGGCAGTTGAGAATGATCTGACCAAAGGCAAGCAAGCCGTGGTCCTTGAGCCATGGTGGATAGCACTGATATGTCTCATCGGTGTGCTTTTCATCATCTTTGTCATCATCGTCATCTGCACCATGAATCGCAACCACGATGACGCCAAGAAGCCTATAATCTAACTCCACAGATGCCACTTCTCTAATTTTTGATGCAAGCTTGACTCGTATTTTGATTTTGTTTATTCAGTTGTATGATTAATTGCTTAATTTGATACAAGCGGTATACACACCATTACAAATCAAAGCAACTGTGGCAAGGAATTTCGTAAAAGTAGTTGGACCAGCAATATGGAATCTCCAGCATAGAATGCTACATTTTGCTGGATCAGAAATGTTATATCAATCTCTTGTGCAAAAGTTTAACAGGTGTAAAATCAAATTGATCATAAGCACTGCTATTTCTTGTTAATTTCTAACTATCCAGTGATTACCCTAACATTCATTTTTAAAGCCAGTATACATTTTTGGTAAAATGTCTGTCAATACCTTATGAGACTCAGGAGATATGTCTGATTTTTGTGAAAGTTTCAGCCTTTATTGTTTTGTAATGAGAAAATAGTAAAAATGCATTCTGATTGTTTGTATTTATGGAATTTTTGTCTCAGGATGGCATCAATTTTGGAAATTATTTTCGCAAATTTAACTTAAACAATATCACCTGAGACAGAAATATTTCAAGGAATGTTTGATACTGTCATCAACTTTACACCAAGTATGTTTGATGTAAAACTTGTATAGTTTTAGTTTTTCGAGAATACCAATAGTGTATAGTGGTTTTTAGCCTAACAAAAGGTTCACTAAATTCTACCATGGATGTCTCTTAACCAACTAAACCCTAACCCGCATCTTTACCACCTGAAATGATGGATTACAGCACTCATGAAGTGCGTGGACCACCACACATCTAGTTGATTGCTGTTAATGATGCATCTTCATATTGAATGAACTGAGTTTAGGTGTAGACACATGCCCATTAATTAGTTAGGGGAGAGGGGTGCATTTTCACCCCTGCTGGACATGCAAGG
The DNA here is from genome assembly GCA_029582265.1 of Zoroaster sp. YZ-2022. Classification (NCBI taxonomy): domain Eukaryota; kingdom Metazoa; phylum Echinodermata; class Asteroidea; order Forcipulatida; family Zoroasteridae; genus Zoroaster; species Zoroaster sp. YZ-2022. Next base: position 38,500,980 of record CM055818.1, read on the forward strand.
TCTGCTTTCCTATTCATAAACATACAAGAGTCCCCCCCATCCCTGTAATGGACTACTTTATGCTTTAGGGCCAAAAACAAAATGAAAATAACAAGTAATAACATTTCTTCCTGCCACATTTGTGAATTCCACTTATTCAAAAAACTAAACAAAATTTAAAAAAATGGCTTAATATGGTAAATTTTCAGTTCAGGAAAAACCTTTTAGTGGAACTTTATGATACAGTGGTACATGCTCCAAGATGTTTGGAAAGTAATGCACAATTTTGTATTTTATTCAAGCCCATTTTGCATTCCTTGAATATATTTGAAAGAGTGTGGTATTTCAGTAAAAAGGGTTGACAGCTGGGTGTTACCCCAACATAATACTGACTCACCTGGGAAGGTAACAGTTCAAGTGCCAAGCAGGAGACAGCAGGCTAAATTCTTATAATTATGTGTAAGTAATTTTTGGCATAATTTTTCGGTGTCTACTAATTTGTGTAAAATTTAATTTGCTAAGTTTAAAAAAACAAAATAATTTTCTTGCATTTTTTATGGTTAATGGTTAAATTGAGGTGGAAGTTTTTATATAAATATAAAATTAGTCAGAGAAAATTATGGAGTACTAGATAATCTTAAATTTTTGTAAGATTTTGATCGATTCATAAATAAGATTATTGTAATTTTAAAATTAAACTGCTTTATACAATATAATATCTATGCAAAATTCAATCATTTAAATACCAAAACAATTAAAATATTTGAAGGATTGTAGACAGTTGTACAAAATGTATCATGGTCAATATTCACCAATTTTGTATTAATTTAGCACATTATTGCAAAAACATTCTACCTTAGAAATGCTGACAGGTCATGAAGAAAGCAATAGGTAAGTATCTTTCTTCATGCAGTACATTTTACACGTACATCCTGAGAAGTTGTTTAGTTACATACATATAGATCAGACATGGTAATTTTTCATAAAAAATGGAAAAAAAACCCAAAAAACAATTACAAGACTGTACTGACAAATGATACGATGTATGATCATTAGGTTATTGAGGGTAAGATAAATTGTATAATGGAGAAATATCCTTATTTCCTTATTGGCAGTAAGATTGCTTAAAGAATAAAACATGAAGAAACAGATAGACCTATTTGATTTTTGTTTTAGTGTAATTATTTTGTTTCCCTTAAAGGGGAGTGTCGTCGCGATCAACAGGGCATGGAATCAGAGTGCTTTTTTTGGATAAACTTAGTGACTGCCATAATATCCCACATGATAAGGTCATATTACTGTTGCTGCTGCATAAATGAGTCAGTAATCTTCAGTCGCTGTGTTCATCCTAGTTAAACTACAACACCGATTCCATGCCCTGTTGAAAGTCTGCTTTAGAGACCTTTACGTTAATAATAATAATAATAATAATAGCATTTATATATAGCGCTCTTACACGACTGAAAGGTATCACAGCGCTTTACAAAATGGATCAACTTAATAATTTCTTAAATTAACAGTGAATAAAATGAGATGTAATTTTTAAATTAACAGTGAATAAAACGTTAGAGACCTTTACCAGGCTGTGGCCATCTTTGTCAGGTTCCCTGTACACACAATTATGATTATAGTGTCTACTATCAATGTATACAAGGGACCAGACTATTTTCCATTCCAGCCTCGGTTTGGTGACATGTATTTATATTGAAGACAACAAAAATGGCTGTTCTGTGATAAAGATCATTGGCAAAGAACCACAATTCATTCATAACTGGCGAAACTTGGGACCTACTCAAATTTTAGCACCTCAGGCAAAAAGATTTAAAGGAATACATCATCAAATTTATAAACAACAATAACTTGTCTGTGTTTTTAGACCAATTGTAATAATTAAGATCACCTATGTTTCTTTATGGATTTCCAGAAATCGTTATTTTATCAGAAAGGAAAACATACATTAAACATTTGACATTCACAATTGTCAGAAGCATAATAAATGAATGACTGGGCCAACATAAGCTCATTGCTGAACGCAGGCTAATTTAGTTTGTGAGATGTCTCATGTATAATTTACTGCCTCTCTTTAAGTGAAATTACAGTCATAAATGTTTTATTGAGGGGATTGCCAGCGGTACAATAATGAACATGAAACACGGGCCATATGCCTATTGTAAGGCAAATGAAATACTATTATCGTGATATATTTCACCGTGTGAATCTTTAAAGATATATCGCCCGTGTTTTGGCCGATTTGACGGTAAAAAATAGATTTAAATGTTGAATTGCTATTTTATTGGGTTAAGGAAGTTATACGCTTTCATTTGAGACATTGAACGAAAAAATCCATCAAGGATTAGTTACCATTAAAATAAAAACTCAAATTAATAAAATGCTGGTCCACTGTTCGTTTAATAACGATATTATTCTTTCAAAATTCGTTCGCTTTTTAAATTCTATTTCTGGGGTCTCTTTCTGAGCCAAGCACGTAAATTAATTATGATGTAGCGAGATAAATGCATTCGTGGTATATAAATAATATTGGTAGACCTATCTATTTTTTTTAGTAGCGTCAATTTCTTGTCGAAGGTGGAGGAGCTTTCCAATGTTAAACGACCGCCCCGAACGACACCCTGTCTCTCCCACGCCCCCATCATGAGCAATTTGTTTTCTTTTCGATTTGATACATTTTTCGAAATAGCCTAAATGAGAAGATTTTTGGGGAAAAAATAAAAAGTTGCAGACCTTTTGGATGTTTATTTTTAAGAGAAATTTGCGGAATATTGGTTAAACTTGAGAAAAGTATTTACAATTGTTGAAAGTACTTCAAACAATAATGACTAAAAACAGTGCTACCGAGGAGTTTCATTCTTTGCATGGGCCCAAGTAGTGGGGTGGATGATCTTTCGTGGACCATCCCCCAGAAAAAGGGGACGAGGAGGGATTTACGCCCATTGTATCTATGGAATGTTTAACCATGCTTTGGTAAAATTAATTACCTTGTGAAATATCTTAAAGCTAACATGATGCACAACTGAAATCTTAATGATGTGTGTTCTGCATTCTAGTTTTTCTGGCCTGTCCTGTAATCGATTCGATTAATTATTTTCACTCTAAAATAAGACATAATCATTGTCACACAGTGAAAGCGTTACCTAAAGAGGAGATATTAGTAAATATCAATAATTTACTGTTCACCATTTTAGAAAGCCTTTATATCTAAACCCATTGCCAAATAACTGTAAAAAGTCATGATGTCCGAACTCCTATTATTACGAATTCAGAAAAGCCCAAGATCCACTGTGAAAAAACAAATGGCCTCAGCTCTCATGTTTACACATACAAAAACACTGATAGTCTCGGTTTTATTTTACTTATTTACCCAAACTCGGTGTTTGCCACACTTGGTTTATTTTGTTGACTAAAAAGTGATATTTTAAATGTTTTCTGAATTCAAGCCAATTTTTACAATATTTACCTTGGGTTTAAATAATAAAACTGATACTTTATTATTTATAGTTTCCTCTTGACATAACCTCTCTAAAATGGGGGAGGTAAAGTATTAATATTTACTTAGAGCCCCTAAGTTAAAACTGAGAGACTCCAATTTATATCCCCCTGCCAAACACCACCTCCTCAAAAAGAAAAAAAACAATCCAACGAATATTTGGAAAGTAAGTGGTTTTCTCATACGCCTATAATGATGATAAATAATGTGTAAGAAATTACTTTTGCTTTGTTCCTTAAAGCAACGCCCATCAAACATTATAAAATGTGAATTGAAATATATAGTTTATATTTTAGTGTAGGCCTATAGGGTCTATATAAAAAAAATAATAAAAAAAAATAAAACAGTCAGAAAGAAAGTTAAACACGATGATTCATCGAATACCTCCCTTTCATTCCACAAAATAGATTACTCTTACATGTGATCAGCCGGGCGTGTGCCTGGAGCAAGGCCAGCGACGAAAAAAACAAATATATTCCATTGTACTTTCAGCCACTCTACATTTTCTGCAAAGCACAGTTCATTCTTTCAATATTTAACATTGAAGAAAAATAAAATCCAACCTTTCATTTGAATAAATACTCCCCTTTGTGTTTACCCAGTGATCCCCAAAACAGACCTTCGTGACTAAAGGCAGTTGGCGAAAACGTCACAAGGAATTGAAAAGAGACAATAATGTGAAGTGCATTGAAGCCTGTGTCATTCCGCAATAGGCGTTGCTCGTTGCGTGCTAGATTTTCATAACCGATGAAACATTGGCCAAGTGTGGAAAGTTTACGAGTGAAAAACAGGCTGGATGTTTAACAAGAACAAAACAGAACTGTTGATATTTTAAAAAGAGTCAAACGGGGAAGGTTTAACAACTTCGACAGTTCGTGAGAGTATAGAGCAAACAACACAGAGAGACGGGACCGCCATCAACAAAGTTTTCATAATGGCACTGGGTAATATTTCTTCATGGATGCTTCTCTCTCTACTCGCCCTGACTTTGGCGATTGTTCCTGTGTCGCACGGATATTCAACTGGTGCTCCAGCCGCGGCTTGTACGACTCTTACACCGGGACATTCAAACGGGTCCGGAGGACTTGTTTCTGCCCAGACTTCGCTGAGTCCGTTTGTCTTAACAGTTAACCCGAAAATGTATACGGCGGGCCAAACTATCACAGGTAAATTAAACTTTTCCAAATTCAGCTTTAATTAAGGCTTGGGGTTCGTCAATACAATAACCTTTTAAGGAAAGTTATAACACTGGTAATTAACAGATGCGTAGCATGTCGTATCCAACCGCCACTTGTGTGCATTACAATGTCTATGCATGTGTTTTTTAGCAGATGACAAAATGGGTCACTGGATATGCACACATTCGTTGCTCAAAATCTCCCAAAATATCGTTTCCAATCCTCACTCAACTACACTTTCCTCTTCGTAAGTGTGTCCTCTATCATCTTTTAACTCTCCTACAATCAGTGCAATTTTTGAAACAACCCATTCAGGCCACTCCAAGCCATTAGCTGTTACCACTGGCCTCCTATGGTTACCCTTCTGTGCACTGTCACACCACTGCGGGTATAATATATTGAAACATTTACAGTGGCCTTGGGTGGCACACAGTTGATTTTGTAAGATTACTTGGAAAAGACAGCAGGCTTGTACATGTATGTACTGAAGGTTGCTCAAGAACAGAATTTTGTGGATCGGAGTGGCCTCCATGTGTAGGAGGGTTTTAATGGAAAATCTGTGATGTTTGTTATATTTTGATAGAAAAGTGACAGTTTTATTCTACATTCTTTGCACAAGTTTTCTAAAGTTTTTGTTGTTTTAAAGTTGGTACACGTACAAGATGTATCACTCATCCTGAGAAAATATTTCATCTGAAGTGCTTTCATTTTAGAAAAATAAGTCAAATTTGTAAAACATAAAAACATTAATTTTTTATTTTTTTTCAAAATTGTGAGCAACTTTTTCACAGGTTAAAGGGAAAATATCGTCACAATCAACAGGGCATGCAATCGGAATGTTAGTGTTAGAAAATAATACCCCACATGATTACCGTTGCTGCTGCATAAATGAGTCAGTAGTTTTCAGTCACTCGTACACCAATTATATGCTCTGTTGAAAGTCTCGTCTGATAGTGATGATAATTATTGTCCCAATTGATTTTATGATATATTTCTTGAATATTTTTGGGTTGAAATTAACATTCCCTTCTGTGGAAAGAACGTCGAACCCAACCGCCATGTGTGCACAACTGTTAAGCGTGTGTTTTTAGCAGACGACAAAAAAGGGCCATCATCTCACTGCCACTGGATACTGTGCATACATTTATTGCTCAAAATCTCCCAAAATGTCATTTCCAATCCTCACACTTGACAACACTTTCCTCCCTTAAATGTGTCCTCTATCATCTTTTAAAGGAAAACATTGCATATTTGGTGTAATTTGGATAGAAAAGTGGCGGTTGTATACAGCATTCTTTCCCCTTCTGCCTCAATAGGATTTTTAAAAATGTTTTTATTTTAATTTTATTTATTTATTATTAGAGGGGGGTGGTGGGACTCCCTCATAAAAAAAACTACAGAGGGTTGCATCATAGGACCCATGGGGGCGTCATATTTGGGGTTTAAAGTTTGAACAAGTTTGTGTATTAATAGGAACTCCACACACATTTTTGCAAGGCTGAATGTGGAGTTGAGGAGGAGAGCGTTCCATTAGTCCAACTGACCAATTGGGTGTCAGAACTATTGCACCCTCAAACTGGTTTCAATCTTTGGGTTGACAAACCCCCCTGGTCCGATGGCACTTAAGGCATCCCTTCACATCCCTCTCGGCTATATGCCTACATTGATTTAAAAACAAGCACATTTTCCTTGTAATTTAAGGGGGTTGTTTTGAAAAGAGAACTGTAGTTTCCATTTTGTTATATTTAAATTTGTGGGTCAGTTTTTCGGGTCAGTGGCAGTAACCTCCAGTTTTTTTTTATAAGATTAACTATTGTGTTTTTCAGCTACTGAATACTGGGTCATAGCAGACCATTTTAATCTGAAGAATTAAGGATTAACTCCGCAAATTCCACAATTTATGTATTGAATTAAACGAGAGGATTGCTAGACGTGTTATTCCCCACCCCCCCCCCCCCAAAAAAAGTAACTGGAAATAAAATTGGTGTAGCCAGTTAAAAACTTTACCGAAGAAAATTGCTTGATGAGTCTAAACCATGTACATTTAATAATTGTTGCCTGGCGTGATGGGGTCCATGGCGTTTTGTACACCCGAGGGGGCTGATGGCACCCGAGGCGAAGCCGAGGGTGCCATCAGCTGTACAAACCCATGGACCCCCATCACGCCAGGCAACAATTATTTTGTTATACCATGGTATTAGATTACGTTACCGAAGAAATCTTCCAGTAAACTGTCTAAGTCTGTAACTGGAAGTGTCTGGAAGTTGCTGTCATCTCTCATCTCGTCCCGTTTCGTTGCAGTATTCGCGAACTATTCGTACTGCATACGAAGCGAACAAATTCACACACAGCAGACAAGTTGTTTAGCTGGTCCCTACAGTGCATCAAATTGAAATATAACAACCTCGGTCGCTGTTTTTACTTCTTGCAATCAAAAGTAGCACTTGTGAAAGATATATGGGGATGATACTCCCGGGGACGATCAGGGTGATGTACCACTCTTGAGAGGTGAACATCACTTTTTGAGTGACGTCAGAGGGTAACATCACTTTTTGAGTGACGTCACGAGGGTAACATGAAGATTTGTGATTTGTCATGTGACAGGCTTTCGACCAATGAAATGACACAATCTAAGACCATGATATAACAAGTATGTTTGTTCCTAGTGAAGACATTTCAACTTTTTTTTCAAAAGGAAGATCAAAACTGGTTGATTGTTGAACGTCAAATGTTACTGGAACAGTTGATCAGTTTTGTGTGCAAGCTGTACAGTTTTGGAACCGTTCTGTATTAAATTCTGCTGGATTTGTCGGGGGTGGAGGGGTGATAGCCGTTGAATGCAGTTGTGCATTCGACAGAACAAAAGGTGGAATGATTGCAGCATCACATGTGGGTTAAGCAGACTACAATATGGCCAACATTTCACAGGTTGTGGACAAAATCATTGCTCAAAATCTCTCTTAACCCTCCTAGTTCTGGTGCCTTTTTCAGACAAGTTGATCCACCATTTGAAACCATTCGCTTATGTGGTTTTGAATGGTGAAATAACTGTGTACAGTATTGATTTCACCAAATGGTTTTGAATGGTAGGTCAGCTAATACAAAACCTTGTTTGGATCTTTCCAAATGGTAGTACAGCTAATACAAAACCTTGTTTGGATACTTCTAAGTGGTGAATCAATGGACCCTCTATGCATTTGAATGGATTTGAATGGTAAAGCTTGCTACCAACACTTTTCAAATGGTATCACCATGTGTGTACAAAACCAATGGCCATTTTGGTAAGTAGAAATTTTGAATGGTTTCAAATGGTCAAACAGTAGGAGGGTTAATAATGTTGGGAGAGAATTTCTTCTCATGTAGTTTGTCCTATTTGGGGATGCTTTGTACCATAAGTCAAGTAGACTGGTAAAGAAATATGCCACACAATGTAAAGGTTGTCTTTGGGGCATGGCTTTTTCCATTTGTTGCATCTTGTTGCATTGAGCATGGTTAGAGTTTTAAAGGTAAATTAAATTCTTGGCAAAAATGTTATAGTAAAGAGATTTCAGTCCAAATTTCTACATTAGAAACAATATGAAAAATGATTGTATTTTCACTATTAACACAACACAGTATGCTGAAAATTCTACTGGTTGGTTTTTTAAATGTTTATCATGATTTAGAGTAAACATTCTCAGATAACAATGTTGTATCTTCCCTGTATCATAACAGTGTAATGTTTGTTTTTTGTCTGGATATGCCCAAATCTAAACATGCCTAGAAGATTTAACTGTGGCCCAAGCAGTGAACTGCTCAGGAATTCCTTATGGAATATATAATATCAAGAATAAATGTTTTGTCCCACACATCAACAAAGTCAAATGATCAAAACTGGGTAATAGTTAAAATGAGAATTCTGCAAAAACTGTCTGATAATTATTTCACATGGTACATGTCTTTGAAATTAAATTCTTTTTGGAAAATCTAAATTAACTTTTAGTATTTATCCAACATACTTGGAATTGAGCATTCATTTAAAACAAATTCTTGTTATAATCTACTAAGATAAATTAATTGTAACTGTATTCAGTGTGAATTTCATTACACTTTAATCAACAGGGGAATTGTTCGCAACTCTCAAATATGACCTATGTCCAGTTATGTCCAATGTATTCTTGATAAATAATTCCATGCCAAAAGTCTACAAAAGTACTTCAAATAACTGTCATAGTACTTTTGTAGGGGTTTATCTGATTTTGTAATGTACATATCCTAACCACCCCAAACCATTCAAACTCCAATAGCAGGGTTTGTTGGATTTTGATGGACTCGGTACTGTACAGCCCAGACAGGGATACTTTGCATGGGGCCGGGTGTCCCAATTCCAGCTAAGTCCAACAGTTGGGTGGTAGTGTTACTGCATGGTGTTGGATTTTGATGGACTCGGTACTGTATAGCCCAGACAGGGATACTTTGCTTGGGGCCGGGTGTCCCAATTCCAGCTAAGTCCAACAGTTGGGTGGTAGTGTTACTGCATGGTGTTGGATTTTGATGGACTCGGTACTGTATAGCCCAGACAGGGATACTTTGCTTGGGGCCGGGTGTCCCAATTCCAGCTAAGTCCAACAGTTGGGTGGTAGTGTTACTGCATGGTGTTGGATTTTGATAGACTCAGCAGGGCTTGCACTAACTTTTTTTCCTGACTAGACCACCGGGCTAGTCAGATGTATTTTTGACTAGCCCTCACAAATTTTCACTAGCCCTCACAAATTTTCACTAGCCCGACCATTTACACCACACGGGAAACTGACTGGGTATATTTAGAAAGATAAGTCATCTGATTCGTCTTCATCCACGTCGGAGTTATATCTGTGTTTCTCCTCCTCTGATTCATCTTCATCCACATCAGAGTTACTGTGTTCCTCCTCCTCCTTGTCCTGCTGCTCCTTCTCTTCAGATGAGTCGACATCTTCATATAAAGTGAATAAACTGCTGAGCTGACTTGTCTGTGAGGTACAATCCGCCAACTTCAATGCCCTTGGCCTTATCTAACTCTGCCATCCACACAAAATCAGTGAAGGGTCTGCAGTGTTTAGCTATGGCGTGGGCATTCCGAAAGAGAACTTTCAATCGGTTCAGCACGGCCGCATTCATAGACTTCAACATTTTTTTGGCTTGGCTGGTACCAGGTTTCATCTGGCTAACAGCCTGACGAGTCATTGACAGTTTATGGTTTTCCAATTGGTCATGACATTTCACTGAATCAAGTCGAAAGTTATTAGTACCGTCGACAAATAAGTTATGCTTCCTCCCTGATCCCCTCGTGTCGTAGAGTCGGCATGGCTTACAAACCATTATCCATCCACTTTGTGTTACTGTTAGCCATGGGAAGTCTCGCTCCCATTCTGTCCTGTATTTTTATTCGTCTCCGCTTATTTTGCTCATATTGCTGTTCAGCCGCTTTCTTCTCTGTGTCCTTCCTTTTGCCTTCCTTTTGCCTTCCTTTTGCCTTCCTTTGGATTGCTAACATTGATAAATCTCCACATTGTTGCAATAAGTGGGACTAGAGCCACACTATTCACTTGATATTAACGTCACGTTGAAAAGTTTTAGGTCATGACAAGAAGGAAAACTTTTATGACGATAGCGGGCGTAAAAGCGCGCCAACTGGCGGCTACGGCTCCGGCTGCATCAGCACATCATTGACTTGTGCTGTCGTCCTAAACAACGTCCTTCGCAACAGCCGAAGCCACAGTCACCAATTCGGTACGTCATGCATGGTGCGGTTCCCTGACACCGAAACACGCAATCACGTAAAGAGCGTCGGGTACCATTGATTCAGTGATCGTGGAGCTGCTGTGTGTGCATGTCGTATGTGTACTGTAACGTCGTTTGTATATATGCCCATGGGATATGCATACACGCGCCGCTTGTCCCGCTCTCGACATGCTCGATGTTGTTGTTGTAGGTCATTAACGTCAAACCAAAACATGAGTCAGTAATGAGTAATGACTGACAAAATTAACGACAAATAACACTCCAGTCCAACGTTGAAGTTTATTTTTGTTTTATTCACATATTAAAAATCAAATTTCACATAACAGCTAGAAAATTACAAAGGTAAGTTGTTAATTTTTGACTAGCCCGGCCGGGCTACCCAGAAGCAAGTTTGACTAGCCCGCGGCACTCATGACTAGTGTACGCCGGGCTAGTGTCTAAATCGAGCCCTGCTCAGTACTGTTATACAGCCCAGACAGGGATACTTTACATGGGGCCGGGTGTCCCAATTCCAGCTAAGTCCAACAGTTGGGTGGTAGTGTTACTGCATGGTGTTGGATTTTGATAGACTCGGTAGGCCTACTGTTATACAGCCCAGACAGGGATACTTTACATGGGGCCGGGTGTCCCAATTCCAGCTAAGTCCAACAGTTGGGTGGTACTGGTAGTGTTACTGCATGGTGTTGGATTTTGATGGACTCGGTACTGTATAGCCCAGACAGGGATACTTTACATGAGGCCAGGTGTCCCAATTCCAGTTAAGTCCAGCAGTTGGTGGTGGTGTTTGTGCATGGTTTTGGATTTTGGCAGATTCAGGAAGGTTCTTAGCCAAAAAAGCTAGGGGGTTAGCATTAATTCAATGAAGTATAAATATTAGCAAAAACACTTGAAATGTTTCCTTCATCAGTTACACTTGAGAGTATTGTGGACTTCAGAGGAATACTACTACAAGCTAGACTGTCAGATAACACACCCATAGGTACATGGCAGCTTAAGGATGGATATAAGCATCTGACGTGTACCAATCCAGGAAACTCTCTCACCCATAGTAGTAGCGACATTAAGGTGCCTAATGTGCAGTTCCAGTGGACAGCGCCATCTTCATCAATGGGACCCATCAGCATCATGTGAGTACATGTATATGGTAATGGTATATGGGGCCTAGGACAAAGGGTGGCGGGATATAACCAAATGGATAATTTCAACAAAAATTAAGCAGTTTATTAGACCACGTCAGTTGATGTTTTAGGCAGCAATTCACTTATTGCACATTGCGGAGCCATGTCAAATAATGATAGAAATTTGAAATTCAAAATTAAACAAATTAGTCAAAATTTAATGTAAAATTTAATTGGTGCAGAGCTGTGACTGTTTCAATTTCAAGTTTATCAGAGAGAATCCTTTTTCCTAATTTCCACATTTTCATACATTATACCAACAACCTGAATACATTTTATTCATTTATTCGAATTTCCTCATTAACCCTAACCCTCCAGGGTATTTTGGCTAGAAACCCTGCCAGACGCAACAGATTGCATTGTTTATCAAAGTGACTTGGCTGCCCAGTGCAGCAGAATCCATCAGGTCACAAATCTCAAGGCCGAACTGCCTCAGAGTCTGTGGTCACCAAACGCAGCAGGATACAACTCTGGCATTGTTCAATGGGACCAGCTCTCAATAGAAACAGACTTGGCTGCTTATGCACTGGTGTTGACAGCTGAATCCATCAAAGTGCACCAGACTTTTCCACCTGATGCACTTTGCTGCATCTGGCAGGGTTAGGGTTAAAGGGACAATATCTTTATGATCAGAGCAGACTTTCCACAGGGCATGGAATCGGTGTCTCAGTTTAAGATGAACATCATGTGGGGTATTATTTTCAGTCACTGAGTTAATCTAAAACTAGCACTCCGATTCCATGCCCTGTTGATCGTGAGGATATTTTCCCTTTAATCTAAAACTAGCACTATGATTCCATGCCCTGTTGATCGTGACGATATTGTCCCTTTAATCTAAAACTAGCACTCCGATTCCATGCCCTGTTGATCGTGACGATATTTTCCCTTTAATCTAAAACTAGCACTCCGATTCCATGCCCTGTTGATCGTGACGATATTTTCCCTTTAATCTAAAACTAGCACTATGATTCCATGCCCTGTTGATCGTGACGATATTGTCCCTTTAATCTAAAACTAGCACTACGATTCCATGCCCTGTTGATCGTGAAGATATTTTCCCTTTAATCTAAAACTAGCACTACGATTCAATGCCATGTTGATGCGATATTGTCCCTTTAATCTAAAACTAGCACTCGATTCCATGCCCTGTTGATCGTGACGATATTGTCCCTTTAATCTAAAACTAACACTCCGATTCCATGCCCTGTTGATCGTGACGATATTTTCCCTTTAATCTAAAACTAGCACTACGATTCAATGCCCTGTTGATCGTGACGATATTTTCCCTTTAATCTAAAACTAGCACTCCGATTCCATGCCCTGTTGATCGTGACGATATTGTCCCTTTAATCTAAAACTAGCACTACGATTCAATGCCCTGTTGATCGTGACGATATTTTCCCTTTAATCTAAAACTAGCACTCCGATTCAATGCCCTGTTGATCGTGACGATATTGTCCCTTTAATCTAAAACTAGCACTACGATTCCATGCCCTGTTGATCGTGACGATATTTTCCCTTTAATCTAAAACTAGCACTACGATTCAATGCCCTGTTGATCGTGACGATATTTTCCCTTTAATCTAAAACTAGCACTCGATTCCAATGCCCTGTTGATCGTGACGATATTGTCCTTTAATCTAAAACTAGCACCGATTCCATGCCCTGTTGATCGTGACGATATTGTCCCTTTAATCTAAAACCAGCACTACGATTCCAATGCCCTGTTGATCGTGACGATATTTTCCTTTAATCTAAAACTAGCACTACGATTCCAATGCCCTGTTGATCGTGACGATATTGTCCTTTAATCTAAAACTAGCACTACGATTCCATGCCCTGTTGATCGTGACGATATTTTCCTTTAATCTAAAACTAGCACTCGATTCAATGCCCTGTTGATCGTGACGAATATTGTCCTTTAATCTAAAACTAGCACTACGATTCCATGCCCTGTTGATCGTGACGATATTTTCCCTTTAATCTAAAACTAGCACTACGATTCAATGCCCTGTTGATCGTGACGATATTTTCCCTTTAATCTAAAACTAGAACTCCGATTCCATGCCCTGTTGATCGTGAAGATATTGTTCCTTTAATCTAAAACTAGCACTACGATTCAATGCCCTGTTGATCGTGACGATATTTTCCTTTAATCTAAAACTAGCACTCGATTCAATGCCCTGTTGATCGTGACGATATTGTCCCTTTAATCTAAAACTAGCACTCCGATTCCATGCCCTGTTGATCGTGAGGATATTGTCCCTTTAATCTAAAACTAGCACTACGATTCAATGCCCTGTTGATCGTGACGATATTTTCCCTTTAATCTAAAACTAGCACTCCGATTCCATGCCCTGTTGATCGTGACGATATTGTCCCTTTAATCTAAAACTAGCACTACGATTCCATGCCCTGTTGATCGTGAAGATATTTTCCCTTTAATCTAAAACTAGCACTACGATTCAATGCCCTGTTGATCGTGACGATATTTTCCCTTTAATCTAAAACTAGCACTCCGATTCCATGCCCTGTTGATCGTGACGATATTGTCCCTTTAATCTAAAACTAGCACTACGATTCCATGCCCTGTTGATCGTGACGATATTGTCCCTTTAATCTAAAACTAGCACTCCGATTCCATGCCCTGTTGATCGTGACGATATTGTCCCTTTAATCTAAAACCAGCACTACGATTCAATGCCCTGTTGACCGTGACGATATTTCCCTTTAATCTAAAACTAGCACTCCGATTCCATGCCCTGTTGATCGTGACGATATTGTCCCTTTAATCTAAAACCAGCACTACGATTCAATGCCCTGTTGACCGTGACGATATTTTCCCTTTAATCTAAAACTAGCACTACGATTCAATGCCCTGTTGATCGTGACGATATTGTCCCTTTAATCTAAAAATAGCACTACGATTCCATGCCCTGTTGATCGTGACGATATTGTCCCTTTAATCTAAAACTAGCACTATGATTCCATGCCCTGTTGATCGTGAAGATATTGTCCCTTTAATCTAAAACTAGCACTATGATTCCATGCCCTGTTGATCGTGAAGATATTGTCCCTTTAATCTAAAACTAACACTACGATTCCATGCCCTGTTGATCGTGAAGATATTGTCCCTTTAATCTAAAACTAACACTCCGATTCCATGCCCTGTTGATCGTGAGGATATTTTCCCTTTAATGACACAACCTAATAAGGAGAATATTTCACAGGTTGGTTGTTTAATGTACATCTGCATATCTTTATGGGCAATTCCATGGTTACTCACGTTACATTTTTGAGGTATTGGGCCCACTCTTAATGCCATAATTTCCTTAATAAATATATTTCTCATCATTTTTTCACAGTACATTCAGTTGCATTATACACAGACCGTACCCAGCACACAAAAATAATTTCAATTTTAGTTTGTTATATATACACTAAAGAGAAAAATGCTTGTTACTCATGTTACATTTTTTGGACTTGCATAAAATGTAGCTTTTTCTCTTATATAGCGTACATATAACAAATATTCTGAAATTATTTTTGCTGAGAAAGGTCTTGGTATAATGCAACCACTATGGAAAAAAATGAGTGAAATGTATATTATGACATTAAGAGTCGGCCCAAAACCTCAAAAATGAAATTTTTAGAAGCAGTTTTGCCAAAGAATTATCAGCTTTGCACCTGAAGGCAACAATAGAAGCTTGGATGAGGAATGCTTACAATCCACAGGCCTTTTTAGAGTAGTTGTGATTGTAATTATTTGACAGGGCGACGGTAGCAACAGCCAAGGAAACCTTTTGGACACCACATGTAGCAGCTATTAGGGATGCAGATGTACAACTACCAGGTAAATACGTTATCTACATATTCAGTGGTGGTTTTTTTCTTATTAGGATTGGGGGTGCGGAACTAGCAGGACCTCTGACCTTATTTAAGGCCACTGTGCACTATTGGCAATCCCAAAGAAATATGAATGATCACAGATTAACGTGAATCTTACTTCACTATAATTTTAATGAATAAATGAATTTGCTTTCTTCCTGAGAGGTAATTCTGCATTGGAATGAATACGAAAAATCCGAGTGCATTTTCACTATTTCGTTAATGACACGATGAAGTACATTTATAAGTTGAAACTTTTAACAGGTTGATTTCTGATTCTTATAAGATACGGATGCATTTTCCCCCTTTTTGTACAAATTGTGTACAATCCCTTTATTAAAACCCTCCTATAGGTTTAACAATCAAAGACACTCAAAATTTGTATGTCACTCCCAACCCATTGACTTTGTGCAGTGCACTCAAATA
Organism: Zoroaster sp. YZ-2022; assembly: GCA_029582265.1. Taxonomy (NCBI): domain Eukaryota; kingdom Metazoa; phylum Echinodermata; class Asteroidea; order Forcipulatida; family Zoroasteridae; genus Zoroaster; species Zoroaster sp. YZ-2022. Next base: position 38,516,894 of record CM055818.1, read on the forward strand.
AATGCAAGGACATGTGGCTCTGGTAGGAGGTCAAACCAAAACCACTCGACTAACTTATGCAGTACATGTACATACACAGCTCAGTGTGACTCTGCATATAACTTGTAAGACATACACAAGTGTGTTTGACTTTGCCACTATCTCCAGCACTCTTATACACATGTGTGAACAATTGGCAATGCAACCAAAAATACTCAAGTGACTGTCTGTGGGTGCGGTGCTTACTGGGCCAAATTTCAGCCTGGGCATAGGAGGGTTAAAGGGACAGTATTGTCACAATCAGAGCAGACATTCAACAGGGCATGGAAACGGTGTCCTAGTTTGAGGTGAACACAGTGACTGAAATTACTGGCTCATTTATGCAGCAGTAACGGTAATATGACCTTATCATGTGGGTATTTTTTTCATTGAGTTAATATAAAATTAGCACTCCGATTCCATGCCCTGTTGATCGTGACGATATTGCCCATTTAAAGATGATAATGGTACCAAACCTCCTGAGAAATTATGCCGTCTACTAGGAAGCAATTTTTCTGTATATTGGCTTCAATGTATACTACTCAAAACAATTTAGGGAACACCGGAATAATCTCAGTTAAAGCAAGATCACTTATTTCAGATAAACACAATGTTTCACAGAATTGATGAGAAACAACTGCACAATGAAACAGATGATAAAGGATGCATGTAGTGATTACACATTTCATGACATGACTACTGAAAGAGAGAGGGGGTTGCAAATGAAAATCCCGGTTCATGGAACATTTCAAACCTATTTGATGTTAAAAATTGTTCCCTAAATTGTTTTGAGTAGTATATTTGGTTGATAAGTGACAAATTTGGTTGATAAGTAACAAATTTTTGCATTCTTTGTTAACCTATTTCTACAATTCATTGTATCCTTCAGGTGCCTGTGCAAGTAACCCATGTGTAAATGGACAGTGCTTTACTGGTACAAACAGCTATACATGTGTCTGTAACACAGGATTTTCAGGGGTAGAGTGTGAAAACAAAATTGTCCGTAAGTACAGCACATTTATATTTGTGACCAGGAATTCCACCCTTACAATTACCATGTTTTCCTGACAGGGTGAGCGCAGAAATTGTTAGCTAACTCGTGAAATACGCTGACATACGTACATAATTTTCTGCTGTGGTTAGCACCTAGTTTTCGCTTGTGACACTTTGGGCCATGAAATCAGAAATAAGTTGCTAAATCACACTTTGAGTTATTTACACCACTGAAAAAGAGTGTTTCACTGATACCAGGCATGAGACCAAGTATTTAGATTATTTGGTGGCTGGTTTTGATAAAGAGGATAATATATTTGTTGCTTTTATATTATTTTGGTTTATTGATACTGCAGGTTTGAATTGTTTCTTAATTTTATTTCTCCAGCACAATGTGCAGATGGCACAGCTTGCTACCAAGGTTCATGTTTCCAGTCTCAAACGACCGGATCATTTATTTGTTACTGCAAAGATGGTTACTATGGTGATAACTGCCAATCTAGTAAGTCCATATGAGAATTAGTATAGCCGCAGTATGTAAACATGTATTGTATGTGTTTTTCGTTATTTTAACCACAATTCAGCCCGTCAATCAAAATGACATGGATTTCCCAAAACGGTCATGCCTTTCCATGTCAATATAGTCATCAAGGTGTTAGCCAGGATTTAGAAATAGCGTGTCCAAATTTGCTGGAAATTTCAAAATGGGGTGTTCAAATTGTTCACTTAGAATACGTTTACATGTAAATGTCAGATGAAATAGGGTGTCCAAAATTGTAGCAGGGTGTCCAAAAAACACCCAGACACCCCTCTGGCTAATACTATAATAGTCATGCACTTTACTTTCATAAATAGATGTTTGATCAAGCATTAATTGGCTAAGGTTGAGTGGGCACTGTGCCCATTGATGGGTGTATTTCTGTTTTTTTGTTCATTTTTAGAAGTAAACTCGTACAACAATGCAATGTATTACTAGTTATACAGTGTCTACAGTGGTGTGTGTCGTCATACATCTTCTACAATGCAATGTATTACTAGTTATACAGTGTCTACAGTGGTGTGTGTCGTCATACATCTTCTACAATGCAATGTATTACTAGTTATACAGTGTCTACAGTGGTGTGTGTCGTCATACATCTTCATGTAAAAATAAGTGATTTAATATTGCCATAACTGAGTAATTTTCCGTAGCAGATTGACTCTGGCTTTACCCTTTGTCGAACAAGAAGATAAAATGTTGATACCTGCATCATACACACAAGGATATGTTCTTACTACAGTAACATTATAGAAATGTTGACATGTTGAAATTAGAAGTTAATTAATTAGCACCGTTACTGAGTAACAAGGATTCTCTAGGAGTGACAGAGTCACTCATTGCAGCCATAAACCTATTGACAAATACTGGACATGAACAATTTTATTATGTAAAAGTTATTATGTAAAATTGAAGAAAAATGGGTTTTCTCTAAAATAAATTTCTAAATCGCTAAATTTCTAAGACTTGATAACAATTTAAAAAGAAAAGAAAATGACAATTTTCAAGTGTTTGCCCATGTTTATTTTTTTCATGGAATCAGCAACACATTTTAAACACATTAGAGAATTTACATGGTGCTATCGCAAACCTTCTTAGATTAAACTTGTACTGTGCAAAGCTTTAAATCTTACACATAATTTGTTCATGTAATAAGTTATCTCTGGTTATTCCAATGTACTAGCCACAGAATGTTTACCTTGAGACATAACTTAGTGTACTTATTTTCTTTCATATTTATTCTTACTTTTAACAGGACCGACGGCCTGTTTACCAACAAATCCATGCCTAAATGGTGGCACATGCTTCTTGAGTAATCAAAACAATCAAAACCATTTTTGTGCATGCGCCAGCGGTTACAACGGTTCCACCTGTGAACAACAAGTAACAGGTAAGACTGTTGGTTTATAAAGACTGATTAAATGTTGTTCAGTCAATGCCATGATCCCATCTTTGGTTGTGGTGAAAGTGCTTGTAAGCCAGAATTGGTCATAATATTAATAAAACCATTGGCAGATACAAGGAACGGGGAGGGGGAAATGGAGGGAGGGGAAGGGGAAAAGGAGGGAGGGGAAGGGTAGAGAGGTGCAAGGGGGTAATGTTCCCCCCTTTTAAAATTCTGTACACATTTATTTATCATATGTTTTGTTGTGTGCCCCCCACCATTTTGGCAGGCTGCCCTCCCTATTTGGAGACCCTGGATTTACCCCTGAATATAGCATCATCTTGCTTATCATCGCATGAAAACACAAAATTTTGGACTCGTTTAAGACAGCTTATATGCTAGGGAAATTCCAAGATTTGTATTTCTGCACCATTGACTGATGTATCCCATGTACATGTATAGCTCAAAAAGTGTTCTAAGATGTTGAAAACTATCATCTATCCATATACAGTTGACTCGCTTTAATATGTGACGCGGTATGTCAAAACCAGGCGGAATTGGGCAGAGCTACGAACGGAGGAACAGCTGCAAAATGCCTTGGGGGTGATTTTTTGCGATTTTGAGATTTTTGGAAATTTATGATGCTACAAATGTTTAAAATGTTCTGTAAAAGTTTCTAACTGAAATTTCATCGACAAATTATTTTTAAAATACTTTTAGAGAGGCATTATAATTTCACAAAATGATGCCTTGTTCGAGATTTTGCTTGGAAATGACGCCAAATTTCGTGTAACTTCGAGCTCACTTGCGAACGTAAAATCGCATCGCCCCTATACAAATTTGGTATTGCCGGAAACATCAGACCTTTCGCTAATAAAGGAACTTAATAATTCATTAGGTATTTCCCCAGGAAAATGACATCATCTCACTGTTTCGGACAGTCCGATTTCAAATCTTAATAACTTCACTATGGAATATCCGATTTGAAAAAAGAAAGCGGCATTGTAAAGTGAAAGGTCTATACTTTACTAATATTTCAATAACTCAAAATTGACCTCGTGCCCAATTGTGCCTGGTTTTGACATACGGCGTCACATATGAGGTTTGCCAGAATGACATAATTATCTTGTATTAGCCGGATCGTTGGGCAATATTTTTTTTTACAAAACCATACGAATGCACGCATACATGTATGTACCATGTATTGTGCAATACAGTGTAGATAGATAGATGACAGATGATGTTCTGTTGGAAAGCATGTTGAAATATTGTAGCCAATGTAGCCAGCATGTAAAAATGTACAAAAAAGTACGCTTAAATGCAAGTTTGTCGTGCTACGTGTTCTGTATGGAGCTTGTATGTTGATTAAAGAGAATTAAGGTACAACATTAGTTATTTCCTGTTTACAAAATTACCAAACTATTATCCAAAATCTAACTTGATGTGAAGTTGGTAATGGTACCAATGACCATGCTTTCATTTCAGAGAAAACACAATAAAAAGTGTCCTGTAAAAATTGTGACCCCGCACGGCGAAACCCGCAAAAAGTCGCTGAACCCCAATCCAAGATACAGCCAATTTTCGACCAATGGGGTGTTATACGGCCTTTTGGGGTTTTTACTGATTATAGTTCCCGGATGTTTATTTCACAATTTCCTGCAAACAAAATTACTGAAATCGATTTATAAGTGTGTGAAAAAGTGAAATTCCAAGCACCATTTTGCGGTTATTAGTGCAGTTTTTTTTCAAAACATCCTGTATTTCTCGAAATCGTAATTTCATTGTTTTTCGACTTTCAAAGTCCATAACTTTCCAACAGAATGCATGATGGATATAATTTTTTCACCATTGAAAAGCTAAAGAGTTGCCCTTTCATATGATACCAATAACTCATTTTTTATTTCTGGGACGTTTTTGTGGGTTTTGTCATGCTGGGTCACAATTGTGAAAGCTCATTTCAGACTTTTCTCATGACATACTAACCCATGCCAAAATGGCGGCACTTGTGCTAACAATGGCAATGCATACAGCTGTACATGTACTACAGGTTATGAAGGTATCAACTGTGATACAGTGGGTAAGTTCTAACATTCAAATGCTGAGCTGGCCATATTATTGCAAACAGCAGTTACTTACTTTTTATTATTATTGAAATACAGTTCCTGAAAAAAGATAGAGTAATCAATCTCTGGGCTTAGTATCTGCATGGCATATTGCTTATCTGTTGATTATTATAAGCACTGGCAATCTTAGATTAACATTGCTAACTATAACCAACTTTTAATGAAATAAAACTACAGTTGCACAATTTGTCTTTTACTAGGATTTTTACAGGTCATCATCCAAATTGCATTTTTTAGGCATAATAAAAGTATATAGTAAATGTATGGTCCTTGTTTGACAGTGGTGTTGCTTGTAACAACTCCATGTGGTTTGTCATGTCTGTATGTATGTATGTCTGTATTTATTTAGTAACAATGCCACCAATGACGACAATACCAGCCCAACCCTGTGACTCTAACCCATGCCAAAATGGCGGCACTTGTGCTAACAATGGCAACGCATACAGCTGTACATGTACTACAGGTTATGAAGGTATCAACTGTGATACAATGGGTAAGTTTTGTGATTCTAACAATCGAATGCCGAGCTGGCCATGCATTATGGTAAATTGCTGCAAACAGCTTGTCTTTTTTTAAATATTAAATTACACTTTCTGAAAAAAGGTACATCCAGCAATCAATCTGTTTGGGCTATCTGCATGGCGTATTGCTTCTCTGTTGATAATTATAAGCACTGGCAATCTTAGATTAACATTGCAGTATAACCAACTTTTAATGAAATAAAACTACAGTTGCACAATTTGTCTTTTACTAGGATTTTTACAGGTCATCGTCCATGTTGCATTTTTTAGGCATAATAAAAGTATATGAATGGTCCTTGTTTGACAGTGCTTGTAACAACTCCATGTGGTTTGTCATGTCTGTATGTATGTATGCCTATATTTATTTAGTAACAATGCCACCAATGACGACAGTGCCAACCTTACCCTGTGACTCTAACCCATGCCAAAATGGCGGCACTTGTGCTAACAATGGCAACGCATACAGCTGTACATGTACTACAGATTATGAAGGTATCAACTGTGATACAATGGGTAAGTTTCCTAACAATCATATGCTTGATAAACTGATATTTATCAGCAAATCTGTGATTAAATTACAGTTGTAAAAGAAGGTATAAACTAGAAGGCTAATCACTCTGTTTGTTCTCAGCATTGGTACATGTAGTTGTGTTACGTATTTAATTGCCTTATCCAATGCTCACAGTACTTAACCAGTTCACACCGGGAATAAAAAAGTTTTTCCGAACCCCCGTGGCGGGTTTATTTTTACCGCACAAACACGAACAATGGTGCTCACCAGAGCGTGACCGGGGAGACCGCGTCTTCCACCGTATGCTTATGGCTCGTTGCCACGTCGACCGGGAATCTATACAAAATTCCCGAGAATCCTGTGGCGTGTTTAGACGCTCTCCGATCCGCTGTCCAAAAAAAAATGTGCGTGTATACACGGCCTCCGACGCGAACTGGTTAACATTCTTAGATTTAGATTGCTTAGAACAAAATAACCTTTACTTGAATAAAACCACTGTAGAACACTCCCATACCAAAAACTTTGCAAATAATGAACATGTTTTTTTTAGTTATTCAAGAATTGGCATTGTGTTAATCACTACACAAATGACAGCTTTATACATGTGTGGAGCAATAGTTAGGCTAAATATATAGAGGTGTTTTATTCTACTAAAATCACTAACAATGCTCATAATATAATTAATGATTAAACAATACCACCAATGAAAACTAAACATATAACTATAACTAAATATATCATAATATATGCCATAACAAAACATTTTTTGAAATGGCACTAAATTTGAAAAATTTAGATGAAAATACCAAAAGTGAGCTGTCAGTGACCAGGATTTTGTAGATTTGATTGTATGCTCTGCCGAAATTGTCCATGTTGGATTTTGTAATGTATGGTCGTTGTTTGACAGTGGTCTTGCATATGACATAAAACACAATAAAGGGGGCCACTTTGCATCCGTCACGTTAGCAGTTTTTCCAATGGTTATTTATTTTTAAGTACCTGAAACCGACCAAAAAGTGTTTCAACATGTGAATGGACATGCAGGCTTATAATAGACCTAATTTGAATTGATTTATTTTATTATTTTATTTTTAAATTTATTTTTTACCCTCAAATTTCCATAAAAATTGGACGGAAAAAGTTACCTCACTTTTCCGTCCATTTGTTGATGGAAATTTTAGGGTAATTAAAAAAAAAATAGTAATAATCAACTCAAATTATCTTTGGGATAAGCATGCATGTCTATTCAAATGTTGAAATTCTTTTTGGGTGGTTTCAGATATTAAAAAAAAATTACAACCATTAGAAAAACTGCTAACGTGACGGTAGGAAAGTGGCCCCCTTTATTGTGTTTTATGTCATATGTCAACTGCATGTTGTTTGTCATGTATGTATGTAAATGTATTTATTTAGTAATAATGCCACCAATGACGACAGTCCCAACCCAACCCTGTGACTCTAACCCATGCCAAAATGGCGGTGCTTGTGCTAACAATGGTAACGCATACAGCTGTACATGTACTACAGGTTATGAAGGTATCAACTGTGATACAGTGGGTAAGTTAATTTTATACTACAACTACTTTGGCTTATGTTGGCTGAATGATTGTTTTATTTGGTGAGAAAACCCCCAAACAAACCCATTTTCATGATATTTCTGCATTTTAGGCATTCTAAATTCTGTGCAATTCTTTGAACTTCTTGCGTCGGGAGAATTTCACCAACCTATATATATCGCATAACCCGCTGCTATATGGGATTCTAGCTGGCCAATTGTCATCGGGCAAGCTCGGTGGTCGAGAGGTTAAGACGTCTGCACTAGTAACCAGGAGGTCGTGGGTTCGAATCCCGCCCGAGTCGCCTGAGTAGTTTTTTCACAGACACTCGGAAAGCACTGAGTATACAGTGCTATACACAACGTCGGTGTAGGGCAAAATTAAATCAATTGTTTATCTCCCGATGCAAGAATTTCACCAACCTATACATCAAACATTAAGTAAAGACTAATTGTGGTGACACCATGTGAACTGCTCAATTGAGTAGTAATTCGTTCTGAAAAGAACTGGAGCTAGTTACAACTCAACGTTTCGATCAGAATTCTGGAAATGCTGCTTAAGTAGACAGCTGGAGGATTGTGCAAAGACTGGATGCTGGAGGATTAGTGTGTTGAAGCGTGAAGGCAGGAAACTGGATCTGGGACTAGGATCCTAGGAGTGGGGCGAGAGAGGAGTGTGTGCTCACTGAACCGCATCAGTTGTTAACAAGCACAGGAGGAGGGAGGGTGGTTGACTTAGGATGTAGGAGGATCCCTCATCAGTCTGGGGTGGGTTGTGGACTTTGGATATAGAAGATCCTTCAGTCCATAGTAGGGGTTGCCAAATATTGCTTAATTAAGCAGCAGCATCTCCCAGAGTCTGGCATTCTCCTGATGACAATCAGAGCATACTGATCGAAACGTTGATTTGTTACCTCCAGTTCTTTTCAGAACTATACTCAATTGAGCATTTCACATGGTGTTACCGTAATTAGTCTTTACTTATCCTCTTCACCATGCAAAGCTACAAGTTTTACACATCAAACATTACTGACATTTTAACTGTGATGATTTATAATTTAATTCTCTTTTTTACAGAAGTAAAGTAAGTAGAAAATGTACACAAAATGGAAAGGATTACTATCTGAGCATTCTGCGTTTACAAAGACAAATGCAAAATATTTCTTGTGGGATTGAGTTTCTACTGTCTGCATGAGCAACAGGCTACTGGGCTTTATTATTCTTGATCATACTTGATGCAGGACATCAAACCTGCGATAGCTTTATAGACAAAGGAAAATAAAACATTGGTATTTAGTAATGTATGTTCAAGAAATATGCCTATAATTTAAAACTAGTTTTTCAGGAAAAGAGGAACAAACTGTTACATGTTTTTTATGTTTTTATGTTTTACAAGAAGTTGCCATCTGGCATAAATTATACCAATAATGTTTACTCCATGTGAATTGTTATCATTTCAGAACAATTTACTTCATAGATAAAAAAAAAAATTGCAGGAAAAACAGCAAAACACAATTTTGCTATTATTTCTAATGGCAAGGGACCATTTAATTTTCTTTATTAAACAATAAAGGAATTCTTATAATTGTTGTGTGATGACCAAGGCAAAGCCGTGCATATCTTCTGTTGTATTGGAGGAAATAACAGATAAGACAGACCCCACAAATGCCAGTGCAGAAATATAGGTCTGATCTGTGGTTGGGCCCAGGCACAATGAATGCCCTCATTTTATGCCATTTCAAAACGCCATTCCAAAATATCTTGGTAAATTTTCCGTGTTGCTAACCCAATCTCAAACCTTTCTTTCTTGATTTGCTGTATATTTCACATTTACTTTACTTTCCAGTCCCTGTTGTAACACCTTGCGATCCTAATCCTTGTAAGAGTGGTGCACATTGCAGAGTTGAAACTGGCAGGACATTCACATGTATTTGTCTAAATGGCTTTGCTGGTGATACGTGTGAAAGGGAAGGTGATTTTCTTCTTCTATTCTATAGACCCTTCAAAGTAGAAGAAAGTAATTTTAACACTTGAAAACATGTAAAGACATACACATGGCCGTATTACATACCCTATGTGGACACATTTTATCAAATCATTGCTGAAGATCAGTCTTTTTGGAGCAGTCTTTCCCTTGACTAATCTACTCCATTTTGCAACAGATACGACATGCAAAAATGCTTTCTTTTTGAGAAAATTTAGATTTTCTAATTTCTGAAAACCTTGTGTGGATGTGTGTAAATCCACATAACGTCTCAAGAACATGTATTGTGTGGACATCTTGTATTCTCAGGTCAATGCAGCTAATGTAATTCAAATGACGGTTTGATTAGATTTGATGTCTTGTTATCTAGGACAGGGTCTAGTCTATCCATTTGCATGCAATCCTGACTGCAAACCTGCCTTCCAAAACACTGCATCGAAAACTGCTGTAACCAGCAATCACGAAGAAGCTTTCCAATGCACATTTCCTTTTAATTTTCTTGTCTTCACCGGAATACATTGAATGTTTTCCCTCTGTGCAGTTGCTTGTTCTTTTGACCCTGTCTACCTCTGTGAAAATGGAGGAACCTGTACAGCGTTAGGAGAGTGCCGATGCCGTTCTGGTTATGGTGGAGATCGTTGTCAAAATAGTAAATATTACACAATTCAAATATAACCCAGGGAAGTAATCACCCTAAGGGTGAGCAATTTAACGTCCCTACAAAATATGTTATATGTTAGATATTCAAAGCTTATACCCCAAATTATCACGAAGAATTATTTTTACTCTTGTTGATGTTACCTGAAACTCATTCAATCCTTTGAGTTTTGAAAAAAATTAAAATCTTCAGATTCCTGGAAACACTCATTTCTATTGATTTTGTCCGACATGTTGACATTTTCAGCAGTATATATAAACAAATTGAGTCAAAAAAATAATGTCCTGTGGCATTATTGACAGTCTGTACATGCTGTGCACTGAATAATTAAAACAAAAAATTAATCCTCAATAAGAAATTAAAACAAGCTTTTTGATCAATTTCCATCTGGCATGGATTTTAACATTTCTGAAACAAGCCCCCCCCCCCAAAAAAAAAATTCACAAATTCATATTTGTAAAATAAGCAATGGGTAACAAACAATTCTGTATAGCACTTAACTGTAAAGAAACAGTGCTTTTTAATGGCCTTTGGTGCTGGCCTGTGACAAAGGGGAGGGGTGTGGTATTTGGAATTTAGCTTTTCTGCATTTCTTTTACTTGTCTGCATTGCTAATCGATGCATCTTGTTTCTAAATATGGATTGGCCTTCCCTTTCCCGTTTCTATACGTACCCTCAATAAAAAGATGAACCATGATCTTGCATATTATGCATGATTATATACGGACAATGTGTTCTTACAGCGTGTCAACAATGGACCATCTCAGCATAGACAGACGTGAAGACACAGTGCATAAATTTTCTTAAAAGCCTGCAGCGCGTGACTTTTAAACAAAAATTGTCAAATGTTTACCTGCATGTGTGATGTCATTGTCGAATTGGGTTATTTTAATTTGTCTTTAAACAGCTGCCTGTTCACTTAACCCTCCAAACCCCTGTGAGAATGGAGGGACTTGTACAACTGCAGGATCGTGCGTATGTCCAACTGGCTATAATGGAAATCGCTGTCAGGATTGTGAGTGTATATATACTGTAGCTATTGTGATTGTATCCCTTCTTGATGTAAACCAGGGTTGGATATTTGGTTTTCACAATCCAGTTTAAAATCCCTCTCTGATTGTAATTACTGCAATCCATGCATTGCAGAAGTTCACGTAGCTGACTTTACTTTATATATACTACTCAAAACAATTTAGGGAACACCGGAATAATCTCAGTTAAAGCAAGATCATTTATTTCAGATAAACACAATGTTTCACAGAATTGATGAGAAACAACTGCACAATGAAACAGATGATAAAGGATGCATGTAGTGATTACACATTTCATGACATGACTACTGAAAGAGAGAGGGGGGTTGCAAATGAAAATCCCGGTTCATGGAACATTTCAAACCTATTTGATGTTTAAAAAATCCGGTGTTCCCTAAATTGTTTTGAGTAGTATATTATCACCCATGTTTTACCGCAATTTCTGGGTTTTTTTAAATTATTTTTTTCCATGTGATTGGAACATTAATAATTTCCTTTTAGAAAGGAACACAAATACTTTCAAACCATGTTTCTCATGATTATAATTTTGAGCGATTTTTCTGATGAAAAAGACTTGGGACTAACTTCTGCCTCCTCTTTGTATATGTGCATATGTTTATTTTGCCCATTTTGCCTTTGAGAAAGAACCTACTAGGTTCAAAACGTAAATAACTACTATTTTGAAATTTTTTTTTTTCGGAAATTGCTATTAAAATACCACAAGAACCTTTTTAAAGGGGGGTTAACACCTTTGGTAATTTCCTGAAAAGAAACTGAGAGAATTATTATCTAAAAGCTCACTTTGTTTGGAGATAGTAATCCTTAAAGGTTTTCCAGTCTGCCTCAAGGAATCATGAACATAAATTAAAATCTGAAATAGCTGATCACCAGCCAGCCTGTGATTCATTTCCACATTGTAAAGAATACAAATAATATGAATTTTCACAATGTTTTCCTTAATATAAAGGGACAATATCGTCATGATCAACAGGGCATGGAATCGGAACGCCAGTTTTAGATTAACTCTGTGACTGAAATTAATACCCCACATGATAAGGTCATTTTACCATTGCTGCTGCATAAATGAGCCAGTAAATTTCAGTCACTGTGTTCATCTTAATCTAGGGCACCGATTCCATGCCCTGTTGAAAGTCTGCTCTGATCGTGATGATACTGTCCCTTTAATTTTACCCCTTACCAATCTTCTCAGCTTCATGAAGTCTTACACAATATACAGCATACTGTATATGTCTACGTGATATGCAGTTTCACGGAAGCTATAATGGTTTTCACATCACTTTAAGAGACAGTATTGTCATGATCAACACATGATAAGGTCATATTACAGTTACTGCTGCATAAATGAGGCAGTAAATTTCAATCACTGTGTTCATCTTAAACTAGGACAGCGATTCCATGCCCTGTTGAAAGGCCGCTCTGATTGTGATGATATTGCCCCTTTAACCAGTTGACGTCTGAAATATTAATTTTTTTCCGGTCCCCTGTGCGGGTTTATTTTCAGTGAAAAATCTGAAAAACATTTCTAGCCATTAATATTTTTTTTGGTCAATGAAACTAAGTCCGGACACCCAAATAAACACCTTTACTCATTGAATTTTCGAGAATTAAATGGCTAGTTTTTTAATTACGGTTGTGTTTGTTCAGCACAATTAGACCGTTGACAAGCTCAGATGCAATGGCCTATTAGCGACCAGCGCCCGGTCAAAAAGACGGCATACCTGGAGAGAGATCGAAGGCCTCGTAAACAATGGATATAAATCCGTCTTTACAAATTCTTGGCTGGTACGTCAAAGGAACAGGTCTTGGATAAAGGGATTACGCAAAAATCAACAAAAAGAGTGAACTCGTTCAGTGTTTACAGTGCATTTTGTCCGGGGCCACCGAACCGTGACCCCATGGACTCTGAGAAACGATTGCGTGTATACAAGTCAGCCGCCACGACGGCACGCCACGTGTGGCGTGTTGACAAGTCTCCCGGTAACACACGCAAAAATTGGAATGCGTGTTTAGACGCTCTCCAATCCGCTGTACAAAAAAAAATTGCGTGTATACACGGCCTCCGACGCCAACTGGTTAATGATACTACCATTTCAGAGGTTGGTTTCTGTGCATATCTTCCTAAATGCATCCAAACGTAGGGATGCAAGTACAGATATTTAACTGTAACTACCCCATATCCTGCAAAATCCTCCAAGGGGCACTTCTGGGGGAAAATCAGCTCACTGTTGGAAACTGGCACTTTCACCCCTCCAAATGGGACAAAATTACTACCTGGCAAGAATTAAGTACAGGCCATAAGTGCTGAATATGAAAGATCAACGAAAATGCATGGTGCATTTTAAAGATGTTTGCATGTTTCCAGAAGTGCACTGATGGATTTTGGAGGATTCAGGAAGGTTCCTAGCCAGAATACCTAGGGGGTTAGGGTTAAGCAATAGACTGCCCTTAATGTGTGTATTGTTTTGTTCACTCTATCACAGCAACCAACGTATGTATACAGGGTACTACATGTAAAAATGGAGGATCATGCACAGGATCAAGCGTTAACATGTGTGAATGCACACCTGAATTCACAGGAGACAAATGTCGTATGTATTTATTTACTTATCAAAGAATATTCATATTTACCTGTTTCACCATTCATTTGTATTATTTATTTTGTGAAAAACTCAACTTATGATGAAGTATACTGAAAACCCAATCCACGTCTTGGCTTGGGTTGGAGTGGGGATTCGAACCCTGGGTCTCCAGAGGTGAAGGAAAGTACCAAAGGAAAGTACCAATACGCTAACCTTATTCCTCATGACCTGTTGGGGGATTTAATAACTGACAAAATTGCATGGATACCATGTTGAGTTGCTGGATACATCCAGATTGGTATTCAGTAAAACCAGAGGCTTGGCATGGTGGAAATTATCCCTGGCTAATTGTTTAACTTGTGTACCACTTTTCTCATAATCTCTTCTTCCAGCCAAAAACTACTGGTACTCCTATTCATTTGTAATCCTCCTTTTGTCCGGTCCAAAGACCAGTACATGACTCTGCTTCTTGTACCCTCTTCTTTTGTGTTCATTTCACACCTGACTAAGGGAGGAGGGCCAAAGTCATGGTACAGCCAAGCCTTTCATATGCCTGGCCAGGCCCAGGCTACCTGGCCTCCTAATTGTCTTTTGTTAGTCCTAATCCTGTAACAATACAGTACCTGCCAATCAACATAACCTGGGCTTCTGGAGGGCCTAGCCCCCAGGCAAGCAGAGCTCATTATATAGGCCAGTAGGCAGTGGAAATGCCTGGGCTTCTCAAAGGCTTGGCTGTACCATGACTTTGATCCTTGTCCCTAACTTCTGCTGACTCTGTGTTTATATATGTATGTTGTTTGTATTCTGTCCCATTTTGCCTTTGAGAAAGAACCTGCTAGGTTCGAAACTTAACACTTTGGTTGTCATTGGCAGATCAAGGGGGTGGCAAAGGGAGGCATGTTTTTTATCTCCGTCCATGTAAATTTACCATGGTTTTTGTGTTTTCCTTTTTTGTCGGTATTCCCCCTCTTTTTTGCTGTGTTAATCTCTTTTTTGAGACCATGGATCCGGATGCTTGTTCAACCACTGCTGGCTTTTCAAAACTGTTATTTTATTCCCTATATCTACTTTTCTGATATTTCTATAGAAACTGCTGTTGTAAACCACTGTGAACTGAGAATCTGCAAGAATGGTGGCTTGTGTATCAGTCTGAAGGATAGGTTTACATGCGCTTGTAAATCTGGTTATGAAGGACTCACTTGTGCAAGTATGTATCCAAAATGTCGATTTTCTGGGGGTGTACCTCTTGAAATTTTTTATTGGGAATTTCCTTTAACGAGAGGAAAACAAATACTTTGAATTATTTCCCCAAATTTTTATTTTTTAGAATTTCGGTTTAACAGTAATTATGAGCCAAAATTAATTTCAGGCTGGATCCAACAATAATTTAATTTGGGGACTAGATTAATTTTCAATACATGCTTCTCATACATGTATTTATTTTGTAAAATGTGTATTTTTCCAATATTTCTCGAGTAAAAATTAAAAATTTAAATGTTCCATAAAAAAGGTTATGGAAAAAACAAACCCTTGAAAAACACAGCCAATACATGTTTGATTAATACACATATTGTCTTAAAATGCTGTATTGTGAGAGACGTCCTCCGTTTATCTGTTACATTTCTTACAAGCTTTTCAATATCAACGACTGATGATCATCATTCACATTTTCCTGTAAGTTACTGTGTGGTTTCTAATAAAACAAAATCTACGTAGTTGCATTATTAAGTCACCTGTTAATCAAGTTAGCACCGACTCAGGTCACACTACCTGTGACAAAGACACTGCTAACCAGTTTAATCTGCATTTCACTTCCATTGGTAATTCTTTGGCTAATGGCATTACTAATATTGGGACTACCAACTTATCTCTTAATAATGCCAGTAAAATATGTGGCACTACCACAGCTATTAATATTATGGATAACTTCGAGTTTTCAAACAAATATCAAATTTCTCAAACAAAAAATCACCTGGAATTGATGGTTTACAAATTCGATTTATAAAGCTGGCAGCTCCTATAATTTGTACTTCACTTGCTTATATATGCAATTTATCCTTGCAAACTTCAAAATTTCCTTCCGACTGGAAACAAGCAAGAGTCACTCCTATTTTTAAATCTGGAGACAAATCGGATGTTTATAATTATAGACCAATTTCTGTATTACCTGTTGTTTCAAAAATAATTGAACGAGCAGTTCATACCAACTGTATATGTATTTAAATGAACGCAATATTTTAAATCCTTGTCAATCTGGTTTCAGAAGTAAACATTCTACAAATACTACACTTTTAGATGTTTCTGATCATATTCTTAAGAACATGAATGATGGTAAAGCTACAGCTGCTATTTTTCTTGACCTGAAAAAGGCATTTGACACTGTTAACCACCATCTGCTTATTGAGAAGCTTAAACATATAGGTATTAAAGACAACACATTGAACTGGTTTATTTCTTATCTCTCAAATAGATCTCAAGTTGTTAGTATTAATTCCTCACTCTCTGATTTAAAATGTATTGACATAGGGGTTCCCCAGGGTTCTATTCTTGGACCATTATTGTTTATAATCTTTGTTAATTCACTTGCTGACTGTATCTTGCAAGTGCGTAATGTATGCTGATGACACAACTCTTTTGTGCAGTTCAAAAGATTCTCTTACCTTACAATCTGAGCTTAATGCAAACTTAAATAGCATTTCGAAGTGGTTTAATGTAAACAAACTAACTCTTAACATTAATAAAACAAAGCTCATGATATTTGGAACTAAACACACATTACAAAACTTCAAGAATATTTCCCTTACATATGATACAGATATAATTGAAAGAGTGGACAATTTTAAATACTTGGGTGTTGTTTTGACCCACAACTAACATGGAGTAATCATATTGATCAATTAACTTCTAATGTATCCAAACGTATTGGTATAATTCGAAGAATCAAATATTATCTTCCTTCGTCTACTCTGAATTTGCTTGGCAATGCTCTTGTTATGCCTCTTTTTGATTATTGTAGTTCTGTTTGGTCTAATTGTAATGCTCAATATTCTAATTCTCTTCAAATTCTTCATAATAGGCTTGCCAGAATATTGCTCTCTGCTGACAGTCGTACTTCAGTTAACGATCTAATGACTAAACTTAGCTGGAATAAATTAGAACAAAGATGGAATGACCAACTTCTTATCACAACATTTAAATGTTTACAAGGCAACGCACCTTCATATTTATCGTCAAATTTCTTATTCAGTGATTCTGCACATTCCAAGGGTACACGGAGTCAAACATTTAAATGTTTACTTCTTCCACCATGGAAAACTAATCCAGGTAGACGGTCATTCCACTTTAGAGCTGTAAATCGCTGGAATAAGTTGTCAAATGACATTCGGCTCAACTTTAGTACCATGACTACACATATTTTTAAAAATGCCATCAGTACTCATTAATGCTGACATATTATGATTTCATGTATATTGATATATAGGCCTAATGTACATTTATATGTTTACACTTTTAAACTTAATACTATGTTATGACTGTGTATATTATGTACACATACCGTAAATATATCTTGTATATAATTTTGTACATTTTAAATACATGTAGTGTAGAATACAATAATGTTTTAATCTGGACCTCTTGGGAGACCAGTACTTTGTATTGAAAGAGATATCCAGAATAAAGATAGAATAAACAAACAAACAAACAAACAAACCTTAGTACAAAAAATTTAAGAAAAAAAGCTGTTGTTTAGTGTGGTTGTAACATTGATGGACATTATCTGGTGTTGTGAGGTAAGGCCAGTTTGTATTTTTATTTGCTGTTAGACGACTGACCAGTAGTCATTACGCAAATTGGCTTGCATGGGCTTACTGTGGTATTTGTAAAGAGGTCTGTGCCTTTCATGACCGAGCATGTTGATCTAGATAATGTGATGTTTCATATGAACTGATATATCAATATTGGATATAATTATTACAAGGTAAATAAATTCTGATTTTTCTTTTGACAGCCCTTAAAGGTGATCCTAAATCAAGTTCAAATAACGGCATTCAACTGGAGGTATGGTGGATCATTCTCATAGCTCTCATTGGATTCCTTCTTGTCATCATTGTAATTGCTGTGTGTTGTACCATTTGCCGATCCGACCAATCAGATGAAACACGTCACATGGTTGGCAACAAGAGAGTGTAAATGTTTTACGCTTTTGATGAAAACATTTCATCAGGGCTGGCCATTTTATTATTTTTATTTGTTGGGGGGGGGGGGGGGGGGTTGGAAGGGGAAGGCTACTGTTAATGTACAAAATGATATGATCATTGTTTAGTTTTTACATCACAATTTTATAAAGCGTGTATTTACATTACATTATTAAACAAAATGTATATTATTTCAGTCTCTGTTTAAGGCTTGTAGTTTATAATGCAGATATTTCATCAAACTTGATCCAGTCTATCAGAATCAGTACCATCACGATCAGAGAAGATTTTCAACAAGGCATGGAATCGCTGTCCAAGTCACTATTAATAACTACCCTGAAAATGCCCTGAAAATCTGTTTTACCGTGAAATAAATAGTTCACAGCAATTTCATGACGACACAACACCGTGAAAACGCCATGAAATACTCTTGGAATTTCTTCACAGTGAAAACGCTGTGAAAACGACATGAACTTCTTGTGGCAGTTTTGGGGCAGCTCATTAATTCTCAAGATCGCCGTAAATTTGCCCTGAAATCACTGTGAACATTATTGCCAATATCGGGGAGAGGAAGAGACACCATGAAATTGCAGTGAAATCATGGTGAACTATTATTTCATGGCAAAACGGATTTTCAGGGTAAAGTTATTCATAGTGAGTTTAAGATGAACACAGTGACTGAAAATTACTGGCTCATTTATGCAGCAGCAACAGTAATATGACCTTATCGTGTGGGGTATCATTTTCAGTCACTGTGTTAATCTAAAATTAGCACTCCGATTCCATGCCCTGTTGATCATGATGATATTGTTCCTTTAACTATTGATCAGAAGTGCCGTAAAGAGAGCCATGAATTTAGTTAATAGGGCATAACTTGTTAAGTACAGATGTTGGGATGGGAACAGAGGCTTGTGGGAAGATATTTTGACTTGATTGCGTAAAATAATATTGTAAGCGCGATTCCTTGTTTTTAATGAAATAGTTTAAATAGTTTTATTGCAAATTTATAGATTTGTTGGCTTATGTAGTTGCACCTTGTTTATGGTTTTATGCTTGAAGTTATCTATAGCTAAGTTGATTTCAAATGTGTTAAACTTTAGTCGCTGCGTGATATTTAAAAAAAAGATTGATTTGTATACAGTGAATATTGATGTTATACAATATAGATATATTTATGCAGGTGTATATATATGCTAATCTGTCCAGTAAATGATTTCACTTGTATTGGCAAAAAAGCTACACAAAGTTCACAATAAGATACTCAAAATTCAAGATTTGTTATTAAGAATTAGAATTACAAAGGGCGGGGGATACACTGCCAAATAAAGGGGAAAAAACCCAAAACCATCTAGTAAATTTACACATATTGCCGTAATGGGGGAGAGCACACAACTCTCTTTGGCCCCTGGATCTGCAGATATTTCTATGTAAACATTTTGCGAGGCAAAGTTTTTAATGAAATTCTTCGGATCCCTGCTGTAACTTTCTTTGCTGCATGTTTTTTTTGTATAAATATATAATATACAAGCTGTGCAGTGGTATTTATATATTGTATTTACTTTTGACTAGGGTTTAACTAGGGTTTAACTTGCATCTAAATATCTGCATGAAATTGTATTGATGCTTCCCATCATTTAGTAAACAACCCAGACAGTTAAGTGATTAATAATAATAATAATAATAATGTATAGATTTATATAGCGCACGTATCCACCAACTAAGTGGCGCTCAAGGCGCATTATATTATTATCCCTGCTCATAAGGCTCATAAATCATTCCTGAAACCATCTCAGCTCCCTGGGGAGTATACAGCTCAATTGCTGCCATTTCTAGCGCATATAGAGCAAACCATCTCTGCCTTCACAGGTACCCATTTAACCCCTGGGTGGAGAGAAGCAATTATGGTTAAGTGTCTTGCTCAAGGACACAGGTGTCACGGCCGGGGCTCGAACCCACACTCTGCTGCTGGCAACACCAGAACTTGAGTTCAGTGCGCTAGACCGCACGACAATCCACTTTACGTGCATTATACAACACACGGGACCTACGGCTTTACGTCCCATCCGAAGGACGAAGCAATTATGGTTAAGTACCTTGCTCAAGGACACAAGTGTCACGACCGGGGCTCGAACCCACACCCTGCTGCTGGCAACACCAGAACTTGAGTTCGGTGCGCTAGACCGCTCGGCCATGACACTCCACACTGATTCTCACTGATTGAGAACTGATGATCTATCAGATCTATCTATCAGAGCCTAGAGTTTGTAATAACCTGTCACATGTTGGTTTGCACGCAGGATTCGTGTACTCACACACGCTCTTAATTGTGTCCACAAATACACGGTTAAATACACAGATAAATACACAGATAACCATGTATTCTTCCTTCTCATTATCTTTTCATGAAACATTTGTTGAAAACACATTAAAAACAAATACAATTATTGCTTGGGTCCAAGTATAAAGATATGGTTGTGTCAGGTCAAGAATACTGTATCCCAAAAATATGGAAATGTTTGTATCTGGAAGATGATTAGTCAGTGCATTGTCTAACATCAAAGGTAGAATTGCATGAAGGAATGTGAAATCTGATCACTTCAAATTAAAAAGCACAATGTTCGATGCACAAACTTCCATTGTCCAGAAAGGTGAAAGGTCAATTGCATTTAAATCTGAGAATTTCAGGAAGATATAAAGTTCTTGTTTTCAACAAATTGTATCGGAGCAACAATATTCTACATACTGTTGAGTTCTTATGGGTACACCATGCATTAATCTCTTCTTGCAAGAACTCAACAATATCTATCTCTGCAATGTAAAGCTTCAAATCCTTCATTAACATTCTACGTTTATCATAATATACTACTCAAAACAATTTAGGGAACACAGGAATAATCTCAGTTAAAGCAAGATCATTTATTTCAGATAAACACAATGTTTCACAGAATTGATGAGAAACAACTGCACAATGAAACAGATGATAAAGGATGCATGTAGTGATTACACATTTCATGACATGACTACTGAAAGAGGGGGTTGCAAATGAAAATCCCGGTTCATGGAACATTTCAAACCTATTTGATGTTAAAAAATCCGGTGTTCCCTAAATTGTTTTGAGTAGTATATATACCATTGTTGGTGTGGACACCATTGGCTAAAAATTAACTTAAATAATTAGTTAAACCTACATGGTTTAAAAAAAATAGGTAATGGTACAAACATTCCATGTTGTAATTTTCAAGAATAAAAATTCAAATCTGAAATGAATATCACCAGCTGGGGATCCATAAAGTATATTTTTAAACAATATCAAGCTATTTTACAGACATTTTTCTAAAAGTGTAGTGTAAAAGTCGGTATAGACATTTGGTTAATGTCTGTACATACATCTATACTTAATAATAATGAACAGAGAAATAGCTGTTGCAAACTGCTTACCAACCTGTAGTATAAATGCAAAATTGTAAATAATAATAATAATGAATAGATATGTATAAAATCAACCTCTGAAAGTTTCAGCTTATAAAATAGTGAAAATCAAGTCAGATTTTTAAATTCTCATTCCAAGGTTTTCATCTCTGGAAGATGAACATTCATTTCTGAAATAATGATAGCACCTGGGACAAATATGTCAAGGGATGTTTGATACTATCATCAACTATACACCAAGTAAGTTTTATGTAAACTTGTGATCATGAGTTTTTAGAGAACAAAAATCATGCATAGGGGCTTTAAGAATCGGATCAATAAGACCTAATAAGAAAGACATTTAGGTGTTTGTCAATAATATTTACTAATTGATAAGTATAAGTGGCAAGGACAAGTGTGATTAGTTGTGGAATTCATCAAAAGTCCACCTTCATGTATAAGATTATGCTACTTACAAAGTCTTTCATTTACATTTATTTTTCTGAAATAGTTTATGCAGAAGGGTTTAATCACTAAGTGTGAAAACATATATACATGTACAATCATACTAACATGTACTTCCCTCAAAATGATTTTTTTGCAATTAAAAACAAATATTTTTACATTGAAAGCTGTGACTTGCATTGACAAATTACCCCCGGTACTCGTTAAAATAATTATGAGAGCTATGCTTAAACTGTATTTGTTTTATACAATCACCAATCTATGATGAACAACCCTCCTACAACTACAAGGGTCACAATCAGTCAAAATGTTGATACGCTTGCCAAGGTATATCTAGTGCACTTAAAAGTCAAACACTGTCAAACCTTACATGTAGTAAGTACATTTACATGTCAAAATGAGTCAACTGTTTTTGACTGGTAAAAGCATTGTCTGGTATTGTTGAAGGTGGTCAAAATGACAGTAAAAACCAGTCAAAATTGCCCCTGTGTACACATTTGGGTCAACAGTCAAAATGGGCAGTTGACTGGTTTTGACCTCTTTAGCTACTTTTCCCACTAATAATGCAAACCGAATTTGTATTGATTAAAACTATTCAAAGCCTCAAATATTACATAAGATTGATATACACTAACTACAGACTGTATTGCTTATTTACATGTATCCTGGGTAACCTGATGTGTGATTATCACTCTGCTCCCTTGTAAGGCTGTGCCGGGTACCCGGATACCCAACCGAAACTGTCATCACCCGGTTCCATTTTTCGGTTCCAATTACCCGTAAATGACTTTTGAAAATTTCGACTGAACATTTAAGCCACACAAATGGAAGTCTCCGAGTCGTTTTTTAATACAGAAGCGGGAAATTATTACAGTAAGTCCACAATTATTATGACTCTAATAAAACAAGAGAAATTTGTGTTCATATTGGTTATTTTATACATTTTGGAGTATTTATGTGTTTTTACAAATTGTTCACGTGTTCCCGAAATAACCGAAAATGTACAGCCTTACTGTCTCGGGTCCCAGCTTTAAATTGGAAGAAGACATTGGAAGAATTAGTTTTTAGAATAGATTGGTGAAATTCTTGCGTTGGGAGATAAACAATTGATTTAATTTTGCCCTACACCGACGTATGTATAGCACTGTATGCTCAGTGCTTTCAGAGTGTCTGTGAAAAAAACTACACAGGCGACTCGGGCGGGATTCAAACCCACGACCTGCTTACTAGTGCAGACGTCTTACCTCTCGACCACCGAGCTTGCCCGATGACAATTGGCCGGCTATGTCAGTGTAGGGCAAAATTAAATCAATAGTTTGTCTCCCGACGCAAGAATTTCACCAATCTATATATATCGCGGAACCCGCTGCTATATAGGATTCTAGCCGGCCAATCGTCATCGGGCAAGCTCGGTGGTCGAGAGGTAAGACGTCTGCACTAGTAAGCAGGAGGTCGTGGGTTCGAATCCCGCCCGAGTCGCCTGTGTAGTTTTTTCACAGACACTCGGAAAGCACTGAGCATACAGTGCTATACATACGTCGGTGTAGGGCACAAAAAAAAATAAAATAAATAAAATAAAAATGAAATCAATAGTTTTTAGAAGTGGGAGTTATTTTGGTTAGACTAAACCCACATGTATGCTCTGGTCCGAGTGGGAACTCATGGTAGAAGGGGTTATTTATTGTACCCCTATCTGGGTTATCACGTTGAACAAATGTTAGGACCCCAACAGACCTAGAGCAAATATATTATTCAAAACCGATGTCTCTCAATGCAAAATGGTAAACATTCTGTTGAAACCCCAGGCAATTTCAAATGAATATTTAAAAAAAATTAATGTAACTGAAATATTTTAGTTAATTTTTAAACAAAATTTTGAATACAGATGTATAAATTACATCGCATTGAACATTGTAATGGCAATTGTCTAAAACAATTGTTATATTTTGACATTTATGTTATAAAATACATAAACTTCATGCATTCAATAGATTCCATTTACCCTGCACATAACATTTAGATTACACCAAATTGCCCCTCACCACATTTTGTCAAATATTGACTAAGTCCAAATGACAACATCTTGAAATTAAAACTACATCTCAACTATTTCGTACTGGTATTTGAATAGCGATTGAGACAGTAGAACCTTAAACTTAACAGCTGTTGCAACTTACTGAACTAAATTGTTACAGTAACATACACCTTCTGGCATTAAAGACACATTTGATGAGTTCCTGAAACCATCTCAGCTCCCTGGGGAGTATACAGCTCAATTGCTGCCAATTTGGCACATATAGGGCTAATCAACCAACTAAACAACCAACTCTGCCATCACATGTACCCATTTACTCCTGGGTGGAGAGAAAGCAATTGTGGTAAAGTGTCTTGCTCAAGGACACAATTAAGTACCATGGTCGTGGCCAGGATTCGAACCCACATTCTGACGACTCAGCCATCAGAACACAAGTCTGATGCACTAAACCGCTCGGCCATATGGCACTCCAGTATATGCACTCACAAAACTTGCATTGTTACTGTTAGGAATATGTGCTGAAGGAGAGCATTGACAGCTTGCATAGAGCCTGGTATTAGATATAGTACTATATAATGCATCATAAATATACACTAGAAAATTAACAATTATCGTCCTGTGAGTTTCAGTATTTTACTGGCAATTTCATCAAAACATTTGTGTTTTCCTTTTAGAAAAGAAAGCAATCACTTTGTAAAAATATCATTCACAAAATTGTTATAAGCTTGGTGTGACAGTAGTACATAAGTGCCAACATAAAGTGATGATAGGACACACCATTAATTTCAGTACATATTAACTGTAAAACTGCACAATTATTTTTCATTTTAAAGCATTTACATTCCTTTACTTAGCAAAGTTTCGATAAAAAAGCAAAAAACACAGACAATACATCTTTAAAGTGCATAACAATATCCATACAAAATTACACAGAAAACAAAACAACATGACGACAGTAAATTGGAAGGCTTGGATAAGAATAAACCACTTCATACAAAAATAACAAGTCCAAAATGTGACTGACATCCGAGTTTTTGGTAGTCACAACATTTGTAATGGACAGTCGATGACAGTGCAATGCTATGCTAATGAGAACATACTACAAGTACAATGTCCCACAGTACGTAAAGCATTAACTCACAAAAACACAAACAGACCGTATCAATTTTGGCTGTAAAAGGCAAACAAACCTGATAATGTAACAGATTATCAATTGCGATGGAAATCCTGCAGTTAGCTGCAGTTGCTTGTACTGGATAAATTCAAGCATTAGGCCCCCAAAAAAGCATCTGGTTTCTGGTCTCGACGCGCGTCTCCCTCAGACCTGTGCGACGGTAGTTTTAATTTTCTTGATCGATTGGATTCCTGCAGTGCTGTGTTTTAAATAACTTTTTCACATAGGGGTATGAATGTTTGCCCAATTTGTGATGCCTCTCTTAGCCACCATACTTTGTATATGGGAAATTTGGTCCCCGCGTATACAATGTATCACGTATTTCCCTGTTGGCCAAAAAAAAACAATTACCAAAAAAAACAAAAAACTAAAAAAAGTGCGTCACCGCACCGATTTTGAAGCTGACCAGAATCCAGAGACTTTTTGTTTTTGCCTTTATAGCTCAAAATCTTGCATTTACCATACTGAAAAACAGCGACAGAAGCACACAAGTCGTGCTGCCATGTTTAATTTTGAACGACCACACAAACTTTTCAATAGTAGGCCCTGTGATCGATAAGCAAATAAGGTTAATGAAAACTACAATTTCAGAAATAAAACACCGCAAAACTCTCTCAAAATCACTCTTCCTAATCTAATGAAAAATATATATCTATCATCTTGAAACACTTAATGTTCCTATTAGGACATAAATACTACCAAAATATAAATGAGGTATAAAGATGAAAAGTATTCCTTTCTATCTACAGAATGAAAGATGTATTTGATAGTCTACACAATTGCATAAGTTTTCGCTTCACCACTATAACATATCCACGTTTGCATTATATGCCAAATACTATTTTTTTTAAGAAACTGCATTGAAGTCACCCAAATCAACACTGATTGGTAAATTTACATTTTACACAGAGAATCAACAGACAATAATTACATGATTTATTTCCCTCCCCTTTGTTTCTGTTTCAAATGTCAGGGGTGTGATTTGATAAAAGTAAAAAATCATGGATAATGGGTAGCGGGCCTGGGTCTCCCTTTGGTCTGGAAGACATATAGCCCCCTGAACCTCCTGTGGGTAGCAGGCCTGGGTCTCCCTTTGGTCTGGAAGACATATAGCCCCCTGAACCTCCTGTGGGTAGCGGGCCTGGGTCTCCCTTTGGTCTGGAAGACATATAGCCCCCTGAACCTCCTGTGGGTAGCGGGCCTGGGTCTCCCTTTGGTCTGGAAGACATATAGCCCCCGAACCTCCTGTGGGTAGCGGGCCTGGGTCTCCCTTTGGTTTAGAAGACATATAGCCCCCGAACCTCCTGTGGGTAGCGGGCCTGGGTCTCCCTTTGGTTTAGAAGACATATAGCCCCCGAACCTCCTGTGGGTAGCGGGCCTGGGTCTCCCTTTGGTTTAGAAGACATATAGCCCCCTGAACCTCCTGTGGGTAGCGGGCCTGGGTCTCCCTTTGGTTTAGAAGACATATAGCCCCCTGAACCTCCTGTGGGTAGCGGGCCTGGATCTCCCTTTGGTTTAGAAGACATATAGCCCCCTGAACCTCCTGTGGGTAGCGGGCCTGGGTCTCCCTTTGGTCTAGAGGACAAAGCCCCCTGAACCTCCTGTGGGTAGCAGGCCTGGGTCTCCCTTTGGTCTAGAAGACATATAGCCCCCTGAACCTCCTGTGGGTAGCAGGCCTAGGTCTCCCTTTGGTCTGGAAGACATATAGCCCCCTGAACCTCCTGGATGTTTAATTGTGGAGGATTTACAGACTCTCCACATCACCACAAACAAGAAACTAGAGGTCAGGACACAATACAATTCTTCTTTCTTTTCTTGGTGGCTACTTCTCTTCTTTCAAGCAAATTTTGAGGCAAAGGGAGATTTGTAAAAAATCCTGAAATCAGGAAAAATCTTGAGAAATCACAAGCCTAAAATGTATTATAAAATGTCAACAGTTAGCTGAGTTGAGCTGTCTCCTCTCCCTTGACTGTGTCATCACAGCTTGACATCTTCATCAACAAGTCTGCCAACCGTCCGTCCTCGCCTCTGCAGAATCGACACAAGTCCGTCAACAGGCTGTCATGGAATTTCTCATCTCCTGTGGCTGATGACCGCCACTTCTTGGTCAAGAGGTAGTTGTGCATGTAAAGAAAGCCAAGTTTCTGTCCGTGACTCTTACAGATATGGCTACTGAAGCCTGACCACTTACCTTTATGACTGTGGATTGATGATTGACTCCCTAGCTTACAAAGACAAGGTAATCTCTCGGACCGAGGGGTTGATGGTGGCTGGTTGAAGGGCATTGTGAGAAGGAAGACAGAGCCAGTGGTGTGTATGTATTGATGATGGAGAGGTAACATTCTGTGGTCTGATTGGATATTACTGGCTAAGGGACTATAGCATGATGTCTGGTTGCTTAGGAAACCAAACCTATAACAAAGAATAACATGGGTTCTGATAAAACAAACTTATTTCAATCAAGTTGTAACCACCAGTTTTTTCAGAATTAATTACTACTCAAAAGAGAAAAGAGAATTTTTCACATGGTGTCAATGCAAACAGTCTTTACTTATCCTTTTCACTATGCAAAGCTACAAATCTTACTTATTGTCAGTTACTGTTTTCCAGCAGTTTCTGAAATAATTAAAAACAAATTGCATGTTATGTTTGTCAAAATCATTAAGATGATTCACAAGGCTTGCATAAAGGTTGGTTGATACTTCATGCGAATGCCAAACAAGGTGAATTTATGTGACGTAGACATGTCACGCTATTGTACCATTGCTGACATCATGAAATTTGCTACATGAACTATGAACCAGCCTTAATAATGTGTCAGTCATGTAATAGATTTAAACATCTTGGTGATCAACAGCATTTAAACTTTATACGTTTTTATTTCCATTTTCAAGAGAAAAGTTAATTTGTGCATGGTCACGGGCGATAATTAGGACCTCGGCTGTGGTAAAGACCAAACGACAAACTGTTATTCCCATTCATAAATTCCTAGATCAGTTTCGTTTTCAAATTGTAAAAAAAGTGTAACTTTTGTTGAATAAAGCCAAATAGAAATGGGCAAATTCACGTTTTGGGGACACAAAAAACACTTCCAAAGTACAATCTTCCGCACTCTGATTGGTTCAAATCCATGTCGTGCATCAGGCAAAACAGCTGGCGAACAGTTGGTACATATGCACTGCTCTGATTTTTATAAGCCACGTCTTTACCATCCGTTAAGACACCCCCCCCCCCCTTTATAATCACTAATATAATTAGTGATTATAAACTATAGCCACCCACCTTGTCATTACTGCTTGCTGTATTTGACGTGCTTCTTCCAGTTCTTTACTGCCTTCTTCCAAGTTACCTCCATCTGCTAAGTACCCCTCTGGAAGTCTCAGCTCAATGAAGATGGGGCTGTGTAATGAGTCAGTGATGTCGGCATTGAAGCCAAATGGATCGAGATGTGTGGGTACCAGGTGAAACCCGCAGGTTACCGCTCTGCGAGCCCAGTTAGTAAACTGTGGTATAAATATAGAATCAATATGTTAAACATTTCAGCTTAAATGGTTAACTCATTTCTGAGTAAATTGCGAAACCTTTATATAAATGGAAGTGGTTAAATAGCTTTGTATGTTCTTACAAAAATTTCCAAAAATGTGATTTTTTTCAAATTGTATTTTCATTTTGCTGTTACACTAGAATGACTGCATTTCAGATGAAATCATTTCATAGGATAACCAAATTCAAAAGCATTGATTGCTATTAGCCTAATTTGCTAAAAGATATATTCTCCAAACCTAATTTTGAGAACATTTTGTACACGTATTAATGGCAGCTGCTGATGTAGTGTTTGTGAAATCTTTACCAATCCACTCCTTTCAAGTAAATGTTTTGACAATATTAAATTACCAAGGTAATATGTGATTACCAAAGTTGTATATACCCTGTCCTTAAACAAAACATAGTCAAGTCAAAATCAGTCAACTGCCTGTTTTGACTGTTTACCCAAATGTGCACACAGGGGCATTTTTGAGTGGATTTTACTGTCATTTTGACCACCCTGAACAATACCAGACAATAACGGTTGACTCATTTTAACTTGTAAATGTACTGCACGTAAGGTTTGACAGTGTTCGACTTTGAAGTGCACTAGATATATCTTGGCAAGTATATCAACATTTTGACTGATTGACCCTTGCAGTCACAGAAGGGTTAATGGCTTGTTTCAAACTGATTAATGAGTTGCAACTAATACCTCGCTCAGAATTCAGATAATTACAAAAACAAACGTGATAAATAAAGTATTATTTGCTGCAAACTGCTTACCAACCAGAAGAACCTGTAGTACAAATACAAAAATAGTGGTTAATGGCCTCACGTTTCAACCCTAGCAGGCCACTAATTGTTAGTTTTTCTTCTTCAAAAATGTAGTGTGAAACTCACCAACTCTTGAAGGAGGCTAGGTGTTGATATCAACCACTGCAGCTCGATCTCAAAGGCCATGTCTGGATTGTAATTACCATGGTAACCAACATGGCACCATTCTATACGATCCTTGAGTTTACTGCTATCAATCTCCAAGAAGAGTGATTTGTAAACGGACGGTTTGCTGTGTATTTGTGTCTTGTTATTAACTGTTGAATTCATCAAATGTAACAAGGACTCATTTAAGAATTGTATACAATACCACGTCCCCTACTATCAGTATTCTTGAAAAACATAAATGATCACCGATTTACATGAAATTTCATGGGCGGATCCAGAACATTTTTAGGGGGGGCTGAGAATCAAAAACAATTTTTTGTCAGTACTACAAAGGGTGCCGCCACTTCCTATGCGCAACGGTTAGTACAGTACTAAGTAGGTCACCTCCTTATGTTTATCCCGCACACTATGGGAATGGGAGTGCGTTCTCCCCTCCCCTCTCTCTCTCTCTTTTTTTCTCTCCTTTTTAATTTTTTTTTTTTTTAAACGATTTTAGGGGGGGCTACAGCCCCCCTTAGCCTCCCGCCTCCCCCTTCCCCTTCCACTTCCCCCCCCCCCCGGATCCGCCAATGAATTTATTTGGTGATGGTATCAAACATCCCTTGAAATATTTCTGTCTCAGGCGCATTTAAGTACAATACTTCCAAATAACTTACAAATTAACTGTCAACTTCCGGAGATGAAAATTTCACATTGAAATGAATATTCAAAATCTGTGTGCATTTTCACTATTTTCATGTTAACAAAACCATGACATAACTTTCACATTCATAGCGACATAACTTTTCACTCAGTTTGTATTTGTATGTATTGCTTAACTGTTATCCTGCGTGGAGCTACGATCGTGGCTGCGGTGTCCTGTGCGGAAAGCCACGATCGTGGTTTTCAACAACACTGTGAAAATGATGTTACGTGGCTTGTGATTGGTTAACGCTACCTACCAAGGTTTACATTAGCCAACAGCAGACACTTTTAGGAAGCCAATGGAAAGCCGATGTCATGAAGTGAGCGTTCTAAAATCAGCTATTTGTAGGCCAAATGATGTAATTCATGAAAAAACAACAACGCTCGTTTCATTACAACTTAAGCATGACAGAGTCGCGGTATACTATATACTACTAGTAGGCCTACTACCAAACACTGTGAATAGTCTGGTGACAGTAACTTTTCGTGAATTTTATATCGGAATATATGAAAACTCCGCACACTGTATTGATTTTGTGTACTGAACTCCGCAGGATAACAGTTAAGGAAGTATGGATGCATTTACACTGTATACCACAAAATGCTTTAGACTGTGAGGAAAACCACTGAATCCTATATGATTCTATAGGATCTCATATGATTCTACAGGATCTTACCTATTTAATAGTATTCCTTTTCAATATGATTTATAAACTCTTGGGTCTATGTTAAAAGATGCCTATCTGAATCTAATTCAATTACTCTGTGAGATAATGCTTACCATTGTCTGTTTTATCATCTTGTGATTTTCCCAGTTCGGCATCCACTGTCATCTTGTCTGCACTTCCATCTAATCTATTCTTATCCTCCACTGAGGACTGAGGGAAATGCATCCCATAATCCCCTCCCTCACTGTATGTACAGGAGACTTCAAACCACGGAGACCTTGGGACTGTGTCAAAGGTGAAGGTCAGAGGTGAACGTCTGTCTCTTGTTGATGCTCGTGGCCTTTTTGTATCTGGATGACAATAAAAACTGGCAGTTTAATGTTTTGGCTACAGCAATGAGTTTGTAAAAGTTATGAACAATTGAAGAAATAAACACATTGGATGCTATAAGAATATCCTCTTTTTATGTGGGTATTTCTGGTTCTTACAACATGACAATCAATGATGTAGCCGGAATATCTGACATTGCGCTTTGAGCTAGAGACGAGTGAATTACGCCAGATCCTGGCCGTGCAGCCGCCATATTTTTCCCGATGCTGAACTTTGACCTTGGTTGGTAGCTAGCGCGCAAGCCTAGAAGTGTGACGTCATCACTACACGTTAACGTATCCAATGAAATCCTTTGAGTGGTATACGCCTGGAGCCTGTCTATATCATTGATAGGATATAGACAGGGGACCATATGCAGTCTATCAATGATGCAGCTCCAATATAAAATCACACTTACTAACCACTATAATGCATAAACACAATGATGTTTACTGACCAATCACAGAACTGTAATAATGCTAGCTTCAACACACAATCTCTTCAACTCCATATAATTACACACAAAAAATGTCTGCACAAACCAGCATAGCCAGTATTTTAAAACAGAGATTGCATTTCCCAGATTTATACATATATTTTTCAAAGCTGACTTTGTACATTTTATGGGGTGCTTTCACACCCACCCTTGTTCTATATGGGTTTTGATCAGGGCATGATCATGTTTCACATATTACCTGGGCTGATGAGTTCTGACTGTGGCGTGAGAAAATACAGGTAATATCCATATATGAATGTCTTCTTAGCCGCTGAGCTGAATACCGCTCGGATGAATCCCTCCTCTAGCATCACCTAGCAACACATAATCAGCCATTTTAGAGCATTATACTTTGCAGGGAGTGGTAAAGGCAGTTTTGACAACAAATCTTTTAAATGATGGTTATCTTGACAGCAGAGGTGTAATTAGGCAGTTTTGAAAAATCCACGTAAATTTTTCTATGGGTATTGGGGCCGCTGTTGTGAACAGCACTAGGATGAAATCTATAGTTCTGAGTGTTTGCTTTGCTTTCCTTTATTGTTTAAATCTTTAAAATCCAAAGGATTACAACACGGCAGTTTGTAAAAATCCGAAAATCCAGAAAAATCCAGAAAAATCTGGACAAATCACACCCCTTTGACAGTTATTTCCCCAAAGATGGTGATAGTGCATGTCAAAAGGACTTTCCCTTTGAGCTATACATTTGACTTAAAGGGAAGGTACAACATTAGCCTTTGGTAAATACGTTAATTGCAACCCATTAGTTATCAAGAAATATACCATAAAACTTTCCTGTGAAAATTTCATCACAATGGGTGCTCATGTGTTTGAGAAAATTACACCGATAAACAGTTTTTTTTATGGTTTTATGTTTTACAAACAGTTGCCAGATGGCATGCTTCTGTAAACTGTAGGCCTACATAACAATTCCTGTTTTCTCTAAGATAAAAGCACATCACACAGAATAATCTCACAGGATGATTGCTATAAACTGAAATTACTGATGTTGTAATTTCCCTTAAAAAGAAGAAGATCTTTCAGTGATATTTTGCTTGGCAATATGTTATGGTACCCATACAAACGTACATGTGGATGCATAGCCTTATGTGGCTAACACTGCCTGACACTATGGTAGCCATTAACCTCATACATACCTAGTTGCATTATAGCCTCAATGTGGCCAACACTGGCTGATACTATGGAACCTGTTATAACCTCATTTGTATAGCCTCAATGTGGCCAACACTGCCTGACACTATGGTAGCCGTAACCTCATACATACTTGCATAAATTGCATAGCCTCATTGTGGCTAACACTGGCTGATACTAACCTTTTAACCTCATACATACCCAGTGAAATAGCCTCAATGCGGCTAACACTGCCTGACACTATATGGTAGCCATTAACCTCATACATACCTGCATTAATTGTATAGCCTCATTATGGCTAACACTGGCTGATACTAACCTTTTAACCTCATACATACCTAGTGAAATAGCCTCACTGCGGCTAACACTGCCTGACACTATATGGTAGTCATTAATATCATACATACTTGCATAAATTGCATAGCCTCATTGTGGCTAACACTGGCTGATACTAACCTTTTAACCTCCTACATACCCAGTGAAATAGCCTCAATGCGGCTAACACTGCCTGACACTATATGGTAGCCATTAACCTCATACATACCTGCATTAATTGTATAGCCTCATTATGGCTAACACTGCCTGACAAGCTTTTCTGTATCCAGGCAACACCATCGGCTGAAACAAAACAATCTCCCTTTGGTAATCCTTTGACGTCACCTGTGATGAAGTTCATACCCTCACTGAAAAAGAAAAAAAAAGCAGATTATCTGGGTAAAACCATTTTTAGAAAATTGAGTTTTGAGTGGGGGGGGGGGGGTTGAAGTGCAGGGGGTAGAAGTAAACATATTTTACCTTGACTCCATTCACCCTGTTCCAAATGAAGTATATCTTTCAATTATTTGGAACAATTTTGATCTGTAAAAAAATGCCTTGTGACTTGCTGACATGCGACTTGACTTGTCTCGCAAAGAAATAACCTGTGACTTGACTTGACTTGTAAAAATATTTACTTGCATTTTAAATTGACTTGCCAAGAAATGACTTGTGACTTAACATGACTAGGGGAAAAATTACTTGGTTAAAACTCTGTTGCCAAGTATCAGGTCGATGTGAGATGTGCATTAAGGAGTACAACCTGAGAATGTTCACTGAGAAGAAGAAGAACAAATAAAATAAAACTTGAACAATATCATTAAGTGAGATTGTGTTTCTGTTTTCTGTACATTTTGACTAACGGAAGTTAAGAAAACCCACATGGGGTTACTGTAAACTGCCACGACAACCATACTCCACCATGTAAAGCCTGAAATCAGGCTGTGACCTGAATATCTGAGAAAAGATGAGAAAAACTCACATAGGATCTCTCATCTTGGCAGTT
This sequence comes from Zoroaster sp. YZ-2022, assembly GCA_029582265.1. Classification (NCBI taxonomy): domain Eukaryota; kingdom Metazoa; phylum Echinodermata; class Asteroidea; order Forcipulatida; family Zoroasteridae; genus Zoroaster; species Zoroaster sp. YZ-2022. The sequence goes on from CM055818.1 coordinate 38,551,245, forward strand.
ATATACGGCAGCGGAGATATAAGACTCAGTCTCTCTGGTTCTGGTGAGCTTGGGCTACTCTTAAACACCCCTTCATCCTTCCCTCTGGCTCCGGCGATGTTTATCCCGGCGATGTTTATCCCAGCGAGGGCGCTGGTGATGCTGGCTGTCGTCAGGCTCAAGTTGGGCTGGAAGGTGGTAGGGGTGGTGTCACCACTGCCACCAGGGCGTGACAAGAGGCGACGTGGGGTACTACCCATATTGGGATCCGTAGCTACAGATGGTCTCTGAAAATATCATGTAATGGAAGAAGATCAATGCAGTTTCATAGGGCAACATCTCTTTTAGGAAATCATTGGTTGCAAAATGTTTATTGTAATGGCTGTTTGATACATTGATTCATGGTTGCAATGCTATCACACAAACATTTGGGCAAAAAACAAAAAACATCTACTCCCAAAGAATTATATCAATTAATCCCAAAGACAGATTTGTAACATTGGCAGAAATGTCAACCCCTTTGATGTTAAATATGACCATACATTCTTGAATGCCAAATGCATGCACCATTTGGTAATATAACACTAAGGTAAGGCATGATTTTAAGGGAATCAAGAAATATAAAATGGAAATTGTTGCTATTTCTGAGAAACAATTTCAATCAAACAATTTTTGATCAAATATGTGAATAGAATGCAAACATGTCAATATTATAGGAAGTCCATTTTCATAATTTATTTTAGTTTTGAGATCCCCTCTCCCTCAATTTGTACTGTCTGATGAAATTACCTCCACCTACTCTCACATACTTGGAATATTTTAGAAAATGGAACACTTAAAACCTACGGTGAGAACAAAATCCTGTTAACCGAAATAGTAGTTATCAAATAACCACAATACATTATATGATATAAACGTTGTATCCTCTTCTGGGGATGCTTTGGTTCAATGACTTCTGACTTGCCCCCCCCCCCCCCCCCCCCAGGTTTGCAGGTTCAAATCCTGTATTTCTTTTTTTATTCCAATTAATTTATAATATTATCAGACATGAAATAGTCTCTGATAGTATAAGCCTGTACTTTGCTTGGAGGTCTACTTTGTGCTCGTCGTCTCCGGTTCAGACCCTCAACAAATCGCAGAAACCCATCCAGGAGTGTCATCTTCTGAGACTCGTTCTTCTCCTCAAAGACATCTAGGGGGCCTTGGTAGCTTTGGTCAGAGAGCTTACGCATCAGGTGTGACGCTGAGGGCAGCAGGATGAAACGACTCCTCCAGAATTTCAACGACTATCCGGTAAAAACAAAAAAAAACAAGATTATCATTGATTTTCTTGATTGTCCTGAGTCAGCACAAGTGGACATTGCCATCTGGGAAGGTTTTTGATTGACGTCACCCAATGCAACAGCTGTCATTTTAACGGGCAATGACAATGCACATTTGAATGCGCAACTACATGTATGCGCAAGCCCTTATAGAAAAATGAGCTTGCTGCAAGCTTGCCACAAGCTTGCGGCAATCTTAATGAGCTTGCTGCAAGCTCATATATGCTTGCACTCTTTTCTGCAAGGTTAAAACTAACTCACTGCAAGCTTGTGGCAAGCTTCCCACAAGATTATCTGCAAGCTACATAGCTCTTTGCAAGCTTGCAAGCTCCTTGCAAGCTTGCAGCAAGCTTGTCTGGTTATCTGCAAGGTTGCCAACCCTTTCACAAGCTTGCCTTCTTGCAAGCTTGTTGGTTGTTAATAATTGTACTACATTTATTCCACATGTACTAGCACCACATGCAGAATGTGGCTCTTCTTTATATTATACACATCATACATGTAGATCAGTGAAGCAATGGACTTCATAGAACAACTAAAAACACTAGATGCTGTTTGAAAACCATTACCATTACCATTGGTAACATTGACAAAAGTGATCTTAAAAATATCCTTACTTTCTTTGAATCAAGATATACATTAAACCAACCAATCTGGTACAATTTCATGTCATTACATAGGTCATTATTGAAAACATTAAGGAAATGCATCCAGACTTTTCCTAATTTTATCTTTGAGAAAGAACCTGCTTGGTTCGAAACATAAGGCCAATAACTTCTATTTTGCATTTATTTTAATTTATTTAAAATAATTTATTTATTGAACTTTTCAAAACCTAGGAGTTGGAAGAAAACTTCGGCCCATTACCTCTTGTAGATCAAATCCCTCCCTTGTGGCAGCACCCCCTAGACAGATGTAGTTATCCCGATGGTTCCACTTATTGTCAATGGGATTATGGGACACCCTGGTATGGGCAGTCTCATAGCTGGATTTCCGAATCGGCCACAGTCGGTAGGAGTAGCCCAGCTTCAGACTGGTTCTCGACTTTCTAGAAGAGAAATATATGACCATGATCAGAACACACTGGCCTTAATAATTTCAGTTATACTCACAAAAACTTGGGTTCTCTAAATGCACAAGTTTTATGGGTCTCTGCCTAACAAGCTTGCTTACTGGAGAAATTCACCACTTAATCACCATTGTCTTATTTCTTTATTGATACATATTTTTGTATATTGTATTTAATTTCGGGAATATAAACTAAGCTCAACTGAAATTGAACTTACTAATTCCAAGTTAGAGTATCATTTTGCCACTGACCTTGAGGCGTATCTTACTATCTCTATGCTCTTCATATCTGGCTTGAGACTGATCTTGTGGTAGTTCTGTCCGTAGCTCAATATATACTCATGCTGTGGATAGCATGTTGACGAAAGGGTTAATTACCAACAACAGCAAATACTTCATTATGGAATTCTTGTGCCAAGGAAATGATTAAACAATGACGTAATTCTGCCTTTCACCAATGTAGCTCAGTACTGTATACTCGGTGCTTTTGAGTGTTTGTGGAAAACAAAAATATGCAGGTGACTCAAGCGGGAATTAAACCCACAACCTCCTGCTTATTTCTATAATAATGATAATAATAATGGACACTTATATTACGCATGTATCGGCTAAGTTTGATGCTCATATGTCACATTAACATTATTACCTGTCATTATTCCTAAAACCATCTGAGCGTAAAGAGTTAAAGGGACAATATCGTTAAGATCAACAGGGCATGGAAACGGAGTGCTAGTTTTAGATTAACTCAGTGACTGAAAATAATACCCCACATTATAAAATCATATTACCATTGCTGCTACAGAAATTAGCCAGTAATTTTCAGTAACTGTGTTCATCTTAAACTAGGACACCAATTCCATGCCCTGTTGAAAGTATGCTCTGATTGTGACGATATGTCCCTTTAACATAAGAACCATCAATACAATACACAGTAATTCAATACAGGGGTAGACCTCAACACCTGCCCAGTAGCCAGGGGCTGTAAATATGCCATTGGGCAGGTAATACTGGCTTAACGTGGCTATGGCATTGGGTTGTGGCAGCTTCTGGCCAGTATGATCTCTAAAGGGTTAAGGAAGATACAAGACAAAACAAGATAATAACCAACATACCTTGTCTGGGTTTGTGACTAGGGGTTGATGACTGCTCCCCTTATGGGATAAGCTTGCTATCTCTGACCTGGGCAGGACTATCAGTTGGAAGTTCTAATAAAGTAATTCAAACGGCAAAACCAAATCAAAACAAAATATTATTTGTTTATGCCTACAATAAGGAAGGTTGCCACAAAATTTCGAATCTTCTGATATCCCTGATAATCAGATACTGTTTCCCCCATACACAAAATTTAAGTTAATGTATAAGGATTGGTAATTCATAAATAACAAAATAGTCAAATTTTAATGTAAAACTTACTTAGTTTTAAGCTTAGGCTATAATGGCATCATAATCTTCCCAAGAAATACTTTTGTATAAAGTTCTGTCATTTTTAATCAAAGTTAAATAATTTTCAGTTCAGGGAAAGAGTTTTTTCTTCTAAATTCCAGAAGAGAATGTATACAAAGTATCTGAATGTATTTTATTATTTTCTTGTTGATAACACAACACTAGCTAGCCCTGCACACTGTTAGCAATGGCCCATTCAGAAGAAAATGGTAAAAAAAAGTACCGGTACAGAACATATAAAAACATCAATAAAGTTACTTTATACCTGAATAAGTCTCTGTGAGATGAGTTCCTCAAACACACTCTGTATGGTTTTCCCTGAGGGTGAGGTATCTTCACCATCTTCAGGAATGATGTCAAAGGTTTGAGGGTTCTCCTGGAAGTCCGTCTCTAAGGTCTTGTTGTCAGGGTAGAAGTCGGTCGTGATCGGAAAACAGGCAGTGGCAGTCAGAGACTTCCAGTCAACACCTTGGAATAAAAACATTTTTATTTTTCTAGAATGCGTTTTGTTTTAAAAAATATATGTATATGTACCATTACTTTACAAAAAAATATTTGACACTAGTAGCTTTTACAAGTGGTTGTATCTGATAACATTTCCGTCTTACAATTAACAATTTTTTTTTTTACTAATAACCAGTACACCTATATTTTAGAAGCCAAAAAGTGGACATAGGTCATTGACATAGAAATGCCTTGAAATTGTGAAAAACATGAAACTAAGAATCTCAGCCTGTGTACGTGTAATTACACTGTGAATTCGCCATGTGCCCGGAAGATGGACGTAAGACAGATTAGGTTAAGCGTGCGCTTACGTCCTTTTACCGGGCATGCGACGAATTATTCTTGTTAAAAAAACAAGAGAGCGGATTGCCATTACACATGCATATGACACATCTACTTAAAAAAAGGATTAAGACTAAATAGGTCTTTGGCACATGGGGTTCTGCCTAATGGTAATAATAATAATAATAATGTGGACTTGTATAGCGCACGTATCCACCAAACTGGTGCTCAAGGCACATTATATTATTACCCCTGCTCATCAGGCGCATAAATCATTCCTGAAACCATCTCAGCTCCCTGGGGAGTATACAGCTCAATTGCTGCCATTTCAGTGCATATTGGGCTCATTAAACACAACAACCAACTGTGCCCTCACAGGTACCCATTTACCCCAAGGTGGAGAGAAGCAATTATGGTAAAGTGTCTTGCTCAAAGACACAAGTACCATGGTCGCGGTCGGGATTCAAACCCACATTCTGACGACTCGGCCATCAGAATAAAAATCCAATGCACTAAACCGCTCGACTATGGCACTCCATGGCAATCTCAATCCTATGTACGTTAGAGGCCTTGGTACCATTGAGGAGTACCCTGGGTGACAAAGACCCCATCAGCCCTATTAAAGGGGTTGATATAGTGTGTAATAATGATACCTGTTTGTAAGAAGGGTGTCCAGGCCTGCTCCCCTGTGATTCCCCATCCACAGCCAATTCGTCTCTTCAAATTCACCATCAGGCCAAGCATTCTATTGGGCGAGTCTAAGAAACAAAATCATGAAAAATGACAATAATATAATTGATTTCATTACCAGAAATGTATAATAATAATGATACTAAATATTGCACGTAATTGGTGAGTGAATGCCCTACCCATTTTAACCATTTGGATCCTCCCCTGGATGACAGTTATGAATAATTAGCCTATATAAGTAGAACTTTGACCTCACCATCAACAGTAGTCTCCTCTGCAGCGGACTCATTGTACAGACTTGATGCACTGGATGAGGAACTGATGAGGTCACTACTGCTGTTCCCATTGGATTCTATACTATGGACGCTGTGCTTATGATGTAGTTGGATCACATCACCATGGGGACCTGTCAACAAATATCACATGTTGTTTTTTATTAAAGATGCATCTACCCTTGTTTTTCCGCTTTTTTACCAGCAATTTTCTTTTTTATCAGAACTATTTTACTTGAGGAAAGGAATACAAATGCTTTAAAATTACACATAACTCAAAATTATTGTTAGAAGCATGGTTCTACAGTCATACAGTCATCATCATCGTTTGGCTACTGTGCAGGCGACCACAAGTGTTTTTGATGTTGCTCTGTCTTGGGCTGTTTCTGAATTTATGGTGGGTCCTGTCGTTAATTCATTTGGGCACTTAATTACTGCTAAATCAAACTTCTGACAATTATTTTGTGAAATATCTGTTTTTAAAGTAATTTTATAATAAAAACGAAAATGTCTGGAACTTACACTACTGGAAAAATGTCTGTAAATATATCCATTATTTATAAGAACAAAGAGATATGTACAGAAACAAAACCGTGAAAGTTAACAATTATTTTGTTGTGTCTTTAAGGAGAAAATTGTGCAAATGCATTCAGATTGTTTGTATTCATTCTCATGTGGAAATGGATCATCGGCCAGTGATTCATTTCAGATTTGAATTATCAATCATGTTTTCTTGAAAATGACAGTATATCAGATGGAATAACTTCTCAGGATGTTTGGTACCATTACCATCTTAAAACCAACTAGGCTGTTGTTTCTTTTTGCGTTAGACTAATGATGTAAACACCATTTAAAATTGTCATTGCCCCACTTTTTTACCATGGAATGTCTAGTCCCCTATACTTTTGTCCAAAATCATTTGAAAATGAATAACCCCTCCCCCATCTCCATCCGTATTGAGTAATTTTGGAGGTTTTGTACAAAAATGGGTGATATTTTTGACAATTCAGTACATTTCCCCTGGCCACAGTACTCCCTGAACTTTTCACTATGTATCTCATAAGTGATTGAAGAAAGGTCAGGGAAGTGATCAATGCAATATATTAAGTTGTTGTTTTGTTTTTTGTGAGTTTACAATATACATAATAACACCCGGAGAATCTTGTGGTTAAATTAGGCACACAAATGATGATTGCACACAAACACGTCAGTTGTATTTCAAATTGGGATCAAATACAGGTTAAAATGTCCTGTGTACATATTAAGCTCACAAAAAGAACAATGAAAGTGCACCTTGAAGTCATTGTTTATGCACCATTGTTCTCAACTCACCATGGGGGAAGGTGTGTGTCCACCTCCTTCTGTCCGGTGTGAGTTTGGTCGTCAAAGAAGCCGGCGCAAACGGGTTATTGCTTTTCTGTGTTCTCATGTGGTGCACTTTGAAGATCGACTTGTCAAACTGAGAAAACTCATCCATCTCCTTGTCTGTGTCACACATGTTATATGACCCAGGATAGTGGATTCCATTGGCTGATTTAGATGGTAGCTTTGGTAGGTCACTGGGGTTAGTATTTGCTGCATCATCATGTACCTGTGATCGTAAACAAGGCTAGGGGGTTAAAAATGAAGGCGATGTTTCTATGTTCTGCACAATACCAACAATTTAACCCAAGTCAAACTGTCTGAAAAGTGACATCAAAATGGTACCTGAATCAGTCATCAGTAATACGCATATAGCCTTTCGATTGCTGGGCACTGGTGCCGGCCTAATTTGACATATGGATCTTATTCTGATTCTTAAAGACTACATCTACAAAATAAAAATGGCAGTTGTGTGATATATAAGGTAATTTGATATTTGATATTTTTCCTGTTTTAAATTTTTTTTGTTTTTTTGAGGGGTATGGTTGGAACACTGTAAGATACGTGGGTTTATCGAGGCATAATTTTAAGTTGCTCCATTGGTGGATCCAGGGGGGGGGGGCTGTAGCCCCCCCTAAAATCGTTAAAAAAAAGAAAGAAAAAAAGAACAGAATCAGATACAAATGGTAAGGTATTCCCCCTCATGTTTCCCTCATTTCCCCCTCACAGTGCTTTGTTTTCCTCTCCCTTTGATTATTTCATTGTAATTTTTGTAGTACTGAAAAATCGTTCTTGATTCTCAGCCCCCCTAAAAAATATTCTGGATCCGCCCATGTGCTCATCTGTTCGACATATTGGAAAATCAATTAATTACATGTTCAACCAATGAGGGTGCACTTTAATATAATAAGTGGCAATATTGGAGGCAATATCTCACAAACACCATGTCACAAGTAATATAAAGAAACCATGTTTGAACATGGGTCATTCCATGAACGTGGGACCCAAAGTGTGACATGGAGGTCAAAATTTCAAATTCATTAAATAAAAAAATAAAAAATCAGTTTTGTTACCTTATTTATCATAGTTTTGTAGGTTGTCATCTTTTAAAATAATAGATACAAACATTAAAAATTTACTTCCTGCTTCACCTGATATGAGGTTAACGATGTAACAAAATTACAAGGGGACACCGTGTCTTGTTAAAGTTGTGTAATATACTGACTAAAGTTAATGGATCAAAATAGGGGAGACCCAAGAAATTTTTGTTTGCTGTCATAGTAGGTCTGTATGAGATGCAACAATAGGTGAAAGTTATAATTATCAGCTCATACGATGTAAGGAATTACACAGGCCCCAATATCTGAAATACATGGAAAACACAAGTGTCCCACGTAAAAAAAATAAAAATAAAAATGCCAGGGAAAATGAGACAACTTACGCTTTTTGTTGGCAGCCTGAATCTTGGTATGAAGTGAGATTGAGCAGAGGAGAAGTTTCTATGTCTCTGACTCGGTGACAGATAGAAACTGTAGTTGAGCCAGTACGGTATATGATGTGTGTTGGTAGAGTTAACACTCTTAGCTTTATCGTCACTGAACTGTGAGATGAAATTCATATCAGGTGTTACAATTATTTCAATAGTATGAAAACTTAATCAGGGATGTACATGCAAGTGACACTGAAGAGAAAATCATTCTTAATAGAATTGTTTAAAAAAAAAAAAATTCTTTTGGGTTTACCCCCATAACTCATCCTATTATTAATAACCAGTATTATAATGATTTACTCTCATGAGTGTTTATACTTGGATTTGTGATAATATGAAAATAAAACAAACATATAAACAAACGAAACTCTTAGAAGATAAAACGGTATTCTTACCAAGAACAGAGGAACTGGATGAGGTGGCTGCTCAGCCAAGCATACCAAATCACTGCCAATACCTGTGAGAAACATACATGTATCAATGTGTCTCAAAAGGAGTGTACACCTTTGATAATTACCTGATTACTGAATATTAACTGAATATTATCTATAAACTTACTTTATGTGAAGTTGGTGATGCTACGAAATATCCTGAGAAAAAAATTATATCAGCAGTTCTTATGTAACATAGATTATGATATTTCTGCATGCTCCCCAGGGAGTTGAGATGGTTCTACGAATGACATTACTGGCCTGTTGACAGGGGTAATAATGTTCATGCACCATGAGTGTCAAACTTGGTGGATACTGGCGCAATATAAGTGTCCATCATCCTCCTCCTCATCATCCTCCTCCTTCTCATCATTACTAGAAACCTCCACTTTGTAGCTATGGTTGCTCCCCAGTTGGAGTCAGTCATATTAGCTTGAAATCTTGCACCAAACATGTTGAAAACCATTGGCGAAAGCATGAGCATCATGCTACCATTTCTAATTTTCTGAATACCACTGACAACATTTTTCAGAAGTGGGCCATGCGATGATCAATACGCAAATAAGACTTGCAAATTTTACTTAGTGCTGTGTGAAATGGTCACAGCAAGAAAAGATGTTGAATACAAAATAACTTAAGTGCAGTCATCCACAAATTGCACCCTGATGATGCATATGCTCATCAGCACTGGTAATTACTAACTCTGTGTACTTTTCTAGAGAAACTGGATATAACCTAGTGGCCAATTGATTGATACCTACAATCTCACTAGCTGAGTAGTTAGTGTTTTATGAACAAACCTACTCAAACCTACCATAATCAATCATTCGATGCTTGGTTATATCACACAGTGTTCTATCAACATGGAAGACACCAGCTCCTGGCGTAATTATCTCAACCACTTGTCCTGTCCTATCAAAGTTTCTGTTTACATAGTGATTGTCAAATACTGGGGGGAAAAACAGAAAAGTGTGAGCAAAAACTGGACTATTTTTTACTGGACAGTTTTCACTTAAGATAATTGCCACTTAAGACAGGCAACAAATTATAGACTGTATATATGTATACAGTATGCACGTGCTTACCCTTGAAGACTACCAATTGTGATGTTGGCTGATGTGTCTTACTTAAAAAATAGACTGACCTCAAACAAATATTTGGTTAAATATGGCAGATACAGTGTTTGTGATTTCACTGTGGAACCGTGCTATTTCTATTAAGATTTTGTTTAACTAGCAATCCCCGAACATACTGACAAAATAGGTAGACTTCTAATATAGGGCTAGATGGCTCAAATGGTAGACTGCTGGCAAGGTTACCCAGAGGTCGCTGGTTTAAATCCTACTCTGGTCAATCTTTACATTGATTTATGTTCCTAGGCAGTTTCCCTTATCTATTTGATTATATACATAACAGCAAAAGAAACGTCACCCCTAAAAATATTTATTATTTTCATTTTATAATTAATATAATTTGTTTAATGAAGAATATTATGAGTATGGAGTGTAACACGAACACAATGTGGCAAATTTGGTTGACCTGGCAGCCAACCATCCCACAACATTGTATATTTATTATGTTTAATAATATAATTACTTAACAAAATTTAGGGGGTGACGTTTCTTTTGCTGTTATGTATATATTATTCTTTGAACAAAAATTTGTTCCGATTATGAAAAAAAAATTAAAAAAAAAAAATTAAACAAAATTAAAAATTCACATAAAGATAAAAGATATGGGCTCCTGAACCAATCATTTTTCCTCCAGAAAGTATATGGGCAACTTAAACAAAATAACTGTTTCTAAAACCTTCTTGTTAAAACACAGATAGATTTTAAAAATGAAAATGTTATGCAAATTACTCATATTTTTGTGACTAGCTCTGGCAAAACTCTAAACTTTTTAGAAATCTCATCAGTTTCCCTTTCTGTAAGGAAATTATCAATGTTCCAATGAAAATTAAAATTCAGGAAATTGCCGGTTTTAAAACTTGAACTATCTATCAGAAATAGCCTTTTCAATATTGGACTGACCGTTGAGTGACATGTTGATGGCTTCTAGTAGATTGCCATCTGCAGCTTTGGAATTACATCCCTTCGGAATTGTACCATCTGTAATATATAACAGGGGATATACATTATATATACACATATTTTATAGAACTAATACTTTAAATAAAATAAATAAATCTGAATATGTTGGAGTCCCACAATATCAGGTAAATGCCTCAGGTACTTAAACAATCTTTATTTTGTTCCGTTGACTACTGGCTGGAGTCACAACCCTACACCCCCATTAGCTATGGGCCCTGTGATGATTATTTGAAATAGGGACGGTACAACTTAAAATAACAAATTATCATCTAAAAACTTGGTACATGCCACAATCAAAAAATTATTTTGTCTGAAGTACTTTCATTGTAGAGAAAATGGGAAGTTTTGTGTTGAATTTAAAAACAAGTTGCCATCTGGCAACATTTTGTAACACATAAAAACATGAAAAAAAAACATGAAACAGTTTTTCATGGCTTTCTCAAAAAACGTGAGCTTTTACTGTGGTCACACTTGAAAACTTGTGACCGTGATGAATTCTTAAAATTATGAGGGTTGAAATGAACTTATGTTGACCAATACCGATGATGTATCTTCCCTTTGATCAGAGGACTAGGGTCTTACCTGCTTGGTAGCATGAGGTAACGGTTTCATTATACTCCCACATAATCTGCTTGAGTGACGCCAACATTGGCATCCAATCTTCACATCTTTCATTGTGAACTACGACCCTGTGAATACAAACAATACTATAATGTGATATCAACCAGGGGTGTGACTTGACAAAAGTAAAAAATCCTGAAAAATTGGCCTTGGTCTCCCATTGGTCTAGAGGAGAAAGCCCCCAAACCTCCTGGAGGTTTAATGGCTGCTTCTATTCTTTCAAGAAAATTTTGCGGCAAAGGAAGATTTGAAAAAACATTCTGAGAAATCACAGGCCTGATCTATGATAGTTTCTATGACAACCAACACAAATACTGTAAGCTACCTTTTGAATAATAATTTGGTAATTACCAATGTTAGGCCTACTGAAGCAAATAATTCATAATCATGTCTGTCAATTCGAATTGGCTATTATAATATTTCAGAAGTAATAATAAAAAAAAAAGTTTGCCAAGGAAACCCAACCAACAATATTTACATTTTAAATTAAATTTGCGATACTTTAAGAAAATATTTTCACCTGTAATAGTCTTCATATATTCTGCCATTGCCATCAACATGTAATGCACTGTGCATATCCTCTGGAAATTCACCTGTTTGTAAAAGTGAAATGAAAGATCAGTAGTATACACAGAGGGAAAAGTGAATATATAGTGGATATATAGTGGATACAGATCACTTATAGTGGAATTTTCCCCAATTAGGGAAATAGGATGAAGTAATTGTAGTGAACTCCCATTCAAATCTTGAATTTGTTTGACCAGTCACAACCCACTATGTATCAATATAAGTTTAAGGACCTCATAAATAAAAATTTAGCAACTTTCTAGTGCAATGCCCCTAAAAATAAACATTTCAATTTTAATTTCAATGCTGCCCTTGCATTTTGTGTATGTCATTTTTGTATATATTATTTAAATCAATTTTGTATATTATTTTTTAAATTCAAAAGCCCCTATACAACTACTGGTAGTGTCTTAAAAACACAAATCTTTATTGATGTAAAGTTAATGAAGGTATCAAACATCCCTTGAAATATTTTGTTTCAGTTTATATTGTTTTAGTAAAATTAGTGAAATAATTTCAAAAAGGAATTTCTGTTAACCGAAGACAGAATTACATATTTGAATGAATACAAACAATCTGAATGCATTTTTACTATTTCTTAACGTAACTATTTCTTAACTTAATGTAATATGCAGAAACTTTAATATATTGGTTTTTATATCTTGTATCTTGATTGTTATAAAGTATGGATGCATTTACCGACATTTTACCAATAGTGTATTCTGGCTTTAACAATTTATGTCCTTACTTAGTGACTTTGCTTCGTAGAATATTCTGGAAAACAGAACCAATGTGAGTTCACTGTTGATATTCCTTGTCTTCCATTGGCTGAAAAGCTCCGTCAGAAAGCCGTTTACTGCTTTCTCAATGTATAAATCTCCTGCAATCCAATTTTAAATGGAATAAAATAGTTAAAAATCACTGTTGATATAACCTGTCTACATTGAATGGAGTCTCTGGTAAGTTTCCTCCACAATTGACCTGTGAACGAACACTGACAAGATGTAATCAATCATTTGTGTTTGCTGTCCAGCCATTAATTAAGTAAGGGTTTTTACTCTGCAAACGTTAACCCGATGAGCGTGGTGTTGAAGATACAAGCATTGCTTGCTACAATAAATATTTTGTCCAACTTGATATTCCACATTTTAGCCAGCAACTTGACACCAAATAAATAAATGAAGAGAGTGTGTATTGTATGTTCTGGGTCACTTCAGATGATTAATGAGTTCATGATTCAATTAAAGAATAAGGATTTTTGATAGAAGAAACCACTTCATATCACATATCACTTCAGTCCGTTATCAAAAAAACAATCAATCACTGGCTGTACAGCAAACACCCATTTTGATGATTGATTAACTCTTTTTAGTTCTGTTAAAGCTAAAGTAAAAATCAGCAACTAATGGTTGAATTGTAATGTAAAACTAACTTGGTGTAAAGATGATGTTTTCAATCTTCCCTAGGAATAATTTTGTCTTAAAGTATTGTAACTTTTAAGAAAAGTGAAATAATCTCCAGTTCGAAATTAGGAAAGAGTACTCTTTCCTAAATTCCACGTTAGAATGAATACTTAAAATTTAAAAGCATTTTCACTATTTTCAACAACAAAACATACAGCTGAAACTTTCACAGGTTGGTTGTTTAATGTCTAACTTTGTATAAGCATGGTTTCCTTCCTCCATGGTATAAGCATACTTGTATAAGCATACTTGTATAAGCATACTTGTATAAGCATACTTGTATAAGCATACTTGTATAAGCATACTTGTAAAAGCAGTTCTGCCAATGTTACCAATGTTGTACCTTCCCTTTAACTTGTGGATTTTTTGGCTGCTAAGAAACAAGTCATTCCAGGTCGTGATATATATATATATAAATTTACTTTGTGTACAACCACATAAAAGGCTTGTGTCTCGTTAATTGTGTGATCCCCGCTACTGCCGTTACCCGGGTTGTTTGCATCTGACCGGGGCTTGATCCCTGGCTACTCGGCAGATATGGTTTGGCCTCTGACCTGGCCCCATAGAGCAATAGATAATTGGCATAAGTGGACCGCCCACCAACATAGGGGCTGGTTAGCTCAGTTGGTAGAGCGCTCGTACAGTAATTGGCTGATGCCGGACTCGAACCCGCGACCTCTCGAATTCAGGTAGTACTTGTTATCAAAATTTTGTAAAAATGTATTTTTCATGTATAGAGAGTACTTTTTAAGAACCCCTCATTTCCTCCGAAATTAGTAAATTTCAACATTTGTCATTCAATGAATTAAAAAAAAAAAACCACTTAGGCCTACAGTGTAAACATTTCAAAAATGGTATAAATCTCTGTATAATTTACCAGTAGTGTAACGATGGGGGGGGGGGGGGGGATCATGTGCCCTGCCACTCAAAATTCAGATCCTTAAATAATACATGAAATCTGTATAAGTGACCACTGAAAACTTGGTGCCTCTCACCACTGTAAAAAATAGCGCTTGTCAAGAAACACTAATAATATTAGATAATGGGCCGAATAAATAAAAAGTAGCATTTGCTTTTTCTAGGCTTTTTCTTGAATATTTATAAATAAAACTAAGTAATTGCTCATAAGCAAAAGCTTCTGCTTATAAGCAGAAGCACAAGCTCGTTTCTTGTAAGCAAATGCTTTACAAATTAGCAAATGCTTGAAAACATATAAATAAAACCTATCTTTTACTTGTAACCAGAAGCATTTGCTCGTAGTTTTGCAAGCTCCTCCATACCAGCTTGATCTTTTACTCACGCCTTCATGCTTAACTGTGAGCACCAGTTCATGCATGTAAGAGAAGGTCCTAAGGTGTATAAGAACAGGATTAATCGTGCTGAGACATCTCCTGGCACCTATCGAAAATTGTTTCGATTTGATAAGGAAAATGTTGAGTGGCTTGCACAAACATTTCTGCCCGAAAGGCATGAGACACATGGTGGAAGCTTGTCACCAGTGGAGCGCATGGAGACAACTTTGCGTTATTTAGCAGATCCAGGCTACCAGACCTCAGTAGCAGAGGTGATGGGGATAACCCAGCCCACTGTAAGTACATACGTTGCAAGTACTTTGGACCGCATATCTGCCCAACGCCCAACATGGATAAAATTTCCTGTGTCTAATGCTGATCTGACGGACCCAAAGCAATGGTGGGCTGATAAGCTCGGTTTTCCCTTTACGCTTGGGGCCATCGACTGCACTCATGTACGTATTGATAAGCCAAGTGGACAGTTCGGGGATGAATTCATAAATCGCAAGAACTTTCCTTCATTCAATCCTTCGGAATGAATGCCGCTATTGTTGTTGACCTAAGCATTTGCTAGGCAAGATAAAGAAAAAGCTATTAGTCAAAGCAAATTATTATTTATACGTTTTTAAGCAATTGCTTTTGCTTTTGCTTCTGCTTGGTAAGCAATTGCTTTTTCTAGGTGCTTCTTCTTGTAAGCAAATGCTACTTTTTATTTATTCGGCCCAATATTGGTATCCACGCATGATCATGCACCAGTGGCGTAACGAAGGTCAAATTTTCAGGGGGACACAAGGGGGTGCACCGGGGGTGCACCACTTTTTCTAGGGGAGAATGTCAATACTTGAATCCTGCAGTCTCAAATAGGGACCTATTTTTTCAAAATTCTGAATGGGAGAGGGAACCCGGGGGCACTGACCTCAGCTGGGGGCACGTGCCCCCCGTCACGCCACTGTCATGCACCTACATTATAATGTGCACGCTGGTTTACGCATCCCATGTTTGATTGTTTTTGAAGAAGTATTTGTTTATCCTCATATTCTCATATGAATTTTGCCTCTTTTAGTCAGGTGTCTCATCTTTTCAGTCATTTTAGTCTTTAGATCCACACCTGCAGTGACCTTTGCAACCTAACCATGAATTAACTCATAACTCATGATGTTCAGTGAAAGGTAACCAATTATAAACTGTTACACCGCCAATTCTCTTTAATAAATAATTAATTCTCTTAAATAAATAATCCTATCCATACTGAATGGCCATCTAATGGAACACCGATGTAAATCTCAAGTGCAGGTTACTTTGTTGCCATGGCATCTGGACTACTGGTGATAGATCTTGCTCACATTTGTTCTTTCATCTCATACAACACCCCCGCAGCCCCCCATCAGTCGAAGTGCAAGCCTCCAACTCTTCGCACAAAAATTCATTCATTTGCAAAACATTCTCAACGTTGTACTGCCACTGGGGCACAGGGTTAGTGTTCCAACTGATTTTGACCAAGGTTGTCTCTAAAACGGGACAAAAATATACACATAAGATGAAGTGCAGCTACTTATCGTTGCTTCCTCCATGTTTCAACCAAAAACATTATTATTTGCACTTATTCTTTTACTTAATTTTAGTTTGACAAATTTTTCTAGTTTACCAAATATTTTCTGTACAGAACAATATATTGATAGGTAGAATCATGAATGGGTCGTATTGTTGTATGCGGGCAGTTGAGGGCTTTTCTATAATAGTTATTCGTCTGTATGATGTTCAGTGGCAAGTCCCTTTGTCATAGGTTTGGAGAAAAAAAAGAAGAAATCATTCATAAATAATAACAAGTGACTTGGGTATGATGCGATCCCACAACGTCCTACAAAACAGTTCAGAAGTCTTAACCACTACACTGTGATATTTGGCCATGTAAAGTACAAACCACCTTGGAAATTTAATTTAGATTAAGATGCTGCTGTTAAATATACTTTTGCATTAGATGGAATGGTTGACCACAACCAATAATAAAGGAAGAATCACTTCTTTTATAATCTTGATTGGCCAATCCAAGTTGTATGGTAAATTTTCAGGTGTGGTTTTATTTTTTTACTTGTGCACATATCATAGTTTAATACGATCGATTTTGGTAGTTAGTTTTATAAATGATATAACTGGAAAAAGCAGTGCCCATGGAATTTAAAAAATGCCTCCTTTTGAGGGAAAATCAATCAAACAGAAAGACAAGAGTAAGTTTGTTTAGCTGTATTTATTGAGGACTGGTGAAAATATGTTTGGGGTTAATTTATCCTTGAAGGTTCACTTCCCTCATTTATCACTATTAATTGATCATTACTTTCTTTATAGACCAAGTGTGTCAATATTACAAATAGTATAACTTGGCCGATTTGGCTAGTGTCCCTACTTGTATACACACCTGGATAGTTGCTACTTCTTGAAAAAAAATCACTTTCAGAGAGAAAAAAAAGATTCAAATGTATACACTGTAATCTGTTTTAAATTATGGTTTTTAAATTTTGGCAAAGTATATCCAATTCTGCCCTGAGAGTTAAAACATGTCAAGAACAATATGTATAAAAAGCCAAATAAAATAACTTAATCCTGAAGAAAACAATCAAAACTTATCTCTTTCTAAGATTATTCTGTATCGTACCAATATAATTATTGTTATAGAACCCAAATAGAATTATTGATTGTTTGATCCTGCATGATTGATTAATTGATCCTGTGCGCTTGAGTGATTGATCCTGCATGATAAATTGATTGATCCTGTATGATTAATTGTCCTGTATGATTGACTGATGCTGCGTGTTTCATTGATCCAGCATAATTGAATAATTGATTCTGTATGATTGATGTTTTGCTTCATGATTGGTGGATTGATCCTGAATGATTGATTAATTGATCATGTATAATTGACTGATTAATTTATCCTGTATGATTGATTGATCCTGTGTTTTTGGTTGATCCTGTATGGATTGATTGATTGATAGGTCCAGCATAACAGAATAGTTGGTTCTGTATGATTGATGTTTTCATCCTGTTTGATTCATGATTGATCGAATGATCCTGTATGATTATTTGATTGATTGATCCAGCATGATTGAATAAATGATTCTGTATGATTAATTGATCCTGTATTACTGATTGATTAATTTTTCCTGTATGACTGAATGATCCTGTGTGATTACCTAATTAATTGATCAAGTATAACTGATCGTGTATGATTATCCTGTATGATTTATGATTTATTGAATGATACTGTATGATTAATTGATTGATTGATTGATCCTGTACGATTGATTAATTGATCTCCTGAATGTCTTATCTTCTATGACTGACATTGCTTGATACTGTATGATTTATTGATCTTGTATGATTAATTGATTAATTTATTTTAGTTTGATCACATTTTTAGCTTATATTGCTTTTACTGTAATCTGTATGTCTGTTGGTCTATCTTCTATGTCTGTCTTTTGGCTTATGCTTAATGATCGTTTTTCCTTTTCTTTCCCTGCTTGTCCTTTTCGTCCTCGTTTTTCCCATATCCCAATCCATCCCCATTCCTCATCCCCTCTAGTGACATGTCTGTCCCTTGCTTTGTGTTTCTCTTCATGTTTTGTGGATTTTTAATAATGCCTTTTTTAAATTTAAGTTCTGAATCATTTGTGTGTTTTGAAGGACTTGTCTTTTTTTTGAAAATTTTGTATATTGATTTTCACCATTGAATGAAATAAAAATTTAAAAAACAATTAAAAATAAAGTATCAGTGTTTATGATACTGACTGATATATCTATACAGTTGACAACCCATAATTAAGTGGTTTACTTTTTACCGCAGTATTTGTAGCCAGTAATATTTTTGGTTGTCTTTTGGTGCCTCAACTCTCTTAATGGACACCCTGTTTCATTTGTAATTATGATTTTCAAAGATTTACAAATTTGGATGCCCAAATTTCCAAATCCTGGCTCATACTCTGCGTGTTACCCGGCTAGCTTGCAAGGTCTCTCCTGATTACATAAAGTTTCTTCATTCAACAAAATTAAGTTCATCTTGTCAAAAAAGTAGGTCTGATAAAGGAAAACGCAATTACATACCTACCATGGCATCCTGGCAGTATTATATTAAATTACTTTGTAACGTGCCAAGATTTACTGTTACCTGTGCAAACGTACATCATAGATTGATGAATACTTATTGCACTGTCAGATATAGAGTTTTAACTGCATTAAAAGCAGAATTGAGAATCCATTTGTTTCTAATGCAGCTGTTAAAAATAATGACCAACTGATTTTTCTAGTTAATTTTCTAGTTTGCTTTGTTCGGCCAAAGTACTGTGTATAAGGAGTGTCAAGAGGGAGAAATATATAGTTCGTAGACACTGTTCTTCCAATGTCTCTTCATGCCTACATGTATATTTCATGAGTAGAGCCTACAATACTGTGAAATCCCAATTAGTTCCCGTTCATGATGTATACGCAGAGCACGGCAAACATGTATTACACAGCTCCATTTAATTGAAGACTAAAGATAACTGATCGCCTTTAATTCTGAAAGCTTGTGCATTTTCAAATCAATCATTCCTCGTCATAACTCCAATGCAAACCCAGTACATCGTTTCGGATGACGAAGTTTTGACAATTGGCAAAGAGCAGAGCTTATACACTTCTTATTAAAGTGATATTTGAAAAACGTTGTTAAACAGCATCTTCAGATGTCAGTGGTACACAGAAGTGAATGTCATCGTTCGATTTGATTGCTTGAGATGAGAAATGTTCCTTGCACCGATATCACCAAAAAGTGAACTACAATTGACTTCTTCCTCGGTAGCATCAATAAGAATACCAACAAAGAACTGCGCTTGAGATAGCTATTACTTTCTAACTCTCTTAAATACACCATGGGATCAGGTATAACATCAGGCGAGTGTAGTGCTTCTTATAACATCACTGAAGAGACAGTTTCTGAGTGGCTTTTTACTTCACTAGACACCATAATTATTACCATCATTATACCGATCATCTTAGGTCTTGGTGTTATTAACAACTTTACTTTTCTTTTTGTCATTTTCCGTATTCCAAAAATGAGATCGTCAACTAATATATACTTGGTACACTTGGCACTGGCTGATCTTCTGTACCTGAGTTTGTCTGCTTTCTACAATATTCGGAAGTACACAGCAACACTGGTAGTACGCAATCACCCCTTTAAAAATTCACCACAGTGCTTTAGTTTTTTCACTGTGACAAACACTGGATATTTTGCATCCATTGCTCTTGTAACCATGGTTTCATTTGAGAGATACCTCGCCCTGTGCCATCCCATGAAACATCTCAAAATCCGCGGTCGACGACTAACCAACAGAATGGCAGTAATCTGCTGGCTGCTGGGGTTGGTGTTTGCTGGTTTAACGACACCCGCCATTACTATTCTCAGAGTTGATTGTCTGCTATGGCCTGATAATGACGTGTACCAGGAATTCCCATCAACAAGAACATACTGTGATGCCATACAACCATGGGTAACATACTTCACCGAACCACTACTGAATGTTCCCTGGTTTCTTGCAATGGTTGGAAACATTTACATGTATGTCCGAATCATACAAATGTTAAACAAACGCAGGGGGGCAAACGGTCATACAACCAAAAAGTGGCTGGGGCTTCAAATTCGTAATCAAGTTGCAAAAATGCTGATTGTCAATGGAGTCATATTCTTCCTATGCCAGACCCCGTACCGCGTGATAAGTCTTTCAAAGTGGATATGTCTCGTTGCAGGGATTCCTGATCCTTTGTATGACGCCCTGGGAGAATCCACCCGCTGGATTTCCATTATTCCTCAGCTGATTAACACTACTGTTAATCCTTTGATCTATGGTGTAATGAATGCACAATATCGTACTGCTTTGATTCAAGCATTTCACCGCAAAGGCACATCCAGAAAGCGAAAATTTATTACTTCTATTCCTGCAATAAGTGCACCAGAGACCAGTAATGTTACTTCAAAAAGCTTCATTGATATCGAGACCAATGAAACCAGACTGTAACTATATCGTGACTAATAACACTCATAATAATAATAATAATAATAATAATAATAATAATGTGTGGACTTATATAGCGCACGTATCCACCAACTGAGTGGTGCTCAAGGCGCATTATATTATTACCCCTGCTCATAAGGCTCACAAATCATTCCTGAAACCATCTCAGCTCCCTGGGGAGTATACAGCTCAATTGCTGCCATTACAGCGCATATAGGGCTAATCAACCAACTCTGCCCTCACAGGTACCCATTTAACCCCTGGGTGGAGAGAAGCAATTATGGTTAAGTGTCTTGCTCAAGGACACAAGTGTCACGGCCGGGTTTCGAACCCACATTCTGGTGCTAACACCAGAACTTGAGTCCGGTAAGCTAGACCGTTCGGCCACGACACTCCTCATAGGGTCAACTAGGCTTGTACTATCCCGATTGCTTTTATCCTGACTGAAACCAATTCTCCTAATAAGGATACCAACAGGCCCCAATCGGTAAACCCTTGGCCGTTCCAACACTGTCTTCTATATAATAACTGTTCCCTGGTTTATTGCAATGGTAATTTGCAAATAGGCCTAATTTTGTTTTGTTTTAAACTCACTAAGTGTAAATTTGGTATGCGGATCAATAATTTTTGGAATATTTTTGGCTTAAGAGTTTTCATCTTGGAGAAAACAGGAATTGAAACCAAAAAGTTACCATTCTACAACCTTTTTTCAAATAAATACAACATTTTGATGCACCGTTTCTAAATCTTGAATTATACTCTGCTTGCTTGCACAGCCTCCATTGATTATATCAAGTTTCTTCATTAAACAAACTTGAACCAAAATAGGTCTAATAAAAGAAAGAAGTACTTACAAGCCACGGCATTGTGCCAATATTATATTAAATTATTTTGTAACGTGCCAAGATGCATTATAATTACTTGTACCCCTGCGATCATATTGACGTAACCTTCTACATCATAGATCAGTCAATTGACGAATACTTACTAGCACTGTAAGATATGTAAATTCAACTGCATTACAAGCAACATTGACAATCCATTTGTTTCTAATGCAGCGACTGTTAAATAATAGCTAACTCTTTATTCTAGTTCTTTTAGTTTGCTTTGTTCTGTCAAAGTACATTGTACTGCATATATGGAGCGTCAAGAGAGAGATATCCTAGTTCGTAGACACTCTTCTAATGTCCCTACATGTCTACAGCACTGTGAAATCCCATA
Source organism: Zoroaster sp. YZ-2022 (assembly GCA_029582265.1). Classification (NCBI taxonomy): domain Eukaryota; kingdom Metazoa; phylum Echinodermata; class Asteroidea; order Forcipulatida; family Zoroasteridae; genus Zoroaster; species Zoroaster sp. YZ-2022. Next base: position 38,573,385 of record CM055818.1, read on the forward strand.
TAGTTCACGATCATGAATTATACTGATACGCAGACGTTATAAGGAACACAGCATATATGTATTACACAGCTCCATTTAACTGAAGACTAGAGATGACTGTTTGCCTTCAATTCTGAAAGCTTGTGCATTTTCAAATGAATCATCCTCGCGATAACTCCAAACCCAGCACATAGTTTCGGATGACGAAGTTTTGACAATTGGCATGACAACAGAAATCAATTATCTTGAAGAGCAGACATACACTGTTTATTAAAATGATATTTGATATAACTTTGTTGAACAGCATCTTCACGAGTGGATGTCATTATTTGATTTGATTGCTTGAGATGAGAAATGTTCCTTGCACCGATGTCACCAACAAGTGAACGACAGTTGACTTCTTGCTAGGGTTATAAGCTAACGCACGCCTGATAGCATCAGTAAGAATACATCAAAGAATTGCGCTTGAGAATGACATTACTTTCTAAATCTCTCTTAAATACACCATGGGATCAGGTATAACATCCGTTAAGTGTAGTGATTATTATAACATCACTGAGGAGACAGTTTCTGAGTGGCTTTTTACTCCAGAAGACACCATCATTATTACCACCATCATACCGATTATCTTAGGTCTTGGTGTTATTAACAACTTTACTTTTCTTTTTGTCATATTCCGTATTCCAAAAATGAGATCACCAACTAATATATACTTGGTACACTTGGCACTGGCTGATCTTGTGTACCTGAGTTTGTCTGCTTTCTACAATATTCGGAAGTACACAGCAACACCCGTGGCACACCAGATGCCTTTTAATAATTCACCTGAGTGCTTTAGTTTTTTCACTGTGGCAAACACTGGATATTTTGCATCAATTGCTTTTATAACCATGGTTTCATTTGAGAGATACCTTGCCCTGTGCCATCCCATAAAACATCTCAAAATCCGCGGTCGTCAACGAAGTCATAAAATGATTGCAATCTGCTGGCTGCTGGGGTTGGTGCTTGCTAGTTCTACATCTCCCGCCTATACTATTCTCAAAGTTGATTGTCTGCAATGGCCTGACAATGACGTGTACCAGGGATTCCCATCAACAATATCATACTGTGATGCCATACAACCATGGGTACCATACTTCACCGAACCACTACTGAATGTTCCCTGGTTTCTTGCAATGGTTGCCAACATTTACATGTATGTCCGAATCATACAAATGTTAAACAAACGCAGGAGGGCCAACGGCCATACAACAAAAAAGTGGTTGCGGCTTCAAATTCGAAATCAAGTTGCAAAAATGCTGATTGTCAATGGTGTCATATTCTTCCTATGCCAGACCCCGTACCGTGTGCTAAGTCTTTCAAAGTGGATATGTCTCGTTGCAGGGATTCCTGATCCTTTGTATGACGTGCTGGGAGAAGCCACCCGCTGGATTTCCATTATTCCTCAGCTAATCAACACTATTGTTAATCCTTTGATCTATGGTGTAATGAATGCACAATATCGTACTGCATTGATTCAAGCATTTCACTTCAAAGGCACATCCAGAAAGCGAAAATTTGTTACTTCTATTCCTGCAATAAGTGCACCAGAGACCAGTAATTTTACTTCAAAAGCTTCATTGATATCGAGACCAATGAAACCAGATTATAACTAACTACCACGTGACTAATAACACTGATAGGGTTGATGTCAACTAGGCCTGTACTATCCCGATTGGGAGATACTTATCCTGACTGAAACCAATTCTCCTAATAAGGATACCAACAGGCACCAATCGGGAAACACTTGGTGACAATGGCCGTTCCAACACTGTCTTCTATATAATAACTATTCCCTGGTTTATTGCAATGGTAATTTGCAAATAATTATTTAAAAACTTACTAAGTGTAAATTTGGTATGCGGATCAATCCTATTTGGAAAAGGTTTTGGCTGAAGTGCTTTCATCTAATAACGAAAACAGGAATTGAAACCAAAAAGTTACCATTCCACAACTTTTTGTAATACTTAAAAAAAAACTAAGTTGTTTGTCGTTCTCAAAAACGTGAGCCCCTTTTATAAGTTAGTTTAACAATATATTTATTGAATATGAGAGGGGTGAAATGAACATACGTTTCCAAATACCATACGCATACGCAAACACATGTTGCTGACTAACTGGGTTTAACCACCATCTTTATTATAATCTCCTGTGTCAAATTATCAAGATGTGAACAGAAAGTAGGCCTGCAAAATACATTTTGTGTAATACACACTGGTGCTCCAGCCACAGATGCTTACAGATATTCCCTTGGATGAACCAATAATACGGTACACTCTTAAAACTAAAGTTTTGAATTAACATTTTAGTGTCAGTGACAACTCTTTATAAAGTCAGTGACAACTCTTTATAAAGTCAGTGACAACTCTTTATAAAGTCAGTGACAACTCTTTATAAAGTCAGTGACAACTCTTTATAAAGTCAGTGACAACTCTTTATTAAGTTGGATTTAACTTTTAAAAGTGTTGAATTAACATTGATACAGCTAAACTTAACTTGACTCCGTGTTTATTCAACACTTCATTTGAGTTGAATTTAACGTTACAAAGTGTTGTCACTCACCGAACCCTTAAGAGTTTTAAGAGTGTAGTAACATACACAGCCGACTGTTTTAAAGAAACTAAACCACATCTGTAATACTACTCAATCACTGCCTACAGGTTTGGCAAAAATATTAATTAAAATAATGTGCAATTTATTCTATTTTAATTCTGAATTAAATTCTGTGAGCATAAAGGATTTGTCTGTATTTTGTAAATGTTTTATTATCATGTATTCATAAACGCCCAAGACAGTATAGACAATCTGATTGAACAAAATGTAATCACGTGGGGATGTATCAACGGATGTTTTTTTTTACTGGCTTATCAAAATCAGAACAGCGCATTATGTGTCAGCTGTTCGGCAGCTGTTTTGTGCGACGCGCAACGCGGATTTCAACCAATCAGAATGACGAAGATTGGCATCATGCGCCTGACCATGTACTTTGGAAGTGTTTCATGAGTCCCCAATGTGTGAATTTGCCCATTTCTCTTTTTATGAATGGGAATAACAGTTTGACACTTTGTCTTTACCGCAGGTTAACGACCGGTTTTGTGCGTGGTCATGGCCGATAAGGACCTTGCCTTTGGTTCGGTCCTTAATAAAGCCCGCGACCACGCCCCAAAACCGGTCATTAACCTGCAGTAAAGACCGCGTAACAAACTGTTATTCTCTTAGTATTATTGACATCCTTTTATTGGTAATTTTTCGCTGTTCGGTGGTGTGAAAAAAATAAAAATAAAAATAAAGTACCAGTGTTTATGATACTGACTTATAGCCTACCGTATGTCTACAATACATTTTCTCAAAAACCGCGTCTTGGATTTGACAACCCATATACTGCTTGTGTTTGTTTCACTCAAGATCGCAGATCAGGATCGTGTGATATTCGCTCAGTGCACACTGTAGCCCTCTAGCGGTGAATTTGCACCCAGTGTCTTGATGATAGCCACTTTTGCGTCGTGTGAGCGTTGTTACGCACAGCGCACACTTTATGTGCGTATGTTATGGTGCTAAGCGCGCATGTACTTCTGCCAGCCAATGATCGCTGGAAATATTCCGCGCGTACGCACATCATGGCAAAATACGCCAAACGCGACGCACTATCGCTGCCCTTTCGCCCACAGTGGTCTAACAACATGTGCCCTCAACAGCTCATGCACGGTGCGACTTGCGCAGTGCGAATACAAACGGAAACATTTTGGGATCAAATCCATGTCTTTTCTATACGGCTGAGTACCAGACTACGGCTGAACTATGCCCATGGCAGAATCCATCCGCTAATTGACAAACTGTTTAAGATATCATTCGATGGCAATGATAATTTGTTTTGGCCTTCAAATAAATAGTTTCAAGAAGCTTTTTAGGATATTCATGTTGATTTGATGAATTCTGTAATGATTTTCGTCTTGTTCTCTTCGTTTGCGCCATCTTGGACCTCACGTATCCACAGCGCGAGCAGGATCAGCAAATACAGGATCCGGATCAGTAAACTGTCTAAACCATACGGACTGTCTGGTGATCGAGATCCGGATGTGTGCAAAACAAAACAGACCCTGTATGTGGTTTATGTGTTACCGTGTATAAAGCCAGCAATACCTTTGGGTGTCTTTTGGACACACTTCTAAATGGACAACCTGTTTTATTTGTAATACACCTGGAAAAGTGTATTTGGACACCCTGTTTTTCAAAGAAATACGAAATTTGGATGCCCTATTTCTAAATCCTGGCTTATAATCTGCTTGCTTGCACGGTCTCTCTTGATCACATCAAGTTTCGTCATTCATTAAACAAAATTTAGCTTAACTTTAACAAAAAAGTAAGTCTAATATAAGAAAAAAACACTCACGCACCATGGCATCCTGGCAGTATTATATTAAATTACTTTTGTAACAGGCCAAGATCAATCAATTGATGAATACTTAATAGCACTGTAAGATATGGAAATTTAACTGCATTACAAGCAGCATTGACAATCCATTTGTTTGTAATGCAGTGACTGTTATAAATAATGGCTAATATTTAGTCTAGTTCGTTTAGTTTGCTTTGTTCTGTCAAAGTACCGGTACTGCATATAAGGCGTACCAAGGGGGAAATATATATCCCGCCTAGTTCGTAGACAATGTTTATCCAAAGTCTCTTCATGCCTACATGTATATTTTATAAGTAGAACCCACAGAACTGTGAAATCCTCTTTAGTTCACGTTCATGAATTATACTGATACGCAGACTTTAAGGAACACGGCAAATATATTTTACACAGCTCTATTTAACTGAAGACTTACGATGTCTTTATACAAGTTGTGTAATTTCTAACTAGAAGTTTGATTTCAACCGATTTTTTCTTTAATGTGCATGGCGGATCGCCTTCATTCTGAAAGCGTGTGCATTTTCAAATCATTCATTTCTCGTGATAACTCAATGAAAAAAGTTCATGGTTTCGGATGACGAAGTTTTGACGATTGGCATGACAACATAAATAAACTGTCTTGAAGAGCAGACCATATACTGTTTATTAAAAGGATATTTGATATAACAGCATCTTCAAATTCAAATGTACACAGGAGTGGATGTCATCGTTTGATTAGATTGCTTGAGATCGGGAGTGTTCCTTGCACCGATATCACCAACAAGTGAACGACATTTGGATTCTTTTGCTAACACACATATGATAGCATCAGTAAGAATACATCAAAGAAAGACTTGAGAAAGACATTATTTTCTAAATCTCTCTTAAATACACCATGGGCTCAGGTACATCCGTTGAGTGCAGTGCTTCTTATAACATCAGTGAGGAGACAGTTTCTGAGTGGCTTTTTACTCCACTAGACACCATAATTATTACCATCATCATTCCGATCATCTTGGGTCTTGGTGTTGTCAGTAACTTTACCTTTCTGTATGTCATTTACCGTGTTCCAAAAATGCGATCGTCAACTAATATATACTTGGTATACTTAGCACTGGCTGATCTTCTGTACCTGAGTTTGTCTGCTTTCTTTGATATTTGGAGGTATCGAGTATCACCCGTGGCACGCCACACCCCATTTACACATTCACCTGAGTGCTTCAGTTATTTCACTGTGACAAACACTGGATATTTTGCATCAATTGCTCTGGTAACCATGGTTTCATTTGAGAGATACCTCGCCCTGTGCCATCCCATGAAGCATCTCAAAATCCGCGGTCGGCGACTAACCAACAGAATGGCAGTAATCTGCTGGCTGTTGGGGTTGGTGTTTGCTGGTTTAAGTACACCCGCCTCTACCATTCTCAATGTGGATTGTCTACAATGGCCTGACAATGACGTGTACCAGGAATTCCCATCAACAATATCATACTGTGATGCCATACAACCATGGGTACCATACTTCACCGAACCACTACTGAATGTTCCCTGGTTTCTTGCAATGGTTGGAAACATTTACATGTATGTCCGAATCATACAAATGTTAAACAAACGCAGGAGGGCCAACGGCCATACAACAAAAAAATGGTTGGGGCTTCAAATTCGAAATCAAGTAGCAAAAATGCTGATTGTCAATGGTGTCATATTCTTCCTATGCCAGACCCCGTACCGTGTGATAAGTCTTTCAAAGTGGATCTGCCTTATGGCAGGGATTCCCGATCCTTTATATGACGCGCTTGGAGAAGCCAGCCTATGGATTTCCATTATTCCTCAGCTAATCAACACTATTGTTAATCCTTTGATCTATGGTGTAATGAATGCACAATATCGTACTGCTTTGATTCAAGCATTTCACTTCAAAGGCACATCCAGAAAGCGAAAATTTGTGACTTCTATTCCTGCAATAAGTGCACCAGAGACCAGTAATGTTACTTCAAAAAGCTGCATTGATTTCGAGACCAATGAAACCAGACTATAACTATGTCGTGACTAATAACACTCATAGGGTTGATGTCAACTTGGCCTGTACTATCCCGATTGGGAGATACTTATCCTGACTGAAACCAATTCTCCTAATAAGGATACCAACAGCCCCCAATCGGGAAACCCTTGGTGACAATGGCCGTTTCAACACTGTTTTCTACATAATAGCTGTTCCCTGGTTTATTGCAATGGTAATTTGCAATAGGCCTAATTATTTAAAGATTCACTAAATATAAATTTGGTATGCGGATCAGTCATTTTTGGAAATGATTTTGGCGTATAGAGATTTCATATTGGAGAAAGCAGTAATTGAAATCAAAAAAGTTACCATTCTACAACCTTTTTTCAAATAAATACAACATTTTGATGCACCGTTTCTAAATCCTGAATTATAGGCCTACTCTGCTTGTTTGCACGACCTCTCTTGATTATATCAAGTTACTTCATAAACAAACCTGAACAAAAATAGGTCTAATAAAAGAAAGAAGTACTTACAAGCCACGGCATTGTGCCAATATTATATTAAATTATTTTGTAATGTGCCAAGATGCATTATAATTACTTGTACCCCTGCGATCATATTGACGTAACCTTCTACATCATAGATCAGTCAATTGACGAATACTTACTAGCACTGTAAGATATGTAAATTCAACTGCATTACAAGCAACATTGACAATCCATTTGTTTCTAATGCAGTGACTGTTAAAATAATAGCTAACTCTTTATTCTAGTTCTTTTAGTTTGCTTTGTTCTGTCAAAGTACATTGTACTGCATTATGGAGCGTCAAGAGAGAGATATCCTAGTTCGTAGACACTCTTCTAATGTCCTTACATGTCTACAGCACTGTGAAATCCCATATAGTTCACGATCATGAATTATACTGATACGCAGACGTTATAAGGAACACAGCAAATATGTATTACACAGCTCCATTTAACTGAAGACTAGAGATGACTGTTTGCCTTCAATTCTGAAAGCTTGTGCATTTTCAAATCAATCATCCTCGCGATAACTCCAAACCCAGCACATAGTTTCGGATGACGAAGTTTTGACGATTGGCATGACAACAGCAATCAATTATCTTGAAGACCAGACATACACTGTTTATTAAAATGATATTTGATATAACTTTGTTGAACAGCATCTTCACGAGTGGATGTCATTATTTGATTTGATTGCTTGAGATGAGAAATGTTCCTTGCACCGATGTCACCAACAAGTGAACGACAGTTGACTTCTTGCTAGGGTTATAAGCTAACGCACGCCTGATAGCATCAGTAAGAATACATCAAAGAATTGCGCTTGAGAAAGACGTTACTTTCTAAATCTCTCTTAAATACACCATGGGATCAGGTATAACATCCGTTAAGTGTAGTGATTATTATAACATCACTGAGGAGACAGTTTCTGAGTGGCTTTTTACTCCAGAAGACACCATCATTATTACCACCATCATACCGATTATCTTAGGTCTTGGTGTTATTAACAACTTTACTTTTCTTTTTGTCATATTCCGTATTCCAAAAATGAGATCACCAACTAATATATACTTGGTACACTTGGCACTGGCTGATCTGGTGTACCTGAGTTTGTCTGCTTTCTACAATATTCGGAAGTACACAGCAACACCCGTGGCACACCAGATGCCTTTTAATAATTCACCTGAGTGCTTTAGTTTTTTCACTGTGGCAAACACTGGATATTTTGCATCAATTGCTTTTATAACCATGGTTTCATTTGAGAGATACCTTGACCTGTGCCATCCCATAAAACATCTCAAAATCCGCGGTCGTCAACGAAGTCATAAAATGATTGCAATCTGCTGGCTGCTGGGGTTGGTGCTTGCTAGTTCTACATCTCCCGCCTATACTATTCTCAAAGTTGATTGTCTGCAATGGCCTGACAATGACGTGTACCAGGGATTCCCATCAACAATATCATACTGTGATGCCATACAACCATGGGTACCATACTTCACCGAACCACTACTGAATGTTCCCTGGTTTCTTGCAATGGTTGCCAACATTTACATGTATGTCCGAATCATACAAATGTTAAACAAACGCAGGAGGGCCAACGGCCATACAACAAAAAAGTGGATGGGGCTTCAAATTCGAAATCAAGTTGCAAAAATGCTGATTGTCAATGGTGTCATATTCTTCCTATGCCAGACCCCGTACCGCGTGAGAAGTCTTTCAAAGTGGATATGTCTCATAGCGGGGATTCCTGATCCTTTGTATGACGTGCTGGGAGAAGCCACCCGCTGGATTTCCATTATTCCTCAGCTAATCAACACTATTGTTAATCCTTTGATCTATGGTGTAATGAATGCACAATATCGTACTGCATTGATTCAAGCATTTCACTTCAAAGGCACATCCAGAAAGCGAAAATTTGTTACTTCTATTCCTGCAATAAGTGCACCAGAGACCAGTAATTTTACTTCAAAAAGCTTCATTGATATCGAGACCAATGAAACCAGATTATAACTAACTACCACGTGACTAATAACACTGATAGGGTTGATGTCAACTAGGCCTGTACTATCCCGATTGGGAGATACTTATCCTGACTGAAACCAATTCTCCTAAAAAGGATACCAACAGGCACCAATCGGGAAACACTTGGTGACAATGGCCGTTCCAACACTGTCTTCTATATAATAACTATTCCCTGGTTTATTGCAATGGTAATTTGCAAATAATTATTTAAAAACTTACTAAGTGTAAATTTGGTACGCGGATCAATCCTATTTGGAAAAGGTTTTGGCTGAAGTGCTTTCATCTAATAACGAAAACAGGAATTGAAACAAAAAAGTTACCATTCCACAACTTTTTGTAATACTTAAAGCAGGACGTCAACGGAATATATTACAGTGTTTTGATGCTGTTAGGCTTACAAGAAGTGTGTAATGATTACTTCTATATGATTAAAATTCACATAAAGTAATTTCTTAATGTAAAAAAAAAATCATTTTGATCAGCATTTCACTATCTAGAAAAGTCGTGTTTCGCAAAAAGCCCGAACTCATGAATAATTCATATCGTAGTTGTGACGTACAATCAAGGACTGGCATTCGCTGCTTATGCCCCAGATAGTACGTCACACTTACGCTGGTATTTCACCGTTCATTTCGTATTGTATTTCTATGGGCCTTTGCTGGGAACCATGAAAGCGCGCAGCCAACGGCGAGAAAAAACCACTCGCTCAGAAATCTAAGAAGGGGGGCTATTTTTTACAATCAAAATTAAACAAAATAACGGGGAATAAAACCATCGTACTGATAATGAAATAATAACTAAACACAACATAAACAAGACTCAGGAGACGATTTAGTGTACGAGCTCTCGTTGAAGTCCATCTTTAAAAAAAAATAAGTTGTTTGTCGTTCTCAAAAACGTGAGCCCCTTTTATAAGTTAGTTTAATAATATATTTATTGAATATGAGAGGGGTGAAATGAACATACGTTTCCAAATACCATACGCATACGCAAACACATGTTGCTGACTAACTGGGTTTAACCACCATCTTTATTATAATCTCCTGTGTCAAATTATCAAGATGTGAACAGAAAGTAGGCCTGCAAAATACATTTTGTGTAATACACACTGGTGCTCCAGCCACAGATGCTTACAGATATTCCCTTGGATGAACCAATAATACGGTACACTCTTAAAACTAAAGTTTTGAATTAACATTTTAGTGTCAGTGACAACTCTTTATAAAGTCAGTGACAACTCTTTATAAAGTCAGTGACAACTCTTTATAAAGTCAGTGACAACTCTTTATAAAGTCAGTGACAACTCTTTATAAAGTCAGTGACAACTCTTTATTAAGTTGGATTTAACTTTTAAAAGTGTTGAATTAACATTGATACAGCTAAACTTAACTTGACTCCGTGTTTATTCAACACTTCATTTGAGTTGAATTTAACGTTACAAAGTGTTGTCACTCACCGAACCCTTAAGAGTTTTAAGAGTGTAGTAACATACACAGCCGACTGTTTTAAAGAAACTAAACCACATCTGTAATACTACTCAATCACTGCCTACAGGTTTGGCAAAATATTAATCAAATAATGTGCAATTTATTCTATTTTAATTCTGAATCATTTGTGTGAGCATAAAGGATTTGTCTGTATTTTGTAAATGTTTTATTATCATGTATTCATAAACGCCCAAGACAGTATAGACAATCTGATTGAACAAAATGTAATTACGTGGGGATGTATCAACGGATGTTTTTTTTACTGGCTTATCAAAATCAGAACAGCGCATAATGTGTCAGCTGTTCGGCAGCTGTTTTGTGCGACGCGCAACGCGGATTTCAACCAATCAGAATGACGAAGATTGGCATCATGCGCCTGACAATGTACTTTGGAAGTGTTTGGTGTGTCCCCAATGTGTGAATTTGCCCATTTCTCTTTTTATGAATGGGAATAACAGTTCGACACTTTGTCTTTACCGCAGGTTAACGACCGGTTTTGTGCGTGGTCATGGCCGATAAGGACCTTGCCTTTGGTTCGGTCCTTAATAAAGCCCGCGACCACGCCCCAAAACCGGTCATTAACCTGCAGTAAAGACCGCGTAACAAACTGTTATTCTCTTAGTATTATTGACATCCTTTTATTGGTCATTTTTCGCTGTTCGGTGGTGTGAAAAAAATAATAATAAAAATAAAGTACCAGTGTTTATGATACTGACTTATAGCCTACCGTATGTCTACAATACATTTTCTCAAAAACCGCGTCTTGGATTTGACAACCCATATACTGCTTGTGTTTGTTTCACTCAAGATCGCAGATCAGGATCGTGTGATATTCGCTCAGTGCACACTGTAGCCCTCTAGCGGTGAATTTGCACCCAGTGTCTTGATGATAGCCACTTTTGCGTCGTGTGAGCGTTGTTACGCACAGCGCACACTTTATGTGCGTATGTTATGGTGCTAAGCGCGATGTACTTCTGCCAGCCAATGATCGCTGGAAATATTCCGCGCGTACGCACATCATGGCAAAATACGCCAAACGCGACACGCTATCGCTGCCCTTTCGCCCACAGTGGTCTAACAACATGTGCCCTCAACAGCTCATGCACGGTGCGACTTGCGCAGTGCGAATACAAACGGAAACATTTTGGGATCAAATCCATGTCTTTTCTATACGGCTGAGTACCAGACTACGGCTGAACTATGCCCATGGCAGAATCCATCCGCTAATTGACAAACTGTTTAAGATATCATTCGATGGCAATGATAATTTGTTTTGGCCTTCAAATAAATAGTTTCAAGAAGCTTTTTAGGATATTCATGTTGATTTGATGAATTCTGTAATGATTTTCGTCTTGTTCTCTTCGTTTGCGCCATCTTGGACCTCACGTATCCACAGCGCGAGCAGGATCAGCAAATACAGGATCCGGATCAGTAAACTGTCTAAACCATACGGACTGTCTGGTGATCGAGATCCGGATGTGTGCAAAACAAAACAGACCCTGTATGTGGTTTATGTGTTACCGTGTATAAAGCCAGCAATACCTTTGGGTGTCTTTTGGACACACTTCTAAATGGACAACCTGTTTTATTTGTAATACACCTGGAAAAGTGTATTTGGACACCCTGTTTTTCAAAGAAATACGAAATTTGGATGCCCTATTTCTAAATCCTGGCTTATAATCTGCTTGCTTGCACGGTCTCTCTTGATCACATCAAGTTTCGTCATTCATTAAACAAAATTTAGCTTAACTTTAACAAAAAAGTAAGTCTAATATAAGAAAAAAAACACTCACGCACCATGGCATCCTGGCAGTATTATATTAAATTACTTTTTAACAGGCCAAGATCAATCAATTGATGAATACTTAACAGCACTGTAAGATATGGAAATTTAACTGCATTACAAGCAGCATTGACAATCCATTTGTTTGTATATAATGCAGCTAGTGACTGTTATAAATAATGGCTAATATTTAGTCTAGTTCGTTTAGTTTGCTTTGTTCTGTCAAAGTACCGGTACTGCATATAAGGCGTACGAAGGGGGAAATATATATCCCGCCTAGTTCGTAGACTCTGTTTATGCAATGTATCTTCATGCCTACATGTATATTTTATAAGTAGAACCCACAGAACTGTGAAATCCTCTTTAGTTCACGTTCATGAATTATACTGATACGCAGACTTTAAGGAACACGGCAAATATATTTTACACAGCTCTATTTAACTGAAGACTTACGATGTCTTTATACAAGTTGTGTAATTTCTAACTAGAAGTTTGATTTCAACCGATTTTTTCTTTAATTTAATGTGCATGACGGATCACCTTCATTCTAAAAGCGTGTGCATTTTCAATCATTCATTTCTCGTGATAACTCAATGAAAAAAGTTCATGGTTTCGGATGACGAAGTTTTGACGATTGGCATGACAACATAAATCAACTGTCTTGAAGAGCAGACCATATACTGTTTATTAAAAGGATATTTGATATAACAGCATCTTCAAATTCAAATGTACACAGGAGTGGATGTCATCGTTTGATTAGATTGCTTGAGATCGGGAGTGTTCCTTGCACCGATATCACCAACAAGTGAACGACATTTGGCTTCTTTTGCTAACACACACATGATAGCATCAGTAAGAATACATCAAAGAAAGACTTGAGAAAGACATTATTTTCTAAATCTCTCTTAAATACACCATGGGCTCAGGTACATCCGTTGAGTGCAGTGCTTCTTATAATATCAGTGAGGAGACAGTTTCTGAGTGGCTTTTTACTCCACTAGACACCATAATTATTACCATCATCATTCCGATCATCTTGGGTCTTGGGGTTGTCAGTAACTTCACCTTTCTGTATGTCATTTACCGTGTTCCAAAAATGCGATCGTCAACTAACATATACTTGGTATACTTAACACTGGCTGATCTTCTGTACCTGAGTTTGTCTGCTTTCTTTGATATTTGGAGGTATCGAGTATCACCCGTGGCACGCCACACCCCATTTACACATTCACCCGAGTGCTTCAGTTATTTTACTGTGACAAACACTGGATATTTTGCATCCATTGCTCTGGTAACCATGGTTTCATTTGAGAGATACCTCGCCCTGTGCCATCCCATGAAGCATCTCAAAATCCGCGGTCGGCGACTAACCAACAGAATGGCAGTAATCTGCTGGCTGCTGGGGTTGGTGTTTGCTGGTTTAACGACACCCGCCTCTACCATTCTCAATGTGGATTGTCTACAATGGCCTGACAATGACGTGTACCAGGAATTTCCATCAACAATATCATACTGTGATGCCATACAACCATGGGTACCATATTTCACCGAACCACTACTGAATGTTCCCTGGTTTCTTGCAATGGTTGGAAACATTTACATGTATGTCCGAATCATACAAATGTTAAACAAACGCAGGGGGGCCAACGGCCATACAACAAAAAAATGGTTGGGGCTTCAAATTCGAAATCAAGTTGCAAAAATGCTGATTGTCAATGGTGTCATATTCTTCCTATGCCAGACCCCGTACCGTGTGATAAGTCTTTCAAAGTGGATCTGCCTTATGGCAGGGATTCCCGATCCTTTATATGACGCGCTTGGAGAAGCCAGCCTTTGGATTTCCATTATTCCTCAGCTAATCAACACTATTGTTAATCCTTTGATCTATGGTGTAATGAACTCACAATATCGTACTGCTTTGATTCAAGCATTTCACTTCAAAGGCACATCCAGAAAGCGAAAATTTGTTACTTCTATTCCAGACATATGTGCACCACCAGTACTGTTACTTCAGAAAGCTTCATTGATATCGAGACCAATGAAACCAGACTGTAACTAACTACCACGTGACTCATAGGGTTGATGTCAACTATACTATCCCGATTGGAAGATACTTTATCCTGATTAAAATCCAATTCTCTTAATGAGGATACAATAGGTCCCAGAAAACCCTTGGGTGACAACGGTAGTGTCGACACCTTCATGCTTAATAATTTGCATATAAACATGGACACTTTCAAAATGTTGCTGACTAACTGGGTTTAATCGCCATCTTTATATTATCTCCTGTGTCAAATTATCCAGGTACAAACAGCAAGAAGAAGTAGGCCTATAACTATAAGAATATTCATTTAATTCATTCAATTGAAACTTGACAAACTTGGTTGCCATGGCAATTTAGAGCCGGATGGGAAATCCCCCATGTTTTTCTCCAGGGTTTTCACCCTTCTCATACTCAATTAATGTATTGCCTTGAATTTGTATTATTTTAAACATTGCATAAATGTACATATCATTTTCTTTGAGTTCGCTTAACCAAAGATTTCAAGGTATATAATACTTTATATTTTAAGTGATGTTGTATAATTGCTTAATTTTGTGCATCTTATTTGTATGTGTATTGTCATGTATTTTAATTGTATGGATACATACAGCGCCCCAATGGAATTCAGTTTTTGACTGTTTGGGCATACTCTGGGTAAAAAAAAAAAAAATAATAATAATAATAATAAAAAATAAAAAATAAAAAAAATTAAAAAAAAAAAAAAAAAAAAAAAAATAAATAAATAAATACACTGTTACCCTCATGCTTGGTAAAATATTAACGCGATCGCTGTCACAGCCAGACATGGATCATCATAACCTTCGACATTGTAAATGATTGGTTTGATTTTTTTTCTACCAAGGTCAAAAGCCATCATTTGGAATTGTTGAGGAGTCTGGGGAGTTTGCATTTATGTTTCAAACTTTTTACAATAAGGTTATGTTGAAGAATGATCAAGCTTGCTGGAAGATGAATTTGTTTATGATATGCGCGATCGTGGAACACGGACAAATATTGCGCTCAATATAGGGCTAATATGCCACTTTGGCCTTGCGACATAATATAGAAACCGGAGCATCATGATTTTATATGTTCTGCTCAAGCTTATCAAATAACCGATAATACTTAGAAATTATAAAACAGTATGTAACTTATTCATTATATGGGATTAAACAAGAACAAGAGAAAGTTATCTAGTGGAGTCCTATCATCATGTGGAGCCAGCTCTGACGCCAGTCGGCTGTGAGTGGCATGCATGGCTGGAACTGGAAAATAACCTTCTAGATCTCCATCTTTATAATAACCTTCAACCATCTGCAAGACCCTATAAGAAACATCGTCAAATTCATCATTCTAATTGTTGTTATATTCATCACTCGATCAAAACCCATGGTTACAGATTTTTCCAGCCACCATGAAATACTGGAAGCAAGGGTGTGATTTGACAAAAGTAAAAAATCCTGAAAATGGTTAGCGGGCCTGGGTCTCCCTTTGGTCTAGATGACAAAGCCCCCTGAACCTCCTGGATGTTTAATTTTGGAGGATTTACAAACCCTCCACAAACAAGAAACTATAGAAGTTTGGATACAATACAGGCTACTTCTTTCTTTCCTTGGTGGGTATTTCTCTTCTTTCAAGAAAATGTTGAGGCATAGGGAGATTTGTAAAAAATCTTGAAATCAGGAAAAATCCTGAGAAATCACAGGCCTGTGGAATGCTTTGCTTTTTAACACCATCTCCTGAAGCTCACTGGAAACATTTAAAACCAGTTCGCGTCGGAGGCCGTGTATACACGCAATTTGTTTTGCACCACGGATCGGAGAGCGTCTAAACACGCCATAGGAAACTCCGGAATATTTGTATGCATGCTCGGTTGACGTGGCAACGAGCCGAGCGTACAGTGACATGCTCGGTAGACGTGGCCACGCGCTCTGGAAGCTCCCATTAACCCTAACCCCCTAGGTATTCTGGTAGGAAACTTCCTGATACCTTCAAAATGCACCATGCATTTGTGTTGATCTTTCATATTCAGCACTTATGGCCTGTACTTCTTGCCAGGTAGTATTTAGTAATTTTGCCCCATTTGAAGAGGTGAAAGTACCAGTTTCCAACAGCACTGATTTTTTCCAAAAAGTGCCCCTTGGAGGATTTTGGAGGATATGGGGTGGTTAGGGTTAACGTGTTTGTGTGGGAAAAAGAAACCCGCACAGGGGCCCAGAAAAACCGTTTTATTCCCGACGCGAACTGGTTTTAAAGACAGCCTCGCCAATCATTAAGTCATCCAATCTATGCGATGTGCAAGCTGGTATGATGTGTCCATGTGGAAATATCTTTGCGGGATTAGTGATACAGATGCAGAAAAACATTAGAATAAAAACAAAATAATGATTGTTTTTGTTGGCACAAGTTAGACCATAGAGAAGGGGCAGTAAGCCAAGACTATGGTTTAAGGGGAAGATACAACACTGGTAATTACCAGATTAACAATCTAACAAAGTATTATCTACAAACTTGATTCAAAGTTGGTTCATATATCAATCAATAAAGCGCTTTTATCTAATTTGAGAAAACATGAATTCTTATATCGAATTAACAAAATGGTTACCGTCAAAAATCTTTTTTGAAAACACACAATTTGTAACAGTTTTTCGTCATTTTCCCAAAACGTGAACACCTATTGCGATTAAATTTTCACAGGTTAGTTTCATGATATATTTATCGAATACTAAATGGTTGAAATAAACGAGCGATATAAAAATACCGATTATGTATCTTCCTTCAGTGATGGGCATGATCGAGTCAGCATTGGAAAAAATCTTGCTGCTGTTAAATATATATCGCCCATGTTTGGCTAAGACAACTCACAAAATATAATTTATAAAGCGAACGAAATAATATCGTTGATTAACGAAAAACAAAAATTATGAAATTCGGATATTGGAAACTGTAAATAAAAGCGATTTCAAACTCGCTTGATTCTGATTGACAGCCGCGCTGGCCAGTCAGAAGACTGGCCATGCCTTCGGCCTGTTATACAATAAATTATGTGGTCACGTGCATGGGTCCCGCCTTTTATTAATTTGAGTCTTATATATTTTAATTTACTGGTACTAATCCTTGCCGGATGTTTTCGTTCAATGTCTCAATAGCAATTTAACATTGAAGTCTGTTTTTTTTAACCGTCAAATTGCCCTCAAAACGGGCGATACATCTTTCCAACTAAATACAAAGTATCAGAGTGTGTCGGTTATATATGTTCTGTTTGGCATTTGGCTACGGAATACAACCAAAACACTGGAAGGGCCAAAGTTACAATATTATGTGGAAGCAATAATAGCATCGCAATTAGTAAAACAATTATATACCAGTAAAAATTACAATTCACATAAACAAACCCTTGATATCGGTTTGTAATACAGAATAAACAAATATATATGAATTATACTGCAATGAAAAAAAGAACACCACCCACAAAACAATTTTATAAAGTCACTGATGCAAACAATTGTTACACTTAAAATATAATTGTAAGAAGAAAACTAATAATTGTATTTTAATTTCTTTACTGCGTTACTATGCCTATAAAGCACTGTTAACAATTATTCACAGATATAAAAAAATACAATTTGGTTATTAGTTGGTGAAAAGGTAACGGAGACCAATATCATGACACAAAGAGATCGTCTAAGACCGACATGACAAACAGAAGATCCACAAAGATCATTTTCTTCTTTATCTTAAAAACAGAGAAATAACCTCCTGTGGATTATTTGACAAATTGAATGAATCGATTTGGAATGAATCGATTTGGAAAGAATCTTCAGACTTGCAGTCTCGAAAAGCTGTTTTTGACAATTGACAATACTATTCTGCAGCAATCAACTTACAGGACTGATATGATTGTCTGTGATATGAAGGGAACCATCCTCCATAATGCCAATTAGATACAGTAAAGACACATGCACAAGTGACTCTTTAGTATTTACTTGTTGATAATAGACAAGTAAAACTCATGTGCAAATAAAAAAACTTCATCCGCATGATCGAGCTAGACAGATTTGCTGTTTAAATACACCATGGGATCAGCTATAAGATCAGATGAGTGCAGTGCTTCTTATTACATCACTGAGGAGACAGTTTCTGAGTGGCTTTTTACTCATCAAGACATCATCATTATTACCATCATCATACCGATCATCTTGTGCCTTGGTGTTATTAACAACTTTACTTTTCTTTTTGTAAATTTCCGTATTCCAAAAATGCGATCGTCAACTAATATATATTTGGTACACTTGGCACTGGCTGATCTTCTGTATCTGAGTTTGGGTGCTTTCTACAATATTTGGAGATACACAGCAACACCTGTGGCATACCACATGCCATTTAAAAATTCACCTGAGTGCTTTAGTTTTTTCACTGTGGCAAACACTGGATATTTTGCATCAATTGCTCTTGTAACCATGGTTTCATTTGAGAGATACCTCGCCCTGTGCCATCCCCTGAAACATCTCAAAATCCGCGGTCGACGACTAACCAACAGAATGGCAGTAATCTGCTGGCTAGTGGGGTTGGTGTTTGCTGGTTTAACGACACCCGCCTTTACTATTCTCAAAGTTGCTTGTCTACAATGGCCTGACAATGACGTGTACCAGGAATTCCCACCAACAATATCATACTGTGATGCCATACAACCATGGGTACCATACTTCACCGAACCACTACTGAATGTTCCCTGGCTTCTTGCAATGGTTGGAAACATTTACATGTATGTCCGAATCATACAAATGTTAAACAAACGCAGGGGGGCAAACGGCCATACAACAAAAACGCGGTTGGCACTTCAAATTCGAAATCAAGTTGCAAAAATGCTGATTGTCAATGGAGTCATATTCTTCCTATGCCAGACCCCGTACCGTGTGATAAGTCTTTCAAAGTGGATCTGCCTTATGGCAGGGATTCCCGATCCTTTATATGACGCGCTTGGAGAAGCCAGCCTATGGATTTCCATTATTCCTCAGCTAATCAACACTATTGTTAATCCTTTGATCTATGGTGTAATGAATGCACAATATCGTACTGCTTTGATTCAAGCATTTCACTGCAAAGGCACATCCAGAAAGCGAACATTTGTTACCTCTATTCCTGCAATAAGTGCACCAGAGACCAGTAATGTTACTTCAAAAAGCTTCATTGATATCGAGACCAATGAAACCAGACTGTAACTAACTACCACGTGACTCATAGGGTTGATGTCAACTATACTATCCCGATTGGGAGATACTTTATCCTGATTAAAATTCAGTTCTCTTAACGAGGATACCAATAGGTCCCGGAAAACGCTTGGGTGACAACGGCAGTGTCGACACCTTTATGCTTAATAGTTTGCATATAAACATGGACACTTTCAAAATGCATATATACTTATTAAGAAAATACTTTAAACAGGCACAAATTTAGGTAGTCAACATTGTCATTTTCTTCTCCTAGTGAATGTTATTTTTTATATCTGGGATCAGGCGTATAGCAAGATATTTGCCAAGGAGATGATGGCTCAAGTTAATAGGCCCTATTATGAGCAAGGTCATATCAGCACTGAAAATTACTAAAAATTACAATTCACATGAACAAGCCCTTGATATATCGGTCTGTAATAGAGAATAAACAAATATATAATTTAATTACACTGCAATGAAACATAGAACACCACCCACAGAGTCACTGATGCAAACAACTGTTACACTTAAAAGGGCAAAATTAAATCAATTGTTTATCACCCAACGCAAGAATTTCACTAACTCATATATTTAAAAGATAATTATATGAAGAAAACTAATAATGTTATATTATCTCTTTCTTTACTGCGCCAGTATGCCTATAAAGCATTTTTGCATTGTTCACAATTATTCACATAATTATATCGAAAAACAATTTGGTTATTAGTTGGTGAAAAGATAACGGAGACCAATATCATGACAAAGAGAGATCGTCGAAGACTGACATGACAAACAGAAGATCCACAAAGATCATTCTCTTCTTTAGGTGACCCTTATTAAGTTTTGAGACGTTGCATGGAAGGACACTTTCTTTGGTTTCAGCACTAGTTTTATTTCTGTGTACGAAGACAAATAGATGCGTATTGATTAGTCTTCGATAAAGAATATTATATATATAAACAATTATGTATATAGTCTTAAAAATGCAATTAACATTTGTTTAATAAGGTAAATAAACAATATCGTTTCTGCTGTTGGCGCCAAAGTCTAGGCGGCGTCCGCCATCTTGGATCATCACTAACGTTAAAGTAATAAAAGTAAGGTAAATCCAATTATATAGCTTAAACCTATGTGATAAATACTAATAAGTGAGGCTATGAGGCCACAGTTGATAATCGCCCTCCTTTTTGGTATGGTACATTAACAAACATGACCATATCACCAGCAGTCTTAGTATAAAGGGAAGATACAACATCAGCATTGTTGGTAAACTGTTTAATCTCTCTGAATCAAGATATATACTAAACAACCCGCTGGTGAAAGTGTCAGTTTATTACCTGTGTCTTTAACGAGAAAATATTGAAAATGCATTAACATTTGTCATCTTCATTCCAATGGACCAATTTATTTTAGGAAAGAGTACTACACTCACTGGCCAAAAGTATTGCAACATGAATTTGTACGAGACATTGTCTAGACGGATGGCCGCAAATATCAGCTCACGTGGATACCCGACAAAGTATTGAAGGACTTTGTTTCTGAGCAAGAACAGTAAAAAAGAACATTGACTTCAAAACACAGGCACTTTCAAGAAGTCTTAAGTAGTGTAAATAAAATAAAATAAATTATTGTAACACAGTTCTCCAAACTGAACTTTGGTGTGAATTTCAATGTTGCAATACTTATGGACAGTGAGTGTATTTCCTAAATTCAAAATTTAAAATGATTTTACTTTTATTAAAAGTAACAGCAGCCCAGACTAAATTATTTCTAGGAAAGATTGATACCATCATCATCAGCTTTACACCAAGTTTCACATTTCAATTCCACAATGTTAATAATTTTGAATTACCAATTCTATAAATACTCTACCTTTAATTCTGCATTTTAAAACGCGGCTTTTATTTCCCTAAGTAATTGTCAGTTATTGATGAGGTGCATTTACTATAAACTCCTTTTTAACTTGACAATAATGATATGACTCAATGCTTCCCAGCCTACAAAAGGTAAGTTCTCCAGGCTAAGGACTGCAGAATGGAATGGAAACCAATGGTGAGTAATCTAGAGAAAAGCATGCAATAAATCACTGCTTATTAAAACACTCTTTGAAATAACTGTGTTGATCAGTATCTCAAAATGTCCAATGGCACAAGAACTGCTTTTAGTTAATAAATTGTACTTTACTCCCAATGAAAACTGCTCTAATGGCATGTGATGAATGGTATTATTTGCAGAGAACTGCCTATATCTATCTTTCCACTGGTGTTTGATACACGAACAGCATAATGTGAAAAAAAACTGTTGAAAAACAGACGTCTAACTGTAGCATTTGATAGCTGATCTACTGCAATGTGTGCATCAACAAAGGTTGTGTGTGAAAAGATAGATTTGGTGTCTTTAATTCGTCTTTGCAATAATTTGTTGCTGTTTTAAAACACACCATGGGATCAGTTATGACATCTACTGAGTGCAGTGTTTCTTATAACATCAGTGAGGAGACAGTTTCTGAGTGGCTTTTTACTTCACAAGACACCATCATTATTACCATCATCATACCGATTATCGTGGGTCTTGGTTTCATCAGTAATTCTACTTTTCTATTCGTCATTTTCTGCATTCCGTCTATGAGATCAGCAACTAATATATACTTGGCACACTTGGCACTGGCCGATCTTCTCTTTCTATTTTTGTCTGCTATGCTGCATATTTGGAGGTATATGCAATCGCCTGTGGCAGATAATTATATTTTTGAGAACACAGCTCAGTGCGTCAGCTATTTCACTATGGCAAACACTGCATATTTTGCATCCATTGCTCTTGTTACCATGGTTTCATTTGAGAGATACCTCGCCCTGTGCCATCCAATAAAACATCTGAACATCAGTAGAAGGCAACGGACCAACAAAATGGTGGCAATCTGCTGGCTGGTGGGGTTGGTGTTGTCAGGATCAATATTACCACGTTCTGCTGTATACATTGCGTATTGTCTGCAATGGCCTGACAATGACATGTACCAGGGATTCCCATCAACCCGATCATATTGTGGTGCAACACAACCATGGGTACCATACTACACCGAACCACTAACAAATATTCCTTGGCTTATCGCAATGGTTGCCAACATTTATATGTATATCAGAATCATACAGATATTAAACAAACGCAGGGGTGTTAACGGTAGGATGGAACAAGACCACAAGGTACTACAAATTCGAAATGGAGTTGCGAGAATGCTGGTTGTCAATGGTGTTGTATTCTTTCTATGCCAGATCCCATTCACTGTGATAAGTTTGGCTAAGTTTATCTGTTTCATAGTGCAGATTCCTAATCCTTTAGAATCTGTTCTAGGCCGTTCAGGAGATTGGATTGCCATTATCCCTCAGCTGATCAACAACATTGTTAATCCTTTAATCTATGGTGTAATGGGTCCACAATACCGTACTGCATTTATACAAGCATTTCGGTGCAAAACCCAGTTGCCCAAAAAGCGACAATTTGTCCCTTCAACAAACAGAAACCCTTCTGCTCAAAGCAACTTCAACGAAACTAAACTCTGAATTTATTAATTTAATTGTTTTAAGTTTTTATTTTGTTTTTTAAATTTCTATAAGGGCAAGGTACAACTATGGTGTTTGGTAACACACGTTTATGTCAACCCTCTAGTTTTCAAGAAAACAACAAAAAAACTACGGTTTATTTGTCTGGCAACGTTTTGTAAATTCGACATAAGAATTCCTGTGTTCTAAGACAAACAGAACAGACTGCAATGTGACTGTTAAATGTTGATTGGTAATGTACGTAAAAAGAAGTATTTTATTTGTGTAGAATCCACAAATTTGTTTATATTTTTCATTCTATTTTCAATCCTAAACGTGACATTATCCATTAAAATCAATAATATAAATCGTTCGGCAAATATATAAATATATCACCCCTTAAATTATGGGAGCATCCACGCAAATTTCAAGCAAAAATCTGCGCTGTGCATTCATTAGGGGGGTATTAACCCAAAATGTTTTAGATGCCCCCCTCAAAATATGTACAACCTATAAGAAACAGGGAAAACATTCTCAAAAAATCATTTGAGAGTGTTAACCCCCTTGTACATGCCCCCTGAAGATTTGTTTTTGTGAAATGGCATGGCCGATTACCGATTACCTGGATACCGTTGCTGGGGCACCAGTCTATTTTGTTTAAAACGCAATGATACTAGGGAAGCAATGAAGAGAACATCACTTCCACATTTATTTTAAAGTACTTTCTCATGTTTACCTGTTGAAATTGTAGCATACTATTCCATGACAACCTTTAAATTGCTCTATGAAACAAAAAATCTGACTAAAAAGTAACATTTATATGAATAAAACAGTGTTCCTGTGGGTTTATATGGATTGCAACTGAAGATTTTATTTCATTATTGTATCATCCTTGAATAATATAACATTGATGTTTGCTTGTAACATTCTTCTAGAATTAATTAATAAAATAGTATAAATGTAAAATAGTAGTTATTGGCCTCAGTTATGTTTTGAACCTAGCAAGTTCTTTCTCAGAGAAAGAACCTGCTAGGTTCGAGACCTTAGGCCAGTAAGTACTATTTTGCATTTATATACTACAGGGCCCATATTCATAAAAGCCTGCTAAGCCTAGTTGGCAACTAAATTGGCCCCTAACTGCCAATTAAGCCTAGTTGGATACTAAGTGTTATTCATAAAATGCCGCTAAGCTTAGTGGACTGCTAAGTTGTCTGCTAACTTTAGAGGTGATCTTGGGTACCTCTAAGTCACTAGTTGACAACTAAACCCTTCATTTGTATGTTTGACTCTGACCTGAAAACATGGCTAGACGGATTCTGCAACTGGCACAGTTGCATCGTGCAATGAGGAGGGAAAGAGTATTCAG
Source organism: Zoroaster sp. YZ-2022 (assembly GCA_029582265.1). Classification (NCBI taxonomy): domain Eukaryota; kingdom Metazoa; phylum Echinodermata; class Asteroidea; order Forcipulatida; family Zoroasteridae; genus Zoroaster; species Zoroaster sp. YZ-2022. Next base: position 38,597,770 of record CM055818.1, read on the forward strand.
AGACAGGCGTAATCCAATGCACAGCTCTATTGTTAGACACATCAACATGCCACTCATATTGAAAGTGAAACTTACCCATATTGTGTTTTGTGGTTTGGAACAATGCCAACTGCTAAGTTAACAACCAACTAAGTCCTAGTTGACAACTACCTGGCACTGTCTCTAGCAGGGTTTTATGAATATGAAAATAGCAAGAAACTATGGAGCAGGCAACTAGGCATTTAGCAGCCTGCAAAGGCCTAGTTGGCTGCTAGTTTAGCAGAGTTTTATGAATATGGGCCCAGGTTCTTTAGGTTGGTAAGCAGTTTGCAACAGTCAATTTTCTATTTATAAAATAGTACAAAAATATATTTATACATCTAACTAACATTAACAACATATTTCATGGCTTAGCAGGGATTTTGGATTGTATAATGCCAAAATGTGTTTCTGTATGATACAGTAGATATAATGCTCTTGAACAAGTTCTGCTAGTAGATGTGAAGCATCATCTTTAGATATAGTAAGATTTGACACCATGATGACACCATGTATTGAAATAATCTCTTTTGAGTAGTAATGGTTCCGAGAAGACCTTTGGTTAACTCAACATTTCGATCCGTATGCTTTGATCATCTTCTGGGTGAATGCCGGAATGCTGGTGCAGGAGGGGCTTAAGTATCGCGGTGGAGGATTCTGAACACTAGATATTTGGGCTTGCTTGTGCCATTCTTGTAGATGTAGCAAATACCTAAAACAAATTTGAAATACATTTATAATCAATTATGTGTGAAATAACAAATGTATTATTACACAATTTATTTATAGAAAGTGAAAGACAATATTGTAACAAATTTTTCAAAAATGTGCTTAAATATCAGCTGTTTTAACCATGCAGCCACACACCATCCCTTAAAAACATTCAAATAATAAATCCCATATCCCACTATTTTATTTTAAGCTGGGTTTCACTTTCATAGGTTCAGGGGTTACACAGTTGTAAACCTTAAACTTATTTGGGAATTGCCAACTTTGTATTCTCTTTCTCTTACTCTTACTATTATATCATCGTGATTGTACAAACTACAGTTCTATGACAGTAACAAGTGGGTTGATATTTCATGTTTAAAATGATAACAAGTCCCAGACATGTCAAATACAATGTTCCCAACTCCCATGGAAATTTCATGATATACAGTAATACTAGTGCATGGTGAACAATATTAAAAACAAACTTACCCAACTAGATGATATCTTCCGTCAGTGTCACTAACCAACTTTGCCAGCAGACGATCCTTTTATATGATATGATGTATGTACATTTATTAACCTAAATATATAATTGTCTTAATTGACTTAAAACCCATCAACCATGTCAACAAACCATGAACAGCTGATTAGTAACCATTCTTGATTTACAAGTGAGGTACATATCGCAACCACAATTATGTATGTCTTTTCAGTACCTATGGAGTCAGGGAACCTTTACGTTAAAATGACAACAGAGGGCGCCCTTCAACCAAAACTTTCAGGGTATGTACAGGCGGTTAGAAATATCAAAATTTTATTTTAATGATTTTGTCTTGTTTCTAATAGGCCTGTACATTTTTTTTGGGGGGGGGGCAGAATATAAACAAGTCAAAAAAGTGAAATAATACCCCCTACTTTCATTGGTCAGTTGTATGGCAACCGTAAAATGAATTCACAAGATAGTCTAGTGTGTATTTATACTACGAGATAAAAGTCTGTAGTACTACGAAGCAAAACCTATACAAGCCTACATCTTGCAACTAGGGGTGTTTCGGGTGCTGATAAATTAAATACAGACAAAATACAGCCTTGAGCTAAACCTATACTATAAGATGTCACTTATCGGAACATTGCTATTGTGATACAATTTTCAAAAGGAATAATTAGATTGTCTGTGATATGAATGAAACCTCTTCCATAATGCCAATTTGCCAATTTGATGCAGAAAAGACACATACCACAAGTGACTATTTGCAGTTAGACAAAACCTGTTTGGACAACTGAATGCACATTTCTACAGAAATCAACTTACAAGAATGATTGGAATGTCTCTTCCATAATGCAATGAAAAAAATGGAACAATGCACAAAAAATAATTAAACGAATTCTCGTTTCATATGATATGAAGGGAACCTTCTTCTATAATGCCAATTTGATGCTGTACAGACACATGCCGAAGTGACTATTTGACTATGGAACATACAAGAACACAGGAAGGGCCAAAGTTACAATATTATGTGTCAACAATAATGGCATCACAATTGGTAATACAATTACATACAGTAAAAATTACAATTCACATAAACAAGCCCTTGATATCGGTCTGTCATACAAACAATTGAAAATTGAAAATTAATTATACTGCAATGAAAAATAGACCACCGCACAGAAAAATAATTAAAAAAATTCACTGATGCAACAATTTTGTTAATACTTAAAAGAAAATTGTGCGAATACAACAATAATTGTATTTCTCTTTCTTTACTTAGCTACTATGCCTATAAAGCATTTTTGCGTTGTTAACAATTATTCACAGATATAAAGTTGGTGAAAAGGCAACGGAGAGAGACTTAAATGACAAGAAAGGAAATGGCTGGCAGATATACAAAGATCATTGTCTTCTTTTGTTAATAAAACTTTTAATGATTTAAATGAATCTGTTTTGAAAGAATCTTCAGATCTGCAGTTGGAGACACAAGCTGTTGGACAATTCTGCAGCAATCTGTGATATGAAGGGATCATTCTTCTTTATTGCGAATTTGTTGCAGTAAAGTAAAAACTCATGTGCAAAGATACTTCATCTGCACGATTGTGCTAAATTAATCAAATTAACAGATTTGCTGTTAAAATACACCATGGGATCAGGTATAACATCCGGTGAGTGCAGTGTTTCTTATAACATTACTGAGGCGACAATTTCTGAGTGGCTTTTTACTCCAGTAGACATCATCATTATTACCATCATCATGCCGATAATCTTGGTTCTTGGTGTTATCACTAACTTCACATTTTTGTTTGTTATTTTCCGTGTTCTCGCAATGAGATCAGAAACAAATATCTACCTGACAAATTTGGCACTGTCTGATCTTCTTTACCTCAGTTCAAATGTTGTTTATGATATTTGGAGGTACACAGCATCATCGCCCGTCGCACGTAAAACCCCAGGTTCAAAAACTCTGCTGAATGCTTCAGTTATTTTTCTGTGATAAACATTGGATATTTTGCATCCATTGCTCTGGTAACCATGGTTTCATTTGATAGATACCTCGCCCTGTGAGAATGAGAATCAGTAAAGCGAAATTCTGCCCACAGTGGTCGCCGCCGGAAACCCCGACCGGCACTCAGGGTCCCGCGAGCACCACAAAAATGGCATAAATTAGTTTTTTCTGACCACCACTTATTTTCCAAGTTGCCTATTTCCTTTCACAGATTATCAATAAAAGATGACAGATGTTGTCTTTACAAGTAAAAAATGAAGCATTTTTATACTGGATAGCTCAAAATAATGCCTCCCATTCTGTGTTACAGGATTCTAGTGCTGAGACTTTTAATTTTTTCAGGCACTAAAAAAATTATTGGGCAGAACCCTGGTAAAGCTGTTGCTGAATACAGGATATATAACTGGCCCTTACTTTGTGTATAAATGGCATCACAACACATACCAGAAACATATAAATATATAATTATACTACAATGAATATTATAGCCCGGTGCACAACGCGATAGTTAAAAAAAAAGTCACTACTGCAAAAGGGTGATTAACACTACACATTGATTTAAAGGAATTGTACGCCATTGGTAAAACATATTTGTAAATGTACCCATATATGGGCCTACTTCATAGGAATCAAGACAAATGAACAGAAACCAACATGTGAAAGTTTCAGCTCATTTAATTGTCATTAAATTGTCATTTAATTGTGTCATTAAGCAAAAAACAAATTCCGGTTTCTAGTCGTAGGTCGGTTTCAAAATCGGTGCGGTGAAAATACGTGATAGGCTATACTTTCCATACACAAAAAGAATGGCGACTAAGAGAGGCTGCACAAATCAGGCAAACGTTCATACCCGTATGTGAAAATGTCTTTTAAAACACAGCACGGCAGAATTCCAATCGATCCAGCAATTTTGGCTGTAACTGGACATCGCGCGATGAGGAGACTTTTTGTTTGGCCTCACAAGAATATGCATTTAGTTTTTTTATTTTTGTTTTTGTTTGTTTTGTTTTACATTTTAAAGGGTGTTTGGGACCATCACCAGTTTCACATCAAGTAATTTTGTAGATATTATACTAGGGTAATTAAAGGTGTACACTCCCTTTAAAACCTGCATAACAGTAGAAAGGAAATGACAGTCGGTAATTCATCATCCATCCATCATTCATCCATCAATCATCCAGTCATCAATCATCCAGTCATCAATCATCCAGTCATCAATCAGCCAGTCATCAATCAGCCAGTCATCAATCAGCCAGTCATCAATCAGCCAGTCATCAATCAGCCAGTCATCAATCAGCCAGTCATCAATCAGCCAGTCATCAATCAGCCAGTCATCAATCAGCCAGTCATCAATCAGCCAGTCATCAATCAGCCAGTCATCAATCAGCCAGTCATCAATCAGCCAGTCATCAATCAGCCAGTCATCAATCAGCCAGTCATCAATCAGCCATCAATCAATCAGCCATCAATCAATCAGCCATCAATCAATCAGCCATCAATCAATCAGCCATCAATCAATCAGCCATCAATCAATCAGCCATCAATCAATCAGCCATCAATCAATCAGCCATCAATCAATCAGCCATCAATCAATCAGCCATCAATCAATCAGTCATCAATCAATCAGTCATCAATCAATCAGTCATCAATCAATCAGTCATCAATCAATCAGTCATCAATCAATCAGTCATCAATCAATCAGTCATCAATCAATCAGTCATCAATCAATCAGTCATCAATCAATCAGTCATCAATCAATCAGTCATCAATCAATCAATCAATCAGTCATCAATCAATCAGTCATCAATCAATCAGTCATCAATCAATCAGTCATCAATCAATCAGTCATCAATCAATCAGTCATCAATCAATCAGTCATCAATCAATCAATCAATCAGTCATCAATCAATCAGTCATCAATCAATCAGTCATCAATCAATCAGTCATCAATCAGTCATCATCAGTCATCATCATCAGTCATCATCATCAGTCATCGTCATCGTCATCAGTCGTCGTCGTCGTCGTCGTCGTCATCATGGCGGCTTATAGAGTCGAGTAGTGTTGGCTTTAACAATCTCAAACCATTGTTCCCTGTCCATCATCACCGTGTGTAGTTCTTCCGACTCCAGACCTGTGTCATTAGCCAACTTGTTGATAAATGTGGTTACCGGCCTTCCTCTATTCGCAGTTCCATGTTTTGGTTCCCATAAAATTAGGCTTGAGACAAGCTCATCACTTCGCCGATAGCAATGTACAGTGAATCGTAATCTTCTTTCTTTGATGCGTTCAGTGATTTTAGGCAAACCCAAGAACAGCTCGTGAGGTGTTGTTTCCAGCTAATGTTCAATACAGTACGAAGTAATCTGGTATATCAGCCATCAAGTTGTTTCTCTAAAACTCTAGTCAGAGTCCACGATTCGCAACCATATAACAGAACGGTCTCTACAGTTGCTTGAAATAGTCTAATTTTCAATTTTCGAGATAATTTAAATTTGCATATCCTGGACATCTTGTTGCATGCCTTCCATGTTAATGCTTTTCTAACTTTTATATCCTTTTCTGTTGTGTTAATCCATGATCCGAGATACTTAAAGTCATGAACTCTTTCCAGAGAAGATCCATCTTTAGTTATGAGCATGGGTGGTAACGGTTGGTTGAGCGCAATGCATTTCGTTTTAGCGATGTTTAGTTTTAGTCCGGTTTTACTTGCCTCCCCTTCCACTCTGTTTAAAAGCTCTTGTGCTTGGTCTATTTCTTCCGATAATAACGCGATGTCATCCGCAAAATCAAAATCCGTTATTACAATTGGTTTAACTCGTCTGCTTTTCCTTTTCACAAGGCGAAATCCTAAGTCCTCTTCTTTCCCAGTAATTGCCTTTCGTAGTGCGTAATCCAGTACTATAATGAACAGGTATGGGGCCAGTGTATCGCCTTGCAAAACTCCAGCGAGTATTTTAAACATTTCGGTCTCTCCATCTGGCGATAAAACTTTGGCCTGTGTGTCCTTGTATAGATTACCAATAGCAGTTACAAGTTCGTCAGGAATTCCATATGCTGTTAGTTTTTATAAGAATTTGGCCTCGATGATTTATTAAAAACATAATTTTTTGAGCCAGGATTTTTCCTGAATTTTTGACAGCTTTTTGCTCAATGTTCTTTGGTAAATGGTATGTTAAACTTTAAGAAAGTATTAATGCTATGATTTTCAAGGAATTTCAAAATGCATCTTTAAGCTACTTGATGTATTTATTTTAAAAACTTTATTGGAGTCAGGATTTAAAGGGGAAAGTCTCCTGTTTTGTACTGTATACATTGTATACATGTAGTCCTGATTTTAACTGTATTTAATTGATTTGGATATTTGAAGTAAATATTGCGTTCCTATTTTATTGTAATTATAAAAACTTAGTAAAAGTTTTCCGTCATGTCAAAAAATGTGGCCAATATCAAGGCAGAAATTATTAATGAAATATTAAGGCACAGAGTTCATGAATGACTGTCCTTGAAAAGTATCAGAAATAAAGTACTTATTTGTGATTGTTTCATGGACGTCCATGACTCCGTGTTGCTGTTTAAAACAACCATGTGATCAGGTATAAATCAGGGGAATCCTGTGCTTCTTATAACATCACTGTGGAGATAGTTTCTGAGTGGCTTTTGACTCCAGAAGACATTATTATCTTAGGTCTTGATATTTAAAATTACATTACATTCTGTATTAGCATGTGGCATAAATATGAAGGGTGTGGAACGGGGACCATACATCCCCCTGCCTGACGCCTGTGCACCCCACTCAACAATTGGATTCCTGACAAAAACATAAGGGCCTGTAAACAAAAGGTTCTTCAAGTTACCCCGACAATTCTGATGCCCCTCCCGCAAATTCCCCCACTACTGAACCAACACCAGTTATAATTATGCCATTGTTATGTTCTGCAAAATATTTGATGTTTTCAAGAACGCTATAAGGCAGTAGCGTAAATCCGTGTTAAAAAGTGGGTGTGTACTTGCAGGAAGCACTTGAGGGGTACTGACACAATGGGGACAATGGTACCCCGCAAATTTCTCTTTGTTTCCATGTACCCCACAGGAGAAATTCTAAAGAAAAGGGATAATAGGAGGACCCTATGGGGGTGATATTAAAATGTGTGTGCATAATGTACAATGAAGTATATAGCACACAATCAATCAGAATCCCACAGCTATAAAAGACAACACCCAAACGGACAAAGAAACCAATAATAAATAAATATTACCAGAATTTCCCCCTTTTTGCTTGTTTTTCACGAATTATTCGGTTATTATTCTTATTTTTTTATCGCATGAAATATTCGGGGGAGGGGGTGATCCTATGGACCATCCCCAGGGGCAAAAAGTGTGGGAGGATATAAATCCCATCCTCCGTGCTATAAGGCCACAGTTGATAATCGCCCTCCTATTTGGTATGGTACATTTATAACAACCATGACCGCATCACCAGCAGTCTTAGTAAAGGGAAGATACAACATAAGCAATGTTGATTAAACTGCTTCCAGGATTATGCTTAATCAACCTAGTGTCAGCTTATTACCTGTGTCTTTAACGAGAAAATGCATTAATACTTGTCATCTTCATTCTAATGGATAAATATATTTTAGGAAAGAGTTCTATTTCCTTAATTCAAATTTGAAATTATTCCACTTTTATTTCTAGGGAAGATTGATACCATCATCATCAGCTTTACACCAAGTTTCACATTTCAATTCCAAAATATATTTAATTTTGAATTACCAATTCTAATTTTATTAAGTAATTGTCAGTTATTGATGAGGTGGATTTATTATAAACTCCTGTTTAACTTGACAATAATGATTTGACCCAATGATTTCCAGCCTACAAGGCGTAAGATATCCAGGCTAAAAACTGCAGTAATGGAAACCAATGGTGAATGATCTAGAGAAAAGCATACAATAAATCACTGCTTATTAAAACACTCTTTGGAATAGCTGTGTTGATCAGTATCTCAAAATGTCCAGTGGCACAAGAACTGCTTTTAGTTAATAACTTGTACTTTACTCCCAATGAAAACTGCTCTAATGGCATGTGATGAATGGCATCATTTGCAGAGAACTGCCTACTGTATATCTATCTTTCCACTGGTGTTTGATACACGAACAGCTTATCGTGAAAAACTGTTGAAAAGCAGACGTCTAACTGTGGCATTTGGTAGCTGATCTACTGCAATGTGTGCATCAACAAAGGCTGTGTGTGAAAAGATAGATTTGGTGCCTTTAATTCGTCTTTGCAATAATTTGTGTGCTGTTTTAAAACACACCATGGGATCAGTTATGACATCTACTGAGTGCAGTGTTTCTTATAACATCAGTGAGGAGACAGTTTCTGAGTGGCTTTTTACTTCACAAGACACCATCATTATTACCATCATCATACCGATTATCTTGGGTCTTGGTTTTATCAGTAATTCTACTTTTCTATTCGTCATTTTCTACATTCCGTCTATGAGATCAGCAACTAATATATACTTGGCACACTTGGCACTGGCCGATCTTCTCTTTCTATTTTTGTCTGCTACGCAGCATATTTGGAGGTATATGCAATCGCCTGTGGCATATAATGGTATCTTTGAGAACACAGCTCAGTGTATCAGTTATTACACTGTGGCAAACACTGCATATTTTGCATCCATTGCTCTTGTTACCATGGTTTCATTTGAGAGATACCTCGCCCTGTGCCGTCCAATAAAACATCTGAACATCAGTAGAAGGCAACGGACCAACAAAATGCTGGTAATCTGCTGGCTGGTGGGGTTGGTGTTGTCAGGATCAATAGTACCACGTTCTGCTATATACATTGCGTATTGTCTGCAATGGCCTGACAATGACATGTACCAGGGATTCCCATCAACAATATCATACTGTGGTGCAACACAATCATGGGTACCATACTACACCGAACCACTAACAAATATTCCTTGGCTTATCGCAATGGTTGCCAACATCTATATGTATATCACAATTATACAGATGTTAAACAAACGCAGGGGTGTTAACGGTAGGATAGAACAAGACCAGAAGGCGCTACAAATTCGAAATCAAGTTGCTAGAATGCTGGTTGTCAATGGTGTTGTATTCTTTCTATGCCAGATCCCATTCACTGTGATAAATTTGGCTGAGTTTATCTGCTTCATAGTGCAGATTCCCAATCCTTTAGAATCTGTTCTAGGCCGTTCAGGAGATTGGATTGCCATTATTCCTCAGCTGATCAACAACATTGTTAATCCTTTAATCTATGGTGTAATGAGTCCACAATACCGTATTGCATTTATGGAAGCATTTCGGTGCAAAACCCAGTTGCCCCAAAACCGACAATTTGTCCCTTCGTCAAACAGAAACCCTTCTGCTCAGAGCAACTTCAACGAAACTAAACTCTGAATTTATTAATTTAATTGTTTTAATTTTTAATTTTGTTTTTTAAATTTCTAAAAGTGCAAGTACAATGTTATCACAGTAAAGGCAAGGTACAACAATGGTATTTGGTAACACACGATTATTTCAACCCTCTAGTTTTGAAGAAAACAACCAAAAACTACGGTTTATTTGTCTGGCAACGTTTTGTAAATTCGACATAAGAATTCCTGTGTTCTAAGACAAACAGAACAGACTGCAATGTGACTGTTAAATGTTGATTGGTAATGTACTTAAAAGAAGTGTATTATTTGTGTAGAATCCACAAATTTGTTTATATTTTTCATTCTAGTTCCAATCCTAAACGCAGTGGCGTAACTAGGGTCTAATTTTCAGGGGGCACTAGGGGTGCACCACTTTTTCTAGGGGGGCATGTCAATACATGAATCCTGCAGTCTCAAATAGGGACCTATTTTTCAAAATTCTGAATGGGGGGCACCTGGGGGCACGGACCTCGGCTGGGGTGCGGGGGGGGGGCACGTGCCTCCCGTGGCCCCCCATCGTTACGCCACTGCCTAAACATGACATTATCCATTTGTGATATTAAAATCAATAATATAAATCGTTCGGCAAATATATAAATATATCACCCCTTAAATAATGGGAGCATCCACGCAAATTTTCAAGCAAAACTCTGCGCTGTGCTTTCATTGGTCAATTGTATGTCAACCGTACTAAGAAGCAGTAGCTAAAACTATAAATTGTCACTAGATGTTTTTCAGGCGATGCTGTATGTATTAAATACAGAGAAATATGGCAGGTATAGAAACTTGATCTCAGTTAGATAACATAGTAACACTTTAAGTGAAATTGATCACTGTGTATGGTTTAAGAATATTGATCACTGTGTATGGTTTAATAATATTGATCACTGTGTATGGTTTGAGAATATTGATCACTGTGTATGGTTTAATAATATTGATCACTGTGTATGGTTTGAGAATATTGATCACTGTGTATGGTTTGAGAATATTGATCACTGTGTATGGTTTAAGAATATTGATCACTGTGTATGGTTTAATAATATTGATCACTGTGTATGGTTTGAGAATATTGATCACTGTGTATGGTTTGAGAATATTGATCACTGTGTATGGTTTAATAATATTGATCACTGTGTATGGTTTGAGAATATTGATCACTGTGTATGGTTTAATAATATTGATCACTGTGTATGGTTTGAGAATATTGATCACTGTGTATGGTTTGAGAATATTGATCACTGTGTATGGTTTAAGAATATTGATCACTGTGTATGGTTTAATAATATTGATCACTGTGTATGGTTTGAGAATATTGATCACTGTGTATGGTTTGAGAATATTGATCACTGTGTATGGTTTAAGAATATTGATCACTGTGTATGGTTTGAGAATATTGATCACTGTGTATGGTTTAAGAATATTGATCACTGTGTATGGTTTGAGAATATTGATCACTGTGTATGGTTTGAGAATATTGATCACTGTGTATGGTTTGAGAATATTGATCACTGTGTATGGTTTGAGAATATTGATCACTGTGTATGGTTTAAGAATATTGATCACTGTGTATGGTTTGAGAATATTGATCACTGTGTATGGTTTGAGAATATTGATCACTGTGTATGATTTAAGAATATTGATCACTGTGTATGGTTTAAGAATATTGATCACTGTGTATGGTTTAAGAATATTGATCACTGTGTATGGTTTAAGAATATTGATCACTGTGTATGGTTTGAGAATATTGATCACTGTGTATGGTTTGAGAATATTGATCACTGTGTATGGTTTGAGAATATTGATCACTGTGTATGGTTTGAGAATATTGATCACTGTGTATGGTTTGAGAATATTGATCACTGTGTATGGTTTAAGAATTAAACAAAGTGCTGGTATCAATCATTGTAGTTCAGAATAAACTTATATTCTTTTGTATGTTTTAAGTAATATTTGTGGGTTTGTCGTCATTCTCCTGATTCTCTTGAGAATTTCACATGGTGTCATCGCAAACATTGGGCTGAATTAATCAAAGTTAGCAATTGCTTACTAGCAAAAGCTTAAAGCAATAGTAATTGCTTGACAAGTAAAAGGTGTAGCATAAGCAATTGCTCAAAAATGTATAAATAACCTTTTGCTTTGACTAACACATGTTTCTTGACTGGGCAAGCAAATGCTTTATGAGTGTAACAATAGCAGGTCAGGGAAGCGTGCATCTTGTCGGCGTACTGTATACTGGTAGGCCTACTCATTTCTCAACACGATTCGAACTCGAATATGGATGCTGATGATAGGGATTCCGATGCTGGTCGCAATATTAGGCCGTATTCATAAAAATAAGTAATTACTAACTAGTAAATGCTATAAGTAAAAGCAACAGCAAGGTAAGTAAAAGGTCTAGTCTAAGCAATTGCTAAAAATCTTATTCATAACCATTTGCTAAATGATTACAGTTGTTACTTGCCACGGCTAGTAAGTTCTCAAGTAGTTGCTATTGTACTACAGTACCATCCACGAGTCTCGGTATTTGGTGGTATGAAGGTGTTTGCAAGCCATTCCACATTTTCTTTCTCAAACCTAAATAAAGTTCTGTAAGTGGTAGGGTTGACTTCATCACGATTAAGCCTGATGTTATACACCTTAGGTTGTGGTCTTGGACGTAAAAACATGGCAGAAGATGTGATATGTCTGTACTGGCTAAACAGCAAGCCAAAATTAGGTGCTTGTACAATCACTAGTAAATGCTAGTCAAAGGTCATTTTTATGAATACAAATTGAAGTAGGTGCTAATTTCTCTAGCATTTACTTATAAGTAAAAAGCAATTACTAATGCTTAAAATTTGTAGCTTTTACTTGAAAGTCATTGCTTATTTCTATGAATACACATTTAAGTAAAAGGTTAGTAAAAGGGGGTTGTTACTTTAGTAAAAGCAATTACTTATTTTTATGAATACGGCCTATTGAGCAAACCCTTAATGAATTATTGGTTTCAATAATTAAAGAACACCCTGTCCTTATCCAGAAGAGCCAGTTGCCCAGCACCAAGGAAAAGAAGACAAATGCACCTCAAATAGCCAACAAAGTAATCGCTACCAATACTGGAAAAGCTATGGATGACAAGCAGATATGTAAAAAAAAAAATTGCCGACATGAAGGGACAAGTTAAGAAAACAACAGATGTAAACCAAACAGGAAACCGGAAGGTCATCCTGGTTCCTTGGAAGGAAGAATTATACAGTATTTTAAGAGAGGATGAAAATGTTGAGGTGTTAGCAAAAGAGCAAACTCCTAATTGATGATCTTGGAAAAATACTAGCGAATGCTACGGGTCATTAGTAAAAGGTTGGGTTTATTTATATGTTACCAAGCAATTACTAATCTCTCTAGCATTTGCTTACACAAAACTAGTAATTGCTTTTGCTAACTAGTTTAAGCACTTACTTGCAAGATATTGCTAACTTTTATTTATAAAGATTGAAGAAAATTGCTAGTAAAAGCAATTGCTAGTTTTTATTAATTCGGCCCATTTGTTACTGTTGTATGTTTTGCACACACAAAATATGTTTGATATGTATTTAACCTATATGCATATAGGTTTCTTTATCTTGGTTTGGATTAGTCACAGGAGTTAGTAATCACAGGAGTTAGTAATCACTTACATAACTGAATCTTCAAAATAATATTCATATAAGTATGTATTGAAATGAGAACACTCAATGGGCCGGATAAATAAAAGTTAGCAATTGCTTATCTAGTAAAAGCTCAAGCAATAGCAATTGCTTAACAAGTAAAAGCTCAAGGTTAAGCAATTGCTTAAAAATGTATAAATAACCTTCTTCTTTGACTAGCACCTGTTGCTTGGGTGGGTTAGCAATTGCTTATGGGTATAACAATGATGGGAGGTCAGTTCCGATTAGCCTAGTGGTTGTATATGAGGCATGTGTTAGCAACATGGATGCTGCCGAAGAATTGGGGAGTGGTACAAATAGTGAGCAATCTTTGAACGAAATGTTCGTTAGTATAATCAAAGAGTACCCTGTTCTAATCGAGAAAAGTCAGTTGCCGGGGGTAAAAGACATGAAGGCAAATGCACTTAAAAAAGCACAAATATCAATTGCTACCAACACAGATAAAGCCATGGATGAGAAGCAAATTTTGAAAAAGATAGCAAACATGAAAAGTCAAGTGAAGAAGAAAACAGATGGAATGCAAACAGGAAATAGGAAGATTGTTTTGGTTCCATGGGAACAAGATCTGTACAACATCTTCAAAGGGATGAAAACCCAACTATTACGAAGATGCCATGCGCCATTTCTGCTGGTTTCAAACCAAGTACTTCGACTGCTGCTAGCCACTCCAAATTTTCAAAATTGAACCGAAATAATTTCCGGTATCTGGTAGGATTGACTTCATCACGATTTATTCTTTCATTGTACACCTTTTCATGTTCCCTTACATGCATAAACTCGGCCATGATGGCAGGAGTAATGCAACATGCAAGTGTTAGCAAATGCGTAAGCTCCTCATTGAGGATCTTGTAAAAATATTAGCAAGTGCTACAAGTCATTAGTAAAAGGTCTGGTTTATTTATATGCTTCCAAGCAAGTGCTAATCTCTCTAGTAATTGCTTAAAAATCATAGCAATTGCTTTTGCTAACTACTGGAAGCAATTACTTGCAAGTAATTGCTCACTTTTATTAATGAAGATTTAAGAAAATGACTAGTAAAAGCAATTGCTACTTTTTATTTATCCGGCCCAATGTATGTTTGACTGAGTAAATGCTCTATGCTCAAATCACCTCTTGTTCACAAATTGTTAACTCGCTGGGATAAAATACTGACTCCGTATGCGCATATACATGTAATCGCAGGCCTGTAGCCTGGCTTGAACACTGGGGGAGTTAAGCTCCCCCTTGCAAAGTACCCTGCTCCTTATTTCAACTGACCAATCAATGTGTTACATTCTGCGGGACCTCATTTGCATCACTTCAGAAACCTAACTGGAGTTTACGTGGAATACTGCATTATTGTTCCTCAATTGGACATAATGCTGTGTTCTACTGTCTTTATCATGTCCAACATTTAAGCTACAAAGGTCATGATGCAGTATTACTTCTAACAAAACTTCTAAATAACCCTTGGCTATTTAAATGGAAATGTATTGCATTGGTTATGTTGACCAAACTGCTTCTTTGAGAATGTTTACAAATTACTCTTTGAATCAAAATAATTAAATAACAAATCTGAAAAGATTTCATCTTATTACACTACGGTATGTTGTTAGATGAGAAAATAGTGACAATTCAACAAGATTGTTTGTCTGTATTATAATTCAGTAAACTGTACTCCTTCCTTGACACATTACTCCATTACTGGATATTTTCTTCTCAATTTTGTTAAACCATGTCAACTCACAATGTATTCATGTTTAATTCATCTGGTCTCTGTCTATCCCCTCATATCCTGTTTAAGTTTTTGTCTGTCCAATAGGGAAAAGTACAAAAGCATTATGCTTCACTTATTTTCTTACATGTAGACATATTCATTCATGTATTTCCTTTTCAACACGTAACATTTGTGTAAAGCAATTATTATTGCTATTGTTGTGTACATGTACTTATTGCTGTCAGCATGAAATCAATGTTTCCCAAATTAAAAATAATAAGGTAGTCTGCTCAAGTTAAGCTTCAGGTACCATAAACACAGCATTTACTGTGGCGGGTCCCAGACTTTAGAATGATCTTCCACTTGAAATCAAGCAGCAAAGAACCGTTGAGGGTTTTAAGATGTATAGCCCGTGTATTTCGCAATTTTAATGGAAATGTTCTTTTTCATCAGAACATTCCTATTTTTCTTATAGATGGGAAAACAATAATACAATTAATCGTGAAAAGCTTGGGTTTTTATAGTAAAATGGTGCCAAAATGAATTTATGACAGAATCCATATAATTTTTTTGAGAAATGTTTCATTGAATAAGTGAATTAACTGAGGACTAGTTATTGGTTTCGCAAAGGCTATGGAGATACCATGCAAAGCAGCTTAACATCAGATAAATAAACCACGCTATTTCTAAATCCAGGCTAACACTTTGCATACAAGAACACAGGACGGGCCAAAGTTACAATATTATTGTCTACAATAATAGCATCACAATTGGTAAAACAATTACATACCAGTAAAAATTACAATTCACATAAACAAACAATTAAAAATTGAAAAGCAATTATACTGCAATGAAAAATAGAACACTGCACAGAAAAATAATTAAAAGAATTTGATGCAACAATTTTGTTAATACTTTAAAGATAATTGTGCGAATACAACAATAATTGTATTTCTCTTTCTTTACTGCGCCAGTATGCCTATAAAGCATTTTACGTTAACAATTATTCACAGATATCAAAATCCTATTTGGTTTTAGCTGGTGAAAAAGCAACGGAGAGAGATGGTCTAAGACTTAAATGACGCGAAAGGAAATGGCTGGCAGATCTACAAAGATCGTTCTCTTCTTTTGTTAATAAAAACAGAAAAATAAACTCTTGTGAACTTTTGATGATTTTAATGAATCTAAAAGAATCTCCAGATCTGCAGTTGGAGACACAAGTTGTTGGACAATTATTGACAACACTATATTCTGCAGCAATCTGTGATATGAAGGGATCATTCTTCGATATTGCCAATTTGATGAAGTAAAGTAAACCTTCATCTGCACGATTGTGCTAAATATATCAAATTAACAGATTTGCTGTTAAAATAAATACACCATGGGATCAGGTATAACATCCGGTGAGTGCAGTGTTTCTTATAACATCACTGAGGAGACAATTTATGAGTGGCTTTTTACTCCAGTAGACATCATCATTATTACCATCATCATGCCGATAATCTTGGTTCTTGGTGTTATCTCTAACTTCACATTTATGTTTGTTATTTTCCGTATTCCCGCAATGAGATCAGAAACAAATATCTACCTGACACATTTGGCACTATCTGATCTTCTTTACCTCAGTTCAAATGTTGTTTATGATATTTGGAGGTATACAGCATCACCCGTCGCACGTAACATCCCCTTCAAAAACTCTGCTGAATGTTTCAGTTATTTTACTGTGATAAACATTGGATATTTTGCATCCATAGCTGTTGTAACCATGGTTTCATTTGAGAGATACCTCGCCCTTTGCCATCCGATGAAACATCTCAAAATCCGCGGTCGTCAACGAAGCTATAGAATGATTGCAATCTGCTGGCTGCTGGGGTTGGTGTTTGCTTGTTCTACATCTCTGAATTCCGTTTTCACAGTTGATTGTCTGCAATGGCCTGATAATGACATGTACCAGGGATTCCCATCAACAAGATCATACTGTGGTGAACTACAACCATGGGTACCATACTTCACTGAACCACTACTGAATGTTCCCTGGCTTCTTGCAATGGTTGCCAACATGTATATGTATATCAGAATCATAAAGGTGTTAAATAAACGCAGAGGGGCCAACGGTAGATTAGAAAAAGACCAGAAGGCATTACAAATTCGAAACCAAGTAGCAAAAATGCTGATTGTCAATGGCGTTGTATTCTTCCTATGTCACGCCCCGTTCCGTGTGGTAAGTCTTTCTGAATGGATCTGTTTCATAGCTCAGATTCCCAATCCTTTGGGTAACGCAATTGTGGGTATAAGCTTGTGGATTTGCTTAATCCCTCAGCTAATCAACACTATTGTTAATCCTTTGATCTACAGTGTCATGAACTCACAATACCGTACTGCATTTGTTCAAGCATTTCACTGCAATTCTTCCTCCATGACCCAACCAACACTGAGAGTTCCAGCACCAATGATCAGGAACACTACTGAAATAAATACCGTCACAAACCAGACCAATGAAACCAGACTGTAAACTTTCATCTATTCTATTTTCTTGTCATTTTGTATGAAATAAATTTACTCCAAACAAAATTTTGTAAACTTAGTTTACAGAAGGAATGGAAAGGACTCCATTGCCTGAAACAGGCGCGGATCCAGGGGGGGGGGGCCGCGGGGGCCCGTGCCCCCCGGGTAAATTGAGGGGGGAAAAAAGGGGAAAAAAAGGGGAAAAAAAGAAGAAAAAAAAAAAGAGGGGGAGGTCAGAGAAAAGGAGGAGTAGCCTAAAAAAAATACCGGCGACAATATTAAACATCTGCTGTGTCTACTTTTGGCATAAAATAAATACTGAAAAATGCAACAAGAAAAAAAGGTTATCAATCATGCCATGGAACTGAAACCCTCTTTTGAGAGAAAACCGAAGTATTTCCCGGAGCTCGGGGATTTCAACTCTCTCCATCTCAACATCTAATCCTCTTGGGGGAGTTTATTACCGGTTAAATGGCCACAGCCAGCAGGAAACAATTGATCACTTGACTGAATGATTTGCTAGTTTTGCCAAAATCCTTTTTGAGTGGCCTAAACGCACACATTCTTTTCAATTAATAAAATATCCAGTGCCATCATGTCCAGTAATGAAACCATTATTTTTTTGATCGTTGAAATTGGTGCCACAAACAAAATAATAGACCTTGGCTTTTAAAAGAGAAAATCGTCTCATCATGATAAAGTTGTGTTTGTACCCAAAAACCACGAACGTTCTTTGACCAAAGTACAATGTACATCACGTAGTATACTTCGTTTGAGCAGCTTAATTATCTGGGCTCCTTGCCAAAATTCCTTTGCAGTGAATATAGCCTTGAATGCAAGGCTGTGATGCATCTCAACAAAATTATGGTCGTATCTAATCTCTCCGTTAGTTACTAGTTAGTAAGTTTTGTTTATAGGCCTGCTTCAAACGTCGAACTTTTGCCGTATCTAATTCAAATAATGACCCAAAAATTTACATTACATGTAATAAGGAGAAACTGCTGGAACAGTTCAACAATTAGTCTTTTTCAGCAGGTCGGAAACGCATGAGAAAGGTGGCTTTTCCCGATGTTGAAGAGGCTGCTTTGACCTGGTTCAAAGCTGTACGAGCCGAAAACATTCCGATTACGGGTCCAATTCTTCAAGAAAAGGCCAGGCCTTTGGCAAAGAAGTTAGGACATCCAGACTTCAGCTGCAGTGATGGGTGGCTTGACCGTTTCAAAACACGCCAAGGCTAACGTCAACGCGGTGCTGGAAATGCGCTCAATCCTTTTTTTGTATAGCTCTGTTGCGTAGCCAAATCTCACACCAATGAGTTGTATAAGGTAGGTCATCATTGATTTCGAAAGCGTTAACAATAATTTTATATTTTTTGGAAAACTTTAAAAACAAAAATCATGCCATTTGAAACAAATTAATAAATATGTAAGACGTTTATAACAAATTTTTAAATGTTGCATCTTGTGTGCTTAATTCCCCGTGCTACTAAAGGTTACTTTGCGGGCGTACGATAATTTATGCACACAAGGGGGGTGGGGGGTAAAATGGCGACCTCGGCTAACTCGAACCTCCGCATAAGTCGAAGTTTGAGTTCATTCCCCTGAGATTTGACTTATCGAGATTTCACTGTATTTGAATTAGACACGGCAGAAAGTCGACGTTTAAAGCAACTGACTAATGCCGTAAGTTCGACAGGCAGGTCTTGCCGCTCTGAACGCCAGCTCGTCTCTGGACTCTTTCAAGCGAAGATATGTTTTCAGTGGTGATATGGGGTTTCCAAGCAGTGCTCCCATATCAAAGATGTGGTCTAACCAGTGTGAAGTATAATTTCTCTTCGATGGACTTTCAGGCCAGTCTCGGTTAGCCCTTAGCAATCTTCTGAGGAACTGATTTATTTATTTTAGTCAACCCATTCTTAAAGACAACTTTCCTCCACGAATTTAGTTAATGGAGATGACTTCATAAAGTTTAACACAGCCTCATTATGGCAATTAATTGATTGCAGTTTCTTTTATATTATATTTGATTTTCCACAGAAGCTTCGGTGATAAAAATATCCAAGGATGTGTCTCATAAAAGGTTGATAAAAAGGATTAAAAATAAGGGTGCAGAGTAAAAATAAAGCCACCATCCAAGGTGAACAGCGCCTTCAGTTTGGTGTACTGTCATTATTGAGAAAAGTGGATTTTTTGTATCAATTTCCAATGATGATTATAGTGACTTTTTTCAAATACTTCCCAAAATTAGTTAGTCTACATTTCGTTTGCAATCGGTAGTCTGTGATCGGGTGCAAAGCAAGCTAGTCTGGTTTCTTGACCCAATTCCTCCACGTCTACAAATTGTTCCGTTTCATCTCAAGAAGGGTCGGGGTACCGTGTGGAAATTACAATCGCCGATGTCAATTTACTGTCGGATTCTACGCCAGTACGCATAGGCCTGCGAAGTACGATGAGTCTTGCAGCTGATCTGCTGATGGTTTTAACACAGGGCAAGGAACAGTATGAAATCAAGCCCTTTTATTGAAAATTTCAACTGGACTGAATTCCGGATAAATTAAAACTGAAGTCAAAAACTGCAAATTAAATGCCAAAAATCGGGGAGGGAGAAACTGATATTGTTGTAGTCATGACATTGCTAAAATAATGGCTAAAAATAATGGCTAAAATAATGATATATATATATATATATATATATATTCTCCATATAATCTTGAAAACTTTTGCAAAAAAAGTCAGGTGAAACTGGCCAGGAATCGCCTCAGATTGCACCACAGAGCATCCAGAATCCAAAAATTTCCGGGGCCCTTAAGCGGGCCCCGGACCCAACGCCGTAAGGGCTTCGCGCTTCGCGCTCGCATTTAATAATAATAATAATAATAATAATAATAAAGATATTTAGCGCGCACATATCCACCCAGCTGGGCGCTCAAGGCGCGGAAACAAAGAAAAAACATTAATACAAACAATATACAATGATAGCATAGGGAAACAAATATTATGTACCGAGATACAATGTCAAATAACAACAATAATAATAATAATAATAAAGATTTGTAGCGCGCACATATCCACCCTGCTGGGCGCTTAAGGCGTGAAAACAAAGAAAAAAACATGATTACAAACAATATACAATGTTAGCATACGAAAAAAAAATGTTCGTGTTGGGTGTGCCCCCCGTCTAAAAAATTCCTGGATCCGCGCCTGTGAAAGGTCCAAAGGTTTCAGATTCAACACAATTGCAAACATACATATTATTACTATACTAACGTATTATTCTATTCCATTTACACTACTGGATGACAGAGCACATACAGTATTATAATGTAATATGAAGTAGATTTAAAATTGTACATTTCTTATGTTTGTTTGTAATCAGAAAGTACAAAGATGATTTATGATTATGATTATATATCAACTCCAATTAGCAAGTGGGCTGTCACAAGTAGGGTTTCATAACGATGAATTTAGATATTCATAATTTTGAGAAGAATAAAAATCAACCAACAAATTTGTCAACAATCATTCTGGAATGGTAGATAGTTGAGAGTTACGGTTTATTAAAATCCTGAACATTGTGTATGTCGGTGTTTACGGTGTGAACATATGTCGGAGTAAAGGCAAAATCAAATAAATTATTATGTAATTTTGTGGGCCAGGACTTTTCTTGAATTTTTGACAGCTTCTCGCTCGATGTTCTTTGTTAAATGGTATGTTGAAGAGAGTATTAATGCTATGATTTTCAAGTAATTTCAAATTGCATCTTTAGGCAAAAAAGTTTTTTTTTTTTTTTTGGCTATGAAACTGCAGCCAAAATTGCTGGATCGACTGGAATTATGCCGTATAGGGGTATGAACGTTTGCCCAATTTGTGAGGCCTTTCTTAGCCATCGTACTTTGTGTATTGAAAATTTGGCCTTAAGTTGCTTTATGTATTTATTTAAAACGTTATTGGACACAGGATGTAAAGGGAGAAGTCCCGTGTTTTCATTGTATATACATGTAGTTATTTGATGTAAATGTTGGGTTCCTATTTTGTGTTAAAATTATACGTTATTTTGTGAAAGTTTTCCTTCATGTTTGCCAAGCAAACAATCGTGGCCAATGTCAAGGCAAGACACAGTTTTTGAGTTTTTGAATGACTGTGTTTTCAAAACTACAGAACTTATTTGTGATTGTTTCATGAATGTGTTACTGTTAAAAAACACCATGGGATGAGGTATAACACCAGGTGAGTGCAGTGCTTCTTATAACATCACTGAGGAGACAGTATCTAAGTGGCTTTTTACGCCAGAAGACATCGTCATTGTTACCGTCATATTGGTTAGGTGTTAGTATTTGAAATTACATTACTTTTCTGTATAGCATGTGACAAATCAAGGGGTGGGGAAGGGGGACCTGCTCCCTGCCTGACGCCTGATCCCCACTCAAAAAATGGATTCCTGAGAAAAACATAAGGGCCTGTAAACAAAAGGTTCTTTGAGCGCCCCTGACAATCCTGATGTCCCTCCCCCAAAGTGACTCCACTACTGGACCTACCCTAGTTATAATTATGCCAATGTTATGTTCTGCAAAATATTTGATAGTTTGTGTTAGGCATTCAAACCAGGGACCTATAAACAAAGGGACAACAGGTCCCAATTATATCACAATAGGGAACAACAGGGTTCCCGTTTGCCAGGACAAAGAAACTGGACAAAGGAAGTCCCCGATTGCAGGCAAAAACAAACTTGTGTTTGTGTGTGTGTCTGGGCGTGTCTGGGCATGTCTGGGCATGTCTGGGCGTGTCTGGGCATGTCTAAGGTGTAAACCGAGGACTTATAACAAAAGGGAACAATGGGTCCTCGGTTGGCGGTTATTGTTAGCAAATGTCCTCGGTTGAAAAACGTGTACAAATCTAATGGGAGAAGCCTCAAAAGGTTTAAGTCCAACAACAATGAGAACAAAGTCTGTTCTCAAGTTTTAACGAAGCATCGCTTCGTCGCTTTGGCTTGTTTATTGAAGGATTGACAGACTTCTTTATTTTCGTCGAAATCGAAGTTTTCTTGAGTCTGGGTGCCTTTGACATCCCAAATTCCCCTAAAGGCTCGTTTCAAAGTCTTCAGCGCTAAATTGATCGTTACATATCACGCTGGTTTGAGACAGTCCGAACCATTTTGCCCTCGTCAACCGCACTTTTGTGGCCCAAATTTTTCGTAGTGCCTCGTCTTTAGGGAACCTATGGAGGCTTACTACAGCCTGCTACGACACATCTTGTAGGCATGATGTATATTTTCAAGGAAATTTAGGATGAAAATATGTATACACATATATTGGAGTTTTGACATAAGCGCATCGGACACATACATACACAAACAAACATCTGTGCATTGCTCAATTGCATCCGACTGAATTGCCAATAAAGCGGGGGCTTGTGAAGTGGCATAAAAGTCTCCAAAATGAACAGAACAAACTTCAATTATGAAAAAACTAAGAAATATATTGTTTTATTATGCAAAACACATTTATTAAGAGCCATAATGGGTTTTTATTTCTGTGATCCTTTAACAACCATGACCACATCACCAGCAGTCTTAGTATAAAGGTTGATTAAACTGCTATCAGGAGTATGCTTTAAATCAACCCACTTGTGAAAGTGTCACCTTATTATTACAGAAAATAGTGAAAATGCACTACAATTTGTCATCTTCATTCTAATGAACCAATTTATTTTAGGAAAGAGTACTCTTTTCTAAATTAATCCACTTTTATTAAAAGTAACAGCAGCCCAGACTAAATTATTTCTAGGAAAGATTGATACCATCATCATCAGCTTTACACCAAGTTTTACATTTCAATTCCACAATGTTATTAATTTTGAATTACCAATTCTATAAATACCTTACCTTTAAATCTGCATTTTAAACTGCAGCTTTTATTTCCCTTAGTAATCGTCAGTTATTGATGAGATGGAATTATTATTATTATTATTATTATTATTATTATTATTATTATTATTATTATTATTATTATTATTATTATTATTATTATTATTATTATTATTATTATTATTATTATTATTATTATTATTATTATTATTATTATTATTATTATTATTATTATTATTATTATTATTATTATTATTATTATTATTATTATTATTATTATTATTATTATTATTATTATTATTATTATTATTATTATTATTATTATTATTATTATTATTATTATTATTATTATTATTATTATTATTATTATTATTATTATTATTATTATTATTATTATTATTATTATTATTATTATTATTATTATTATTATTATTATTATTATTATTATTATTATTATTATTATTATTATTATTATTATTATTATTATTATTATTATTATTATTATTATTATTATTATTATTATTATTATTATCCTGTTGACAATAACTTGACAATAATAATATGACCGCTATCCAGCCTACAAAACGTAAGTTATCCAGGCTAAGAATTGCAGAATGGAATGGAAACCAATGGTGAATGATCTAATAATAATAATAATAATAATAAAGATTTTTAGCGCGCACATATCCACCCTGCTGGGCGCTCAAGGCGCGGAAACAAAGAAAAAACATTAATACAAACAATATACAATGATAGCATAGGGAAAACAAATTATGTACCGAGATACATGTACCTACAATGCAATTACAAATATACATAGAGAAAAGCATGCAATAAATCACTGCTTATTAAAACACTCTTTGGAATAGCAGTGTTACTCAGTATCTCAAAATGTCCAGTGGCACAAGAACTGCTTTTAGTTAACTTGAACTTTACCACCACTATAATCTACTCTAATGGCATGTGATGAATGGTATCATTTGCAGAGAACTACCTATATCTATCTTTCCACTGGTGTTTGATACACGGACTGCTTAATGTGAAAAAACTGTTGAAAAACAGACGTCTAACTGTAGCAATATTATTGATAGCTGATCTACTGCAATGTGTGCATCAAAAATGGCTGTGTGTGAAAAGATTTGGTGCCTTTAATTTGTCTTTTCAATAATTTGTTGCTGTTTTAAAGCACACCATGAGATCGGTTATGACATCTACTGAGTGCATTGTTTCTTATAACATCAGTGAGGAGACAGTTTCTGAGTGGCTTTTTACTTCACAAGACACCATCATTATTACCATCATCATACCGATTATCGTGGGTCTTGGTTTCATCAGTAATTCTACTTTTATATTCGTCATTTTCTGCATTCCGTCTATGAGATCAGCAACTAATATATACTTGGCACACTTGGCACTGGCCGATCTTCTCTTTCTATTTTTGTCTACTACGCAGCATATTTGGAGGTATATGCAATCGTCTGTGGCATATAATGGTATCTTTGTGAACACAGCTCAGTGTATCAGTTATTACACTATGGCAAACACTGCATATTTTGCATCCATTGCTCTTGTTACCATGGTTTCATTTGAGAGATACCTCGCCCTGTGCCGTCCAATAAAACATCTGAACATCAGTAGAAGGCAACGGACCAACAGAATGCTGGTAATCTGCTGGCTGGTGGGGTTGGTGTTGTCAGGATCAATAGTACCACGTTCTGCTTATTGTCTGCAATGGCCTGACAATGACATGTACCAGGGATTCCCATCAACAATATCATACTGTGTTGCAACACAATCATGGGTACCATACTACACCGAACCACTAACAAATATTCCTTGGCTTATCGCAATGGTTGCCAACATTTACATGTATATCAGAATTATACAGAAGTTAAACAGACGCAGGGGTGTTAACGGTAGGATGGAACAAGACCACAAGGCACTACAAATTCGAAATCAAGTTGCTAGAATGCTGGTTGTCAATGGTGTTGTATTCTTTCTATGCCAGATCCCATTCAGTGTGATAAGTTTGGCTAAGTTTGTCTGTTTCACAGTGCAGATTCCTAATCCTTTAGAATCTGTTCTAGGCCGTTCAGGAGATTGGATTTCCATTATTCCTCAGTTGATCAATAGTGTTAATCCTTTAATCTATGGTGTAATGAGTCCACAATACCCTACTGCATTTCTGCAAGCATTTTGGTGCAAAACCCAGTTGCCCCAAAAGCGACAATTTGTCTCTTCGTCAGAAACAGAAACCCTTCTGCTCAAAGCAGAATTTAGTGTTTAACAAATTCAAGTGTTTAACAAATTTAAGGGTGACTAATTTTTTAAATTTATGTTTAATTTTGAGTTGGTTAAAGGGATTCCAGCAATGTGCATGTACTATTTTATCACTCTAAAGGGTAGGTACAACATTGGTAACGTACATTTATTTCAACCATCTAGTTTTCAATAGATATATGATAAAACTAAGTTGTGGAAGTTTCATCATAATATGTACTCACGTTTGAGTGAAAACAACAAAAAGTTTTACATTTTTTGTTCTGTGTTTTTATGTTTTTTTTAAAAGGTTGCCGTCTGTTGTAAATTCTACAACAATTCCTGTGTTCTAATATGCATAGTAGCTGGACAATGTTATACACAGATAATGCAATGTGACTGTTAAATGTTGGTTGGAAAATATACGTAAAAAGGAGTGTATTTTTTGTGTGGAATCCACAAATTTGTTTACATTTTTCATTCTAGTTTCATTGCTAAAGGTAACATTATCCATTTGTGATATTAAAATCAATAATATAAATCGTTCGGCAATTATCCCGACTTTTCCCATGGACAATTTTAGTTTGCGTGCTCAAAGAGTCCGATCCAAAACTCCCTATAATTTTTCTACACAGAGAATGCCATCATCCGAAACACAGTTAACAAAATAGTGCTCACATTCCCACAAATCTCATATAAATCCTGCATATTTTATTTTACCTAATCATAACCTACTTCATACGTTTACATGGTATCGAAAACCCGATCATGATCGGGTAACTTAGCTTGTAAAAATATATACCCCTTAACCCTTTCATTACCAGCCAGTTATGTCAGAGAGTACCCTTCTTTACCACAGTAATTAGGAGCCCAATGTCACTTCAGCACCAGTGGGTTTTCACAATTTCATTGAAGTGCGCCCTCACACGGCAGGAATAGACACTTTTTTAACTTTCTCATTTGTATGTAAAAATGATGGTAAAAATGAGTATACAAAAGGGAGGAAAACATTGTGCAAAAGCGAAATAATTAGATCAGTATTTACACTAAAGAAAAGTAATACAAATGGGTGATATTTCATGCAAATACGGTACAGGTATAAGATTTTTTTTCCATGTGAAAAACAATAACTTGGATGAGATTTTGGGGATTTTTTTTGGGTTTTCTACTTGGAAATGAACCATTTACTTGTATTCAGTGTAAATACATCACAATCCATGCTAACACCCCACCCCCCCACCCGCCCAATTCAATGTTGGTTTGGACTGTAATCTGCAGATTTTTTAAGTGTAAAAGCAAAACAATTAAATATTTGGATCAGTATTTACACTAAAGTAAAGTAATACAAATGGGTGATATTTCATGCAAATACGGTACAGGTATAAGATTTTTTTTCCATGTGAAAAACAATAACTTGGATGAGATTTTGGGGGGTTTTCTACTTGGAAATGAACCATTTACTTGTATTCAGTGTAAATACATCACAATCCATGCTAACAACCCCCCCCCCCCCCCAATTCAATGTTGGTTTGGACTGTAATCTGCGGCTTGTCTGACCTTTCCCAACATTGAACTGGGGGTTCAAACAAATAGTATAGATTTACAATCAAGTGATGTGGTATTTCTCAAAGCAAGGAACTATGCACATAGGTTGTGTACATTGTTTACAGATCATCTTTGTTTGTTTTCGCCTGCCTAATTTTCGGTTACTGCAAACAATGCAGTCGCGTTTCTTTCCATTGGGGGTTTTGCCAGGATAGTGCTGTTGCCCTGTCAACTCAATAGGAATATGGTATCTCAACTGACTTGTTGCGTTACGTTCCCAACCCAACAGCAAGCCCTGTACAATCCCTATACGAAAATCAAGCTTACTGACATTTTTGTTCCCTGCTATGCTGGTGAATATTACTCTGCTATTGACAATACAGATATTCAGCATATGGAAAAAAAACTCTTTTCCACCATTTCAAGCTTCTGTGTGTATGATTGTAGTACTGAAAACATTGGTTGGCAAGATCAGTTCCACCCATGTTTTTGTTGTAATCTTCAATACAATTGGGCTTCATAACATCACAAAATCCACTTGTGCTCTTATTACACCGAATTTGCTTTTGGACAAATCAGTGTTGCCTACATTAGTTAAAAGTGTTACAGATTTTTTGTCTTGCCAAACGATACACAATTGCCCACCTTTCACCAAAAAATGGGTCATCTCCTTTCTTCATTTTATGGTTTTTTGGGTTTGCGGCCTGGGGTATTCCCTGTGTAGTGTAACGAACAGTTCCACAACATCCGAATCCTAGTTTAGCAAGTTTAGCTACAAGAGCTGGGCTAGTATAGTAATTATCACAATATATTACGTGTCCCTTATTCTCAAGTCCATGGACCAGATCAATGACGACTTTTCCTGCAACTGTTGGGTTTGGTGGATGGCAGTCTGATGACTTGGAATCTACGTCTGCATCATAAACAGTTTGGGTGTCGTCGGCTCCTGTGTACAGTTTCCAAGCACACGTGTATCCTGTTTGGACTCTGTTCAGGAGAAGGCTTTAATACCCCGTTTGATAGGTTTTTAGGCATGTACTGAACAAAACTTAAGCGTCCTTGAATTTCAACATACTCTCGTCTGGAGACAGATTCTGCGCAGGGTTATACAGGTTGAGAAACTTCGGGACGAGGACTTCTATCAAGGGCCGAACTTTGGAAAGTTTGTCCCGTTTAGGCAAGGCTATACGAGGAATTTGGTTATTTGAGATGTGGAGGAACCGAAGAATTGAACTGAACCGATTACGGGACATGATCGACGGATAGAATGGGATGTGAAGAATTTCAGATGTCGACCAGTACATCTTGTATTGAGAGGATTTGTTTATGCCCATAGCAATGAGAAGTGCCACAAATGCCATCATTTCTGGAATGTTGGTTGGGTGCCAGGAGAATTGTTGATCAGGATTTAAGTCTATTGTTTGCTGCGCATAGCGATTCGTCTCGTCGACGAGCATATTCCACACGAGTTGACAAAAATACAGCTTGAAGATCTCCACTGCCGACAGTGTGGCAAAGTCGCCGGTGGGGCCAGAATTTCCAGTGAACTGCACAGTCCCACAGTCGTAATGGTCTCGTCGTTCCCAACCGGATCGGAAAATCTAACTTTCCTGTCGTCCTCCTTGATCTCGGCCGGCTATCACCTTGGTAGGTAGGCTGCAACAGAAAAACAAGGCAAATGAGGATTAATCTCGGTCTTACATTTGTAAATACAATATCTCAATGCTACTTGCTGCATGTGCACAGGCCACAGGGGTCATGCACAAATGAATATTGTGCTGAGAAAAGAAATATGGCGGCTTCCATCCACTCTCCAAAACTCGTTGCCGATAAATTGTCGTTTTAATGTGGGATTGTGAAAGTGAATTCCCCCAACTTCTTGTGTTATATGACTTATAAGGGCCTTTCGAATACGAGGCTATATTCTTGGAAGCTTGAGACTAAGAGTGCATTTTCAGCTTGTTGACGCTAAATAGCACGACTGGCTATGGGTGGATGCTAAAATTTCTATGCTATATCTATACTTCAACTTGCTGTTTCAATGAACACAAATAGGCCTATTACCCCAACAAACTACTAAAAATTGTACATTTTCACTCGAGTAATTTGTGCATGACTTTTTTGACCCAGTCCAGGGGGTTGGGGATTTGGTCAGTCAAGGGATCCATTTCAAAAATTTACATTCCTCAACTCCAACAACCCCTTGAGCATATAACAAAATGCATCCAATATTTACGCTATAGCCTAGGACAATAAGTAAATTACATTAATTTGCATTGGGCCCAAAGAGTAACGTTAGATGTTAGTTATTCATTTTTACTGTGATTTAGGCCTACCTACCTCTTGAACGAATTCCGCTGGAAGTTCTACTATAGATAATGTGCTGTCGTCATCCGTTACTTCGTCATCTGATTCTGAGCCACTGTCTGCCAAAATCTCGGCCAAAATGCCATCATTTATGTTCGTTTCCATCATGATTCCAACTAAAAACTGACCGTTCGCGTTCTGGACGCAGGGACGCTAGCACCGGGAAACCGCAAAGCTAAAGTGACGTGTTCATTCTTTTCATAAAACTTGCGTAAACTGCATTCCTGTCAATAGAGGGCGCCAACCAAAAAAAACCACTCAAGCATTTTCAGGCGGTGAATTAAGGAGCCGTGGTAGTCAAGGGCATGCCGATTCCCGGCACACAACAAAGGCTCTTTTTAGAGCCCGTGGGATCGAAAGGGTTAAATAATGGGAGCATCCACGCAAATTTACAATCAAAAATCTGCGTGTGCTTTCATTGGTCAACTATCAAGGCAACCGTGTTTTGAGATTCTGAACAAGTCTGGTCGCCATTTATATAAACAAAAAATAT
>CM055818.1:39283764-39323491 GCA_029582265.1 Zoroaster sp. YZ-2022
GGGTTTTTGAAGCATCACCCGGGCAACGCGTGTGCCTGCGTGGCCAAAAATCCCTTTGCTCGTTGACCCGTCACCGGCGTGTGGAATTTTGGCCGAGGTCGGGCCGGGGATCAAGCACGATCAGACCGGAACGCGCCCGCGACATTTTGACCCCCTTTTGCAGACTGACCCTCCGTTGATCCCCTTCCCGGTCGTAAACGCCCCCAGGTCCCCGAGTAGAATGTTTACAAACCGGGGGTTTGCTCCGCGGGCCAAGGGTTCCAGGATAAAATTCCCGAGGTTTTTTAACTTTTGAAGCGGGCCCAGATTTCGTTGGAGGTCGTGGCCGAGGGTCAGCGCACCGAACCTTTCGGTGTTGCCAGCAGGGGGGTTCGAGCCCCGGTGGGCATTTGTGCCCTTTGAGCAAGATATTAACCATAATTGTTTTCCTTTTCGATGGACGTTGCCGGACCCCGTGTACGATTGGAGACGAAAAAGAACCCGGGACACTTATGGGAAGTGAAAGGGGTTTCCCCTGGTTTTGGTTCACATTGGCGTTTTTTACAGGTTTCCTTGAGTTCGGGTTTTTTATGCGTTTTTCGAGGCACCCCTTTTTCTTACCAGAAATGAAATAAAATGAAATGAAAGTTGTTTTTTTATTTTTACGCGTTTTTTTTTATTTTGAGGGTTAGATTGCCCGATCGATACATTTTTTGATTAAGTGCCGCAAAAGTACAAGTTATCCTTTCATAAATTTTTTATTGTTCTAAATTATGACATTTAAAAAGTTTGGGATTTTTTTTGGGTTTTTAAAATTTAATATAATTTTGGTTTTATTGTTCGCCAGAAAATTTTTCCCCAAACAAAAAGTGTTTTTCTAAAATTTATAAACTGATTGAAACCAAATTTTTTATTTTCAAAAGTCAACGAGATAAATTTCCCGGGGATTTTTCCCGATTATCGGGGCGCTACACCCAAAGATCTAGGAAAAAATTTTTTTACGGCATTCTTCGGGCCGGTGATCATTTTAAGGGGTGATTTTTTATCTCGTTTTTTTTGAAATTTTTTTTTAATTTTAGAAACGGGGACTTCTTTTTCAAATAGATTTTTTTTGGTAAAATTTTATTGAAAGAGGACGGAACAACATTGGGATGCGGCACGAAAACCCTGATAAAATTTCTTTTTCACCAAAAAAATTACTGGGGAAAAAAATGGAAAAAACCTGCCGGGGTAACCTGGCCACCCCGGGAAAGAACCTGGGCCCTCCCCAACAGACCAAGGCCCAAAAAAAGGGGCAAAATTATCAAAGACCCACAAATACTTTTAAATATGAACACGCTGGGGATGAAAATTTCGCAGTTCATTATGGGGAGATTGTGCGTTAGGGGATTTTCAAAACCCATCGTTTTTGACAAAAAACGCAAAAAATTTTATTTGTCAATGTTACCCGTCAGTTATCGAAAAGAGGAATGTCCCCAGCCGGGAAAACTCAAAGACCAAAAATACTTCAAACTTTTTTTTTCCTTTTTTTTCGTCAAAAGACAATAAAGAGGGAAAAAAGACGATTTCGAACCAGTTTTTCCTCGCAAAAAATGCGCACCTCTTAATTAAAACGTCTGAAAATTAAAAAATCCCAGGCAAAAACCCAAACCGGGTTTCACTTTTTTTCGAGATCGTTTTGGAAAAATGCGCGCGCGCAGGGGACAATGCGCGCATCACCAAAAGTGGGCTTTTTGGGAAAATTTTTGGAAAACTTTTCCCAGATGGTTGTCACGCCCATGTAATGCATTAAAAACCCAAAAAAACATTCCATAATAAACCACCCCTTTTAAATCAGGGTTTAATTTTCATAATAAGCCCCAAACAAATTGATTGGACATGTATAAAGATTATTAAACACAAAATTTCTTTAAAAAAACCAAAAAGGACAATGGAAATTTTTTTATATATATGAAATTTCACAAATAGTTTTTTGGAATCACATAATGATAGTAAAATCATTTTCCTGACTGTCACCCTATATTTCCATTGGGGGATCAAAAAAAATTTTGAAACCCCACTGAATTAAGTTTAAACCCCACTTGGGTTTCTCTAAAATTTTATTTATATTATTTTATTTTTTATATTGGGAACCAAAACAAGTCATTTTTTTCTTTACCCTTTTTTCCCCATTTCTCCCGGATTTTAATCATACTTTGATACGACGACGAAAAAAGCACTGTTTCAGGCCTAAAAAAAAAAAACGTAATGACATTTCTTACAACAAAGCTAAACACACAGCTGTTAAATTTTATAGTATAATATAATTTTTTTAAAATTTTGGGGCCCCCCATTTAAAAACCGGAAAAAGAAAGTCAACAAATTTACCCAAAATTCTAAATAAAATTTCTATCCAGATTTTGGGTATGCCCCCATCCCACCCTTCTATGATACTTTAATAAAACCCCATTTTGTAAATTTTTTTGCTTAAAGAATGATTGACGACGCACTTCATTATCCAAAAATTATTAACATTAACAATTTCGAGAAAAAAAATTTTTTTACATGAACAAATTTACCAACAAGGAAAAATAGTTTAACCCTAGGAACATTTTTTCCCTTCCATCACATCTGGGTGTTGTGTTTTTGCTGTTTTCTTTTTTAGTTTCAATCTTTTTGGTCCCAATCACCACGGTCTCAGGGGGAAAAGCCGGGCCGGGGCCTTTTCGGATTATTAGCCAGCAAAAAAGGGCCCTTTTTAGTCATGTCGGTTCAAAATCGGTGGGTGACCTTCTTCTTCTCTCCTCCACCCCCCCACCCCCCTCCTCCTTCCCCCACCTCCTTTCTCCTCCTCCTCCTCCTCCTCCTCCTTCTTCTTCTTCTTCTTCTTCTTTTTCCCTTTGTAGGTCGCGTTTGACGGCCCCGGGGAGTAAGAGTAGTTTTTGATTTTATGGTCCTTTTTTTATATTATTTTATTTATATTTATCATAAACCTGCAAGACCATCCCAAACTGTCGGGTTTAAATTGAGTGTATTTTTTTTCTGTTTTAATTTTTTTTTTGGCGGCCCCGACCAGTCACATCACGATTAAAAGGGGGTCACCCGCGTGAGCACGGTCGGAAAACCCATTGTTCAGGGCACTGGCCTTTTCACGTCACCAGGAAAAGGGGTTCCTTTAATAGGCCGGTATCCGTACAACATAATAGACGCATTTCCCGACATATCCCCAAAAAAGAAGTGTTTTGGCCCCCAAATTTCCAATGGCCGATTCGCTATCTCCCCAAACCGAGGGAGGCAGAATCAAGGGGTTCAGGGGTTGGAATACGGTGCCCTTTTTTCGAGCCCCCCCTTTGTTCGCCCCACAACTCGTCTCATACATCTAAGTTTATCCTAAAAACCCAAAACCGGGCCCTTTGTCAGCAACATTTCTTTTTTAAAGTAGTGCCAAATTGACCCTTTCCCGAAAAAAAAAGAGAACCACAAGAGTTTCAGAACGTACAGGTTTTTTTTAATCCAAAAAAACCCCCTCCCGCCAATTTTTATTTGAATGTCAATTATCGTGTCTTTCATTAAGAGCGGGGTGGGTTTAACGGGAGTTTGAACACGCCCTGCAAAAACAAAACTGAGAACATGAAAAAAAATGATGAAAAACCTCCAACCCCAAACCCACCCCCAAACCGGGCAAATAAGAAACCGACCCCAAACACCCTCCCAAACGGTCAAAACCAACCCCCCACCCCGGCTAAACCGCGTCCCGCGTCTGAGGCGGACGGGGCCGCGAGCCCGTCGAGCGCCTGGCTGGCGCCCCCCGATCTTCCATCGGGGGAGGTTGACCCGGGCGTCCCTCCTCCGGAAAAAAGGGAGTCCCCTTCCACCTGGGCTCTTAAAAACCCTCCACCAAATCCCACCAATAAACACCCCCCTTTTTGGGGCCTGCCACCCCCCCAGAAACTTTTTCGATGTTGCTCCAAAAGGAAAAAGACACCCCAGAACTTTTCGACCCTCCAAAGTTCGCCCAATCACACTAAAATCACCATCCCACCCAGTTTGCAGGGAGCCCAGAGAGAAACCCCCCTTTCCCCAAGCTCTAGATTCCAGCCCCCTTCCCTACTCCATCCCCCCCGTCATGGAACAAACCCCGACCGACCCCATGTGGGGATGATATCAAAACGATGTCTCCTGGCTGAGCATTTTCCCCACCCCAAAGGCCCCTCTGAAACTGAACTTATTAATTTCCTGTCTTCTGAAAAAGTTAAAATACCCTAATTGCCGAAAATTCCCCAAAAATTCCCCGGTCTAGGAAAACACAAAACCCCTTTGAAAATCCCCTGCTCAAAAAAATGCAGCAGAGGACCCAAAATTGAAAAAACCCAAATAAATAAAATTTGTCCCCTTTTTCGTCTTTCATTCATTAGTGATTTCTTTGTTTTCATTATGGGGCCCATAACTCTGTTTTTTGTTTCCCCTTTTGATGGCACGTCACCCCCCTTTAACCCCGGGAGGCTGTTCCCCCCCCTTGAAGCCTTATTCAAACAGGAAAAATTTTTTTAACCCGAATTTGTTCACAAGAAACGTACACGAAAAAAAAAACCTTGGAAACCCGGGGTCCCAACCCCTTTTGCCCCCCGGCCCTACTGAGGCTGGGGAGTCACACTTTAGTCAAAAAAAATTTTGATACATTTCTTGTGCGTTTTTAATGGCTATTTTTTGTACCAAAAATTAATTTTTAAAACATTACTTATCATATTTAAAATATTTAAATTTCCCGGGGAGAATGCCCAAAAAATGCCAAGTTATTATTTCCTTCAAAATTTTTTCCCAGCTTGGTGACGGTGTCGTCATAATTGAGGTGACTTAATTGAAACCCCCGGCCAATCGTCTGTGTAGCCCATCGAACCCCGAATAAAGGTCCATGGCCAAAAAAGACGCTGTCAATGAGTAGTATGAAAGGGGGGGTTTGGGCTCCCCCAAAAAAAAATGATTTTGGGGAATTTTTAAAATCTTTTTTTAGTTTTTTTTTAAACTAAAATGGCGTGGTTGATAAAGGAGGGTGACGTCTTTTAAAGAGATTTTTTTGGAAATAAAAATCTTCCTTATAAAATTTAAATAAAAAAATAAATGTTTAAAAGAAATGAAAAACTATGGTTTAAAAGTAAAGCTGACAAAAGAGATTGTATTAAAAAAAATTTAAAATTGGGAGCCGACAAATTGGAAAAAACTGAATAGGTGTGATTATTTAAAGCGGTATTAAAATATAAAAAAATTTTACCAAACTAAAAACAGCTCAAGGGAATGGTTTAAATGGTTCAAAAAAAAATGAAAAGGCCTCCCTTTTGGTGTGTTATTGTTTAGACATTTTCGTGTTAGACAAAAAAATTGGGGTTGTTTAAAAAGATGTAAAATAGGATAAAAGAAAAACCCAAATATGTACAAAATGGGGTTTTTGTTGAGAAAAATTTTTTTATCGTGGCTGAAACTCGCGAAAATATTAAAATTTTGATGAAAGAATTATAAAGACAACAAAACGCAAAAAATTAAAAAACGCGGGAGCGTAGGGGGAGGTCTATCCTTTTTAAATGCCGCATTCCCCGCGAAGCGTGTTGATTATAAAAATTTTTTTTACCGCAAAGTCTTTTAAAGTTTTTCAAAAAAAAATTTTTCGTTTAATCATCAGTTTTAGCTCGTTTTCGACGGTAAATGTGGTTTATTGTTTATTAGGGATTTTTCTTCATTTTAAAAATTTTTATCTGCCTTCAAACGAGTTTTTTGACTGATGTAACTTCTTCGAGGGCCCAAAACTTTTTCGATCGTGTTGAGAAAACAAAACGTTTTTCGTTTTTTAGCTTTTTAAAAATTTTTTTTCGGGTTTTCGAGAGCGAAAGCGGGCCCCACCCAACCCCAAAGCTAAACCCTTTAAAAGGTACCCCACGGGCGACGCTACGACGCTGGCGATGCAAGTTTCATGCCCTGCCCCACACCCCCTTTTTGCAGAGTTTTAGATTTTAAAAGGTTATGTTTTTATTTTAATACGGCCTCGCTTTCATTAATTTGATTCAATTTTTTTTGAATATCGTCGATTTTAACGAATGTTTTAGAGCCATTAGGGTCATTCTTTAAAAAACTGTTAAACGATAAAGAAATTGTCACTTTTATTTACGCTCATTTTTTTTTCATTAATAAAAAAAAGTTTTTAAAAATTTTAATTTAACGGAACTTTCAAATAGTTAACTCAAAATAGATTCCGTTTAAAGAGCGAATTTTTTAGTTTTATATATGTTTTATATTGCACCATCAAAATTTGAATTGAGCAAATACATATTCTAAATATTGTGTTTCTTTGTAAAACAAAAATTATTTTGGGGGAAACGAAAAAATTGTTTCATCACCATAAAGTAAACTACTTCCCCCCGAAGAAAAAAATTTTTTACACCCACATTAGTTCAAAACAGAACTCAAAAATTTTGAGTCTCTAAAATAAAAAAATTAATTGTAAAAAACAATTTAATTCTAAAGGGTAAAAAAGTGTTACAAGAGTTACTAGTTTCGATGCCCAGTTTTAAAAAGGGAACAAAACCTTTGACCTCTATTGTTAACCGCCGTCGTTCGACTAGGTCCGTAAATAATATTTATAGTTAAAATCATTTTTTTAACGAAATTTTAATTTTAATATTAAAACAGTTTTTTAATTTTGCGAACAAAAACCCCTTTTTGAAGTTTCGCTTTTTAAACAATTTTATTTAAAATGTTGAATTTCATTATCGAAAAAAATAAAATTTACATCTCGTTGTGAAAAGGGGAAAAATAAATGTTGAGGAATCAGGTCGCGAATGGGGAAAACCTATTAGTTTTTATAAACTGCAAAAATGCCAAAACGTAGGGAAACCCCAAAACATGAAAAAGGGTTGGGTTTTGGAGACAATAAAAATTTTTAAATTTAAAAACCTTTTTGTAAAACTTCATCTCTATTTATATAACCATGATGTTCGAAACCAAACGATGCCCCACTGTACACCTCTCTAAGGACAACGTTACTCATCGACTGGGTCCGTAAAACCCCATTTTATAGTATTTCATATTTAAAATAATGGGGAAACCGTAAATTTGTATATCCGTTTTTGCTATCTCAAACCCTAAAAATAATTTTGGGACATCAAATTTTTCCCCTTAAACGGATTTTATATTCCGGATGTTTCCCCGAACGACGCGTCAGAAAGGGAAAAAGGGTTTTAAAAAAGGGCGGGGCCGTTAAATAATTATGGTGGGAAAAATTTTTGACGAATGAAGTTAAAATTTTTTAAAAAGGGGACGTCGATTTGACTGATTCCCCGGGGTTAGAAATTGGGGAAACCCCAGTAAATTAGACAACCCTAGTAAATTTAATGACGTTTGTTTGAGTTATTTTTAGAAAAAAACCCCCCCGTTTTTTTATCGATTGTAAACGTATCCAAGGCTCATCTTATTATCGTCGATAATTTCAACGGTAAACCCCGTTCGAAAAACCCCAATTTCTCCGCCCCCCGTGCCGAACTATATTCTTTTTTTTACGCAGGGAATATCCCCCCCAAAGTTTCGTTTTAATATAATCGAAAATATTTTGTCGATTATCGATAACGTTATCTAATTGAAGATCCCCCTTTCTTTTGTTTTGTTTTCGAACGATGATACTTTTTATTAAAAAGTTAAAATTTTAATAATAAAAGTTTTTTTAGTTTTTTGAGAATTTAGTATTCATAAAGAATCTGAAATTTTAAACCCCTTTTTTTAAAATAGCGAAACGAGTATAAACATTTACATAAACAAGGAGTTTTAACGTTCATTTGATAATGTTTCAGCACCGACCTCGGTTAAAAGCGACGCGTTATGTTTGGGTTTTCCCAACCGCCAAATTTTATCAAAATCAAAAAATTTTTACAACGTATTGCGCCACAAAAGGGTGTGAGTTTCAACATTTAAACATTTAAACCCGATGTTTGGTTTTTTTTTGATTTCACTCTTTATAAAGACGATTGCTCAAAGAAAAGTGTCCCACATCATTCCAAAATTTTATGAGGGTTTAAAATTTTAAGAGAAGGGGCCCAAAACACATGTGAATTTCATTTCACAAGTCCCCAAATTTGGGAAACAACGAGTCGATTTAAATTCGGATTAGGAACGGCTTAAAGATAACGGTTACAAAGGGACCCGGGAAACAACACGAAAAAGTGTTTGAACGTTGTTTTCCAAACGTTTAAATTTTAAAACCCGGGACGAAAATGAGTTTGAGATCATCCTTCAACCTTTAAAGACGATCTTTTAAAAACCCGGAGCTCGCTTGGTCTTTAAACCAGTCAGAGGTTTTAGACGTTGGTACACAAAATAAACGCCCTAAAGAACGTTCGTTTACGCGAATTGGGGCCGCGCAAGCAAAGCCTTTTTTAGGGTAGGTTTAGACCCCAAGGGAAATTTTAAAAATTTAGTAAACCCCAAATTGATTTCCCCGGGTTGTTTTTCAATCTATTCCCCGATTCAAGATGTTTTACAATCCTGCAGTCAATTAAACTTTGTCTCGGAAAAAAATTTACATGATGCCAGCGATATGAATTTACGAATATGCACGTACGACAACAACAATAATATATTAACCGGACGGGGATTTATCTTTGGGGTTCAAATTTAATAAATTCAACAGTTGTTCCTCCTATTCACCAAACAAACGCAACTACCACAAACCTAAACACTACAAGAATTAAATGATTTAGAATATCCTTCACACCTGCACAGGGTTAAAGAACAAAAAGAAGATAAAAAAAAGAAGAAAAAAAAAAAGAAGATGTTTTTTTTTAATACTGTTCAAGAAGAAAATATTCTTTCTTTTTTGCGTTTTTTAACCCGGGTAGGGTTGATTTAAATTTTAAAATTTTCTGGATAAGCAAAACTAATACCCAACTTGCGCACCCTAAATGTTCCCCGCCCACGTAACGACGAGACCCCAAAACCAATTTAAAAACCGTAGGGGTTTAAACCGGAAAAGGGGAAAGCTGATAGTTTAATAATAATTCGCTAAATTTTTTTGTTTTTCTATCCATTTTTACCCCAAAACCCCATCGGTGGGAGTTGGTGGGGGGGCGGGGGGAGGGGGTTTTGTGCGGGTGGTATAACAGAATTTAAATTTTTCCAACGCTTAAATGATGGAGGATATTAAAAGCCGAAATATGACATCGTTACCCCTTTGTTTTTAAAAAAATTTAAATTTTTTCCCCCAACGAACGCCCTTTTTAAAATTTTTGAAACTTTTCCCAACATTGATTTGACTACGAAGAATGCCCTCACTCGCGGCTTTAACTCTTTCGTTTTTCATTTTTTTTTTCAAGTAGTTTAGTAGTTTGCTTTTTCATCTACTCCATCGTCCGATCTCGAGGTTACGTTTTTTCAAGATTAGATTTTTTGTCGAGTTGGTAAATTTACAAATTTAACGGCCCTCGAGTCCGTGCCCATCGAGCCCCAAAGTTTTTGACGGGAAAAAAAACGTTTGTGTTTCTTCACTTTTCACAGTCATCACCCCCATTTCGACAGCTTCTTCTACTTTTTAGATTTTTCTACAAGTAGTAAGGGAGTTTGGAATTTTCACCACTGCTTTTTTTCTTCGATGGTTTTTTTTCTTCATAACATTTACTTTGGGGGTTTTTATTCATCAAATTTATAAACTTTTTTTGTTAACCCCCCCTTTTTTTTTTAGTACCGGAAAAACCACCGTTGGGGTTTTGATATGAAATATTTTCACCTTTTAAAATAGATACATTTTTCCTTTTTTATTAGCAATGAAAAATCATTATATTCTATTTTACTTTTTTACCTTTACGAAGCAAAAATATCTACCAGATTATTAAATTAACTTTTGAGATAAAGACGAAAACCAATAACGTTTCGCCTTTCTCGTTTATTTTACTTCTCTTCACTTCACCATCAAACATTTCATCTAAGTTAATCGCTTCATCAAGATCTTGTAAAGGGTCCGCCACTTAGACCCCCCCTCCGTCCGCCATTTTAAATTTCTTTTTACTTTTTTAAAAATTTTAACTCGTAGCCAATACACCCCAAACCCAATCAAGATAAATAAAATTTCTCGCGTTTTTTTACTTTTGCTAGAACGTAAAAAAAATTTTTTTGCGGTTCGTTGCGTAAATTTGGGTAAATTAAATTTAACCGTTGCAGAATATTCATTCATCGATCGTCAATAAAACGTTTTATTGGCGTTCATTTTTTTTTTTTTTCGTTTAAATAACTTTTTTTAAATTTTTTAAATTATCTCTAGTTTCGAAAGTTGTTTAGGCAAATCATGATCCGGTAAACGCCAAGTTAAAACCCTCCAAACATCCTAAGACAATTTTATTTTTTTAAAAAAATAAAAATTATATTTGTTTTTAAAAAATGGCTAAAAATACGTAGGAGTGTTGATCCAAAGAAGATTTGAGAACCCGAGGGTAAAAGGGATGTAAAGTCGTTTTCAAACCGAGCACAATTGGGGAAAACAATTTTGGGCGGTTTTTTTATATTTAGGAGTAAACACGTAGTTCCGAAACATCTAAATTAGCCAATATAGAACTGTTTCGAGGGGAGAAAGGTTGCAAAACACCAAATAAAAAGTTAATCATTAAAAAGGAAACGAAATATTTTTTTTAGACGACGCGGATGTTTTAATTGTTAAAGACGAATGGTTGGGGCCGAGCGAGAATTGCGTATCAAGGGAACGAACATTCAAACCGGGGCTAAAATTAAAACGGCAAAAATCCAGGGGAAAAGAAAAAGATTCACGGATACTTTAAAATAGATATAATTCCTGATTTGAATTGTTGACCGAAACAACTATATAATCGGGGAAACGGGGATCGATTGATTACGAACTGTGTTAATAAATTAGTAGGGGATTTTAACCGACGATCGCTTTTATATCATGGGAAACATTTTAAAATTTATGCTATATGCCGAACTGCCAACGATTAGAAATCAATTAAAGAACAATTTTTTGATCGCGTAGAGAAGAGCGGGGACGTTAAACAAAAAAATGAGGGGAAAATAAATTTAAAACCCCAAAAAAAATGGAAAAGGGAAAATTGTTTCTGTTCAAAGAACCCACAAGATGGAAAGAAACTTTTATAACCAAAATTAACAAAGTTTCGATCACGATAGAAGGAGTACCTAATCAATACCCCACGGAATGAAAAGGGATCAAATTTTGAAGAAAATTTTAAAAATTTTGGTGATTCCCCCAAAGCATTCAAGCGTTAAAGGGTTAATTTCAAAAAAACCAGGGAAAATTTTTAGTAAACGAAGGTTTATTTTTTTGATTTAAGAACGAACCCACAAAAAAAACAAAAGGGGAAACGAATACAAAAAACCGAAGGAATTACCCCAAATTGAAAAGAAGGAAAAAAGGGGGCGTACTAAACATGTATACTTTTTTTCATGGGGCCCCAAAAAAATAAGAAACTGGGTTTTTAACCGTGATTATTAAAAAAAATATTTTAAAAAAAAGTTACCTAAAAATTTTCCAACGCCCCTTAATTTGTGGCAAAGGGGTGCGGAAAACGAATTTGTTTTTAAATTTAATAGAAAAAAAAATTTTTAAAAATTTAAAATATCGTTTTAAATTTTGCCCCCCATCTTTTATCATACGTACAAAAAGAATGGTTTAAAGAGTACCCCAAGTTAAGATTTAAACGACAAATTTTAAAAGAGTTTCAAAATTTTTAGCGATGCTTTCAAATCTGGGAAAAGGTTTTTCATCGACGATTGCAGCGCAAAAACAGTTGATTTTTAAAAAAAAACGACAGAATAATAATGAGAACCCAATTGGGTTTTAGGGAGACACGTTAAACACAGTTTTGGACTTTTTGCAAAAAAAATAGCATTTAAAAATTTTAGAGAACAACTAAAGGGGGGTTTATTTTATTGAAAAATAGAGACTCGTAGAGAATTGTCTTTTTGAGAAAATGATGTTATTCCAACGGTGGGTTTCGAGAGCGAGCGCGAGCAATAAAACGAGTTTTTCATCGGGATTTTAAAAAAGGGTCAACCAAAGAAAACGTACAAGGGCTTTTTCAATTTTAGGTACCCATAGGGCGAGAAACCCTGGTTACCCAGGTTAAAATACCATAGGGTTTAAACACCCTCCCCTAGGTTACCCATTAAAAAAACCCTTACCCAAGGCCCCCCCATAGGTTACCCATAGTTGACAAAACCCTAGGTTAAAAATTACTCAAGGTTTGTTTTGTTTTTAATAAATATTATAAACTATTTATAAATAGAAGGGGAAAGAGAAAAATATTTTGAAATAGATAGAAAGTAAAAGATTTTATGAAAACTTAACCAACCTCAAAGAAAAGAAAAAAACCTAGACAAGTTTTTAAACGAGAATACAAAAATAAAAGGTATATTTACGAGTTAGATAAGAACTAAAAAAACTAATGTTTAAACTTTTAAGAACTTTTAAAAACCATGGGTTATCTAAAAATTTTTTTTTTAAGATATAATAAAAAGGAAGAAGCAAAAACTATTCGAAAACCAGATGTCACCGGGCGACGCCAATACAGTGATAATACGTTTTTGAAAAAAACCCGTCCGGTTGTAGTGGGGGAGATTCGGTTTTTTAAGAGTATGGGTTAGGATATTTTTGTCACTGAAAAGGAGAACCCCCCACGCAAAACGAAACCAAAATTAGGCTTTATTACCCAGTCTTTA
The DNA here is from genome assembly GCA_029582265.1 of Zoroaster sp. YZ-2022. NCBI lineage: Eukaryota > Metazoa > Echinodermata > Asteroidea > Forcipulatida > Zoroasteridae > Zoroaster > Zoroaster sp. YZ-2022. The sequence goes on from CM055818.1 coordinate 39,296,440, forward strand.
TAGGTTTTTTAAAGCAAATATTAATTTAGGACAAAATTTAGGGATCGATTTTAAATTGCGATGAAAAACCCCCAGATTTTGTTCATTTGCAGCTTTCTAGCGTGGTTACCACGAAAGGGGATCGCCGCCCAGCCTGTTACAGCAAAACATTAAAAAAAAAGAAGAATTTTATAGATAATAAAAATAAACCAACGAGTCGGAGAATGCGCAACCGCAAGCGCAAGCCAAAGACCCAACCCAACCAGGGCTAAAAAGAAAAAAAAAAAGTCGCGGCTGGAAAAGACTGCCGAAAATTTAAAAGAAAGAAAACTAATCCAAACCCGCAAAGGTTAAAGGGAGATTATAAAGAAAAAGACCGTCGAGCAATGGGAAAAAACTACATTGTATAGCTATTGGTTTAGCTATTGGGGGGATTTTTTTTTTTAAGGAACCGAGCGAAGCAAAACCGAATTTATAAAAGAGCCATTAAACCCGCCCGGGTTTAAAATCAAGAATTTTTTACCACCGGGGAGAACTCGTTTTGAAATGGGGAAAAAAAAGAAAAATTTATTTAACGATTAAAAAATTTCTTCGCCGATAGATCCGAAAACAAGCGATTCAGCTTTTCACAGGGGTTTTGACCCTTTTTTGTCGTTTTATACAGATGCTGGGAAAAAAAATTTTAAATGAAACCGGGGATTTAGGAAAAAATTAATAAAAAACGGTTAAAAACCCCCGCGACGATTGGGTTATCGGTGTGACGTTGGGGTTTGTTAAACAAGGGAATTTTCCAAACCCGCCTGCCGGAATAATTTTTATTTAAAATATTAAATGGGTAAACGAGAAAATTAAAATTTAAACTTATTAAGTCCAAAAGGAATACAAAGGTCTTAAGAAAAAAGAAAAAAAACCCAAGTAAATGTAAAAATTTGTTCGACGATGGGTAAAAAGCGGGGTGGCAAATTTATTTTCCCTATCCCAAAAATTCCAAGACCAACTTATCAAACAGTACGTTTGAAAAAACCAAAGGTTCATCCGGGGTTTTTTTTTCCGCACGAAAAAGTTGGGTGGTAAAGGGGCAACAGAAAGACTTTTAAAAAACGGAAACCCTCGGATGAAGCCAGAATAAAGAAAGGGAAGTTCAGATAAAAACCCCCGTTCGTTGGTAACGCGTTTGAGAAAATTTTTAAACGTTGTTAACTTCCAAAAATTTTAAAAACATCCGGGAAAAAAATTTATGTCTAGGGAAACGAACAATGAGCAAACAACATGTTGTAATACAAAGAGGTGAGGGGAATCATAGAGCGAGGGGATAGTGGAGCGATTTTAAAAAACTTGAGGAAAAATTATTTTCCCTCAATACGCAAAAAGGGGTGGGAGAAAAAAAGAGAATGGTTAAAGATTGCCCCGGGGTTAAAATCGTTAAACAAAAGACACGAGACCTTAATTTAAAACCAAAGACGCGAAAACCTTTTTGAACAAAAACCAGTCACCCCCAAGCAGGCGGTAAAAAAAATGAAAAAAAAACCCCAAAAAACAGCGGGTTTGGATTTATACGCACCCAAACTGAAAAAGGGTACGAGACGCCGCGAACTGATCCTATGGATATAAAATTTTGAAAGATAAACGATGAAAGCCGCTAATCAACCCATTTTTATTATTTTAAGAAAACCCCCTCGGGAAGAAAACAAATTTTTTCGAGATACAGAAAACCCCATTGTTAAAAAGATCGTAATTTTAATTTTTAAACGATTATAATTTTGTCGGACTGTAAACCAAGCCGGTCATTCCGTTCAAATGCTTTTTTCAAAAGGGGAAAGGATATTTTTTTAGGGCGTATATAATCGATGGCCAAAAATTCATATTATGATGTAGAGTTTTTCAACGATAAAACTTGTTTATAGTTTTCGTTTAAATTTTTGTTAAACTTGTCTTTAACGCCCTTTTTTTTTTTTATATTTTCCTCGAGATAAAAAATATCGAATACATTTTTGGTCAAACAAAAAAATTTCAGAGAAGGTTCCCGGGCTCGCTTTCATTTTTAGATCACTTTTTAATTTTCTTCAGAAAATAAAATGACCCTTTTTAATTCAAAATCGTATAAATGTTGTCTTTTTTCAATCTTTATAAAAATCCATTTTAATTTTAACAACAAATCCGATCCGGGATACCAACTCGCACCGTCGTTGTATTTTTTTAACGATTGTAATAAAAAACGAATTAAATGTTTAGATAAACAGATGCTCATTCCTTTTAAAACCCGGGGGTTTAGAACGATTTTTTGGGGATGTAATCCTATAGATCGTTATCGAAAATCCCCCCTTTCAAAATTTTTTCACGATGAGGGAAAGAATTTATTTTTTTGTTTTTTGTCGTTTAACCGCTTCAAATTTACGTTGACCCTTTTCATTTTCCAAATTTTTTCCCAAAACGAATTGTTCGAGTTTGTAAATTTTTCAAAATGCCTCGCGTCTTTTTGAGCGGGGGGTTTTAAAACAATTTCTTTATCCAACACGATTCGTCAAATTTAAACGCGGTTTCGTTGCCATAGGCTGTAAATATAATCAAATTACGATAAGAAGCACGTAATTGGTTTATCGTATAAATTTTAACCAATTTACTACGGGAGCGGGGTTTTTCGTTTAGAAACTTTATAGTCACCTCCATTCTTTTCGGACTACTAAGACTCTGGCGCAGGAAACGCGTTGTGAGAATCGTTAATTTTTGGGGTATTTAAATCAACTTAAAATACATCCTTTTATTGTTTAACCTTCCCTCGAGTTTTTATTTGTTTACTAGTCATCCATTTAAAAACCCGTCGGGGTTTACCATCGCGTAGCCGTTTAAAATTTTTCGCCCGTACGAGTAATCGATGGTTTCGTTGTCGTAGTCTTGTGAGAATTTTTTGCTTTAGCGTACGTTTTTTACCCGCCCTTTCCCCCACCTTTTCTTTAAAAAATGCGTCGACGTCCGGGAGAATTTCCCAAAATTTGTTTGAAAGTTTCAAAAAAGGGGTTCAACCCGACCCGGACTAAATTTTTTAGGGGCAAACCGTATTTTTTTGGGAAGTAGCGGGAAATTTTTTAAAACGTCCCCCAAAAGCGCTACGCAGATAGATCGTGAAATTTCCAAAATTTTTAAATCGAAGGATGAAATTCTTTGGCCGTTTTCTTTTTTAATGGGTTTGTTTAAACTGGTAAAATTTTCGAAAAGGGAAAACGTTTTTTAAAAAATTTTTGTGGGAAAACCCTTTTTTAAATCTTTTAAAATATCCTGTACTGTAAGGATAAAATTGCTTTTAAAGATTTAAATTTTTCTAAATCGGATTAAGTTTTGGGGAAAAAAATTGTTTATTTTAGAGTTTATCCAACGACGCCCAAAAAAATTGGGGCGTCGATAAACGAGTTGCCCGATTGAAAAGAAATATACTTTCGAATTGTTTTTAAAGCACGTTGATTTCCGCGTTTGACTCCGGGGCCCGCATAAGAAAGGGGGTCGGGTCAAATTTGAAAAACGACCAAAAAAATTTTACCGGGTTTTAAAAATCAGTTTTAAATTCAATAATTGCGCCCCCTCATACTTTCCGGTGATGTGGCAAGATCGCGTACCTTGTTGTCAAAAAAAATTTTTTTTCGCATATCCAAACACCCACAGAGTTGTCCCCATCTTCTTTAAATTTTTAATTTTGAGGATTTTTATCTCGTTGATGTTTTTTTTTCTTTTCTAACGTTTAAAAAAAGTTTCCGCATCTTTCCCGGAACGGTGGGATCGTAGTTTTACCATCGCAACGAACGACGACGAACGAATAACCCAAAAGATGGTTCTTTTTGTTTTTCAGTATTAGTATATTTTAAAGTCGACTTTTAATAATACTTTCAAAGTCGGGGAATGAAAGGAACTTCATTTGGTTTTAAAATTTAACCTTATCGTTTTATTCTTTTTCCCGGGATCGATTTTCGTCGGTCTGCGTTTTTCCCCCCCATTTTTACGTGATTTTCGAATACGCTTTTTTAAAACCCCAAACATCTCAAACAAAAAAGCTTACGTTCTTTGGGCTCTGATCGTAAAGAATTTATTCACGCTTTATATAAACGTAGGAGATTAGCTTTCGTTAATTAATAAAATTTAAAACGATCCAGTTTTGGGGGGATCGCATTTTAAACCATTATCGATTTTGATTCGCAACCAAAAAAAGACGCCTTTTTTTTTTCACGCTTTAAATTTGATTGATCGGGGTTGGGGACATTATTAAAATTTAAACCGTCCTTTTTCGGATATTTGACATTCATCATTCTTTTGGGAAAACGAGGCGCAAAGCCCATCGCAAAAAAATGTCGTTGTTTTTTCGTTGATGCAGAATGAGTCGCAAGTCGATATAAGAACCCCTTTGGGTTTATATTCGGATGGCGATATTCGTCCATACGATCTACCCCCATCCGTCCCTTGAGTCCATTTTAAAGCCCCTTGAATTTTTAAAACAGAAGAGGATTTTTATGTCATCAAATTAAAAACAAGCTTATTATTTGAAACCCCAAAAGACGTGCTACACAATTTGCGATAAAAATTAAACCGGGCCGGAAATCAAAACCATTTTTTTTTGGTTTCCCTCAAAAAAAAACCAACCACCATTTTTGTTTCCGTAAAATTATTTTAATTAACCAACCTGTTTTCGTCCAAAACCTTTTAAAAGGGCGATGAACCTGATTTCCCGCGCCGCGTTTGGCAGTCAAACAACCGCTTAGCCTCTTCCAAAAATTTAAATTTTTTTAAGGTTTTTTTTTTGTTTTTTTAAAAAATTTTCACCGGTTGTAATCTGGTTTATATTTATTTTTGTTGTTTTCACAAAATTATCGACCAATGTTCTCGGAAACCTTTTTAATTTGGGAATTATTTTGATAAATATTTTGTTGTCACTTTTTTTATTAAACAGATAATATTTTTTAATTATTTAATTTTTAATAAGATTTTTAAAAATTTCTAATTTTAAAAATATTTTTTTAAATTTTTTCAATTTTATCAGTAAGATTTTTTTATACGCTTAAAACCCCTGGACGTTATGACGTCACCCTTTTTTATCAACAGCCCATTTTTGATTTTTTTAAAAATTAAAAAAGATTTAGGAATTTTAAAATCTTTTTGTAGGGAGCCAGAACCCCATCTAACTACCTAGGGTTGTTTTTTTGATGCCTGGCGCACCATGGGGGAAGAAAAAAAGACTGAACCCCAAAAACAAACATTCACCCGGTTTAAAAAAAACCCCCCCCGGGGTGGCGTTTCAAAAACCCGGCTGGGTGTTTTTTGTTATTATATTATGTCATCCATTCAAACATGTCATATTGTTCCCTGTTCTTGTCTGACCACTCTCCGGTGACCCTTGTTATTAAACCCTCCCAAAATCGGAAGGTAGCGCCTATTGCATTTTAATAACTTCTACTTGAAGATAAATATTATCGCAATATCATAACGCAATTTGGACAGATTGAAAGCGAAAAGGATTTCCCCTAGTCTCGCTTCTGGTGGACTTCGGAAGTCGACATTAAATCTTTAAGTCAAAATGTACGGCCCAAAATCGCCAAAGAAAAACGAAAGCTTTTCTAGAAATAAACAACAAAATTGATGAACTTCAGTCTGCGCCAGACTTAACGCCTCAAACTAGAGATACCCTTGCCGAACAAAGAAACACTTAAATTATCTTCTCAAAACTGAAGCACGGGGCGCTCCTGCAGATCTCGTTTTAAACATACAAATGAGACTGCCCTGTGCTCCACTTATTTCTTCAATCTTGAGAAATCAAACCCTCCAAACATATCTCTCATATCCGTCTCCTTCTGGTCTTGTCTCCGAAGACCCAGGTGATATAAAGCGCATATCCGCGACTTTTATAAACACTTTACAGCCGAGTTCCAACTGACGAGAGTGCCCTCGGTTATTTATTAACAGATATAACTAAACTAGACTTCAATGATGCAGAGGACCTTAAAGTCCTCTGTCTCGAAGAACTTAACTTCGCTGTCAAGCAACTTGGCAAACAAATCGCCTGGCTTGATGGACTCACATCCGAATTTTTCTCATCCTTCTTGCCTATATTAAAAGATGACTTTCTTTCAGTTCTGCAATCTTCTGTGTGTTCTGGTCGTTACCCATTCTTTCGTAGAGCTGTCATCACCTTCCCTAAGAAGGGAGACTTGCCGACATCGCAAATTGGCGCCCTGTCTCCCTTCAAACACTGATTATAAAAATTTTGCTGTTGTTTGCCAACAGGCTGAAATAATCCATTGGCAGCGTCATCAAAGAAGACGCATTATTGCGTCCCAGGACGTTCAATTTATGACAACATTAATCTATTCTGAGACATAATTTTCACTCTAACTGAAATGATGTTCCTCAGCCGTGATCAACCTTGACCAGAAGAAAGCCTTCTGATAATGTTGATCAGGGCTATCTTTTAATACAATGAGAGCCATGGGCTTCGGTGCTCGTTTTATTTCTTATCTACAAATCTTGTACGGTGGTGCTGAGAGCCTTGTAAAGTTTTGGTTCTTACTGTCCCCTTTTCCTTTGAAAAGGGATACGACAGGGATGCCCACTCGGCCTACTTTATACAATCGCTATTGAGCCTTTACTCAATAAATTAAGAACAAAATTAACTAATATAGTTTTCACCTTCCGAGCCCCTGAATTTTCGTGCGCCGTGTCGGCATACGCAGACGACGTGTCCATATTCGTCACCCGATTCGGGCTTCAAAGAGGTAGAAGAGGCGTATAGCCTCTTCAGTCGGGCCTCTGCTGCAGAAGTTGCAAATACACAAAAAGTCCCAGGGTCTGTGGGCTGGCTCCTGGACCGGACGAAACGACCAAACCACTTAATTTCTCTTGGAATAGTGAGGGGCTTCCACTTTACTAAGGGGTTCACTTAGGAAACACAAACAATTACGTTAAACAAAACTGGGAGAAATGTAAAGACAAATTAAATAAAACTCTCTCTTCTTGGTCTAGACTTTCCAGCTTCACTTCTCATTCAAGGGCAAAATTATCATAGCCAATTAGGCTCGCCGCTTCTAAAATCTTTCCACTGTTATGGCTGTTCTCTCCCCGGGAAAAATGTCCTAAGTGAACTCCAGAACATTCTTGTGGGCGATTTCGTCTGGTCCAATAAACGACACTACTTAAAAAAACATGTTCTCTTTCAAAAACCCGACAGGGGGAATGGGTCTTGCACATGCCTCCCAAGCACGCATTCCCCACTTCTTACCGATTCACCACCATCCAGCGTTTTCTTAACCTATGCTCCCCATCCCGCCTTTTTTCTCGTCAGTCATTTTCTCAAACAATATAAAAAACTTGGCTTGATTACCAGCTCTTCCTTTCAAAACTTGATCCTAAATGTTATACTCAGTCTGCCCTGTTTATTACAATTGAGATCTTGCGTGCATTTGACGGTGTCCGGAGCTCGCATCGAAACCGCAACCAGTCTCTATCAACCATGTCCTAATTTACCTCCTTAAATGGGCTAATTTGCTTAGTTTTACAGCTGATGGTGATGGTTTCCTCCTATGCGGCTTAAGGTGGCGTGCGGGATCAAACTCGTTCGTCATCTCCTGGATTTCAACACCGGCCCGATTTGGATCGACTCCCGAAACTTTCCACGCTATTTTCAAGGACTTCGTACTCCCTCTCTTCGTCTTCTACAATCCGACCTTCGGCGTCAACATTTGACATTAATCCAAAACTTTCCTCTGCTTCTCCACGAAGAGGGATGTCGTCTGCCATTTTCTCAACTTCAAAATATCTCCTTTCGTCCTGACTCTCCGGTCACGTCTTCAATTTACCTCTGACTGAAAATGGACTCTCCGCACCATCCAAAAATCTCTACGTCATTTTCAACAAAGAAATCAATTCTGATTCTTCACTCTTCGTCTACACACTGGAAAAATATTGGCTTTCTGGACTCCTTCAGCACTAAACTTCAATGGAAACAAATCTACTAACTACCAACTTCTAAAAGGAGGGTGGTGTACAGTTTAAACTGTTTCATAATTTTCTACCCTCCCTTGCCGTCCTCCATCATCTAAATCCAGACATCTCTTCTTACTGCGGATGGTGCGGAGAGAAGGAGGTCTAGATCCATTATCTATTTATTATGTGCCCAACAATACAGCCCGCCCTCCAGTCTTCTACATTCACTCATCAACCGTCTTCTGCCGTCTCTTCAACTCCAACTTTGACATCTACCAGGCACTGATTCCGCACACGCTAAAGGTCGCAGCAGGGAGGCAGTTCGCCTTGCCAATTTCCTCATCATCAGTTGTAAAAACATAATTTACTATTTATATAGACATCCTGTTTTTCTGACCTCTCTATCATCTGGCAGCATCGGCTGAAAAATAAAATCCTCCTTGAATTTACCTTATTATAATTTATGCAACGACCTTAAAAGGCACCTGCAATAGGTTTTTATTGATTTAAACAATAAAGTATATGTTAATGTATTAACAATAAACAAATTGTTTGAGTGATTATTTGTCAGGGATTTATATGTTTAAAAAACAATATGATAGTTGTTTGGAGGTGACTCCGCCCATCCCTTTTTGGTGACGTCATTCGAGTGAAGGATTCGCCGCTGATGGAACATCGACCCCCTCGACGCCCTCGAGAATTGCTGTGTTTACACACGTGTGGTTTGGTTTGTTATAAAAAGGCATTTTTCCGGCATTTCCCAGCAATGCCGACCAGGTGTATTGCTGCTGGATGCAACAAAACAACTAAAGATGGGGTCAACCTGCATCTGTTTCCAGCTGATCCCAAATATAGGCGGTTATGGGCAGCGAAAGTCAGGATAACGAGGGCAAAGTGGTCCTGTCCGACGTCGTTTTCAGCGCTATGCAGTGACGCTATGCAGTTTTCGTAGCACTAGCGGCATTGCTGCACCTATATCGTGAAAACTTTGCATGCTTCCCTTGGGCCTTGTTTTACGTTGTCGTTTCATCTGAAACTAGGTTACAGGTTAGGTACACATTTTGTAAGTATGTGTGCTGGCAGTTCATGACAGACTTGACAGTTGTGTATAGATCTATAGTGCAATGACCAATGTGTCATTCTGTCAGGTTTGTCAGAGATTAATTACATAATTAATTGATTCGCTTTCTTTGCACTAGCATGACTAGTAGTAGTACAGTAGTCATATATATAATTCTTCATATTGCTTTTTATTCATTTAAAATATGGAAATGGTTTGAGGCTTGATTGAGGTTTCTCATTGTCGTACTCTCGGATTCGGTTACTCGGATCTGGTGACGCATCGTACCGATCAGGTACCCAGACGTAATGTATGGGGCCAGACTACATTTTCTCTTCAAATATCACCGCCTCGAATGACGTCACGAACAGCGCCACCATGTGTCATTGTAAAGGGGGGGCCTATTCTAAAGTCGTAAATACAATAAAACCACTATTTCTGTAACCTTAGTTACTTGTTTATTCACATTCCACTCATAAAAATGTATATATTTATGACAAAAGCTACATTTGGACAAAATACCAGTGCCAGGTGCCTTTAATACTTTTTCTTAAAAATGGTCCTGCAATAATGCCCTTTACTTTTTGATAATGATATTTTGACATGGTTGATCTAATCCTACTGTCTGACCCTCTCGGTCCACCTTTCCCCTTTCGACCCACCTTGTGAACAGCTACTCCAATCTCTCTCTGATTGGAGGCAAGGCGTATGCTACTGTTCATGAGTGGGGTCCTCTCTGCTCTTTTTTCTTTTTCTTTTCTTTCTTTAGGAGCCGCTGGAGTGGGTTTACTTTTAAGACCCACACCAGTAATGCCAGTGGCTCCCCACCCCTGGGGTTCCTTGGGGAGTCTGCTTGCACCATGGTGCTTGTAGTTTTCCTTTTAGAGGAGCCCTTTCCTTTTTTCTTCCTTTCTTCTACTCAACCTTTTGTTTATTGTCGATTGTTATTATAATTTATAAATGTATTATTGTTCTTCATTTACAAATGTTTCCTTGTTGTTACTTTTGTTAACAATATAAACCTAGTTTAGTTATTGTTACAGTTATATTGTAAACTACTAATTTTGGTAAAACATTGTTTACTATTCTTTTATTTGTACATTTTGTATTGTTGTTTTTGTCTTCTTCTTCTTCTTCTTCTTCTTCTTCTTCTTCTTCTTCTTCTTCTTCTTCTTCTTCTTCTTCTTCTTCTTCTTCTTCTTCTTCTTCTTCTTCTTCTTCTTCTTCTTCTTCTTCTTCTTCTTCTTCTTCTTCTTCTTCTTCTTCTTCTTCTTCTTCTTCTTCTTCTTCTTCTCTCCAACATGTTTCATAATTGATGTTGTATTGTCTAAGAAATCTCCTTTTCATTTTGTTAAAACATTTATATAGTTAAATTGTCGCTGTTGTTTAACTGCTTCAAAGAAGTATTTGGAAGGTTTTTCACCGTTTATTTGTTTATTTGTATGGAGTTGGAGTTTTGTTTTTTCCCATTCTTTTTCTTCAAATGCTTTTAATTTTTTTTCAATATCGTCTAGTTCGGGCTTATTTGTAATATCAGGATTACTGACAAGAAATTCGTATTTTTCATCTAGTTGATACTTTTCCTTCTGACGTTCAAAATATTTTGCCTTCTCCCCTGCTTTCATAATTTCTTTAAGTCGATTCTTTCCAAGATCCCACCACTCCATAATATCTTTCCACTTAGTTTTTTGTGTTTTCCAAAACTTCCAAAACCACTGTATTTTTTGTTTACAAATTTCATCTGTCAGCAGGTCTTTTCCACATATCCACCTTCCAGGTCCTTCTTTTATTAGAAAATTTTCAATTCGAACAATAATTGTATTATGATCGGATAAGCTGGTTGGTTCAACTGATATTTGTTTTATTTTTGGTGCAATGTTTTCGGATGCCAGAATGTAATCAATTCGACTTTTTTTCCTTAGGCCTTTATGATAAAAAGTACTTTGTGTAGTTTCATGGAAGGTTTTCCCTAGATCAATTAAGCCGTATGACTGTATAAAATTAAGTAAAACATTTCTACTGCTGTCACTTATTTCTGTATTGTCAATTTGACAGTTAAGATCACCGGCTATAATACAATTATCATTTAATTGATTTTTATGAAGAGGCTTCTTTCGACAATCAAGTTTGGCGCATACACTGAGAAGAGAGAAATTGTGTTTTCGTGAATATGGATGTCCCCTTTGACCCACCTTCCATTTTTATCACCCTGATAGTTAGTTAATGATATACCACTTTTGTTCGACGTTAATAGTGCCACACCTCGACTATTTGTCGTGCCGTGGCTAAAATAAATGTCCCCTCCCCATTGTTGTCGCCAAACCATCTCATCAGCCTCTACACTGTGGGTCTCCTGAAGGCATATCACAGCAATTTTCTTTCTTGCTAGGTAATTAAACAGTAAATCTCTTTTATGATAGTCTCTCAAACCGTTAACATTAAGTGAGGCTATTGCGCATGCCATCAGGAGAATCACACTGAAGTATAACATTATACGTTGGTGGAGTTTAATATTTGCAAACAATTAATTAAATATCTCTCGCGTCTTCCTCTTCCTCTTCCTTTTGTTGTGTTCGGCGGTTTAGCAGGATACGGGTTTCTTCTCGACTGGGCCATAGCCCTGCCCCTCTTTTCTTTCTAAAACGCTGTACCCCATTGTCTGTTATAGGGAACCAAATCTTCTTCTTCTCCTCCTCCTCCTCCCTCCTCCTCCTCCTCCTCCTCCTCCTCCTCCTCCTCCTCCTCCTCCTCCTCCTCCTCCTCCTCCTCCTCCTCCTCCTCCTCCTCCTCCTCCTCCTCCTCCTCCTCCTCCTCCTCCTCCTCCTCCTCCTCCTCCTCCTCCTCCTCCTCCTCCTCCTCCTCCTCCTCCTCCTCCTCCTCCTCCTCCTCCTCCTCCTCCCTCCTCCTCGTCCTCCTCCTCCTCCTCCTCCTTCTTCTTCTTCTTCTTCTTCTTCTTCTTCTTCTTCTTCTTCTTCTTCTTCTTCTTCTTCTTCTTCTTCTTCTTCTTCTTCTTCTTCTTCTTCTTCTTCTTCTTCTTCTTCTTCTTCTTCTTCTTCTTCTTCTTCTTCTTCTTCTTCTTCTTCTTCTTCTTCTTCTTCTTCTTCTTCTTCTTCTTCTTCTTCTTCTTCTTCTTCAGTCAAGCATCACCGATTCAAAGGGGTCAGCCAAGCGTGAGCACAGCTGGTCCTGCGAAACCCATTGTTCAGGGCAGTGAGCCTTTTTACGTCACCAGGAACAATGGCGTCTCTTTCAATGCTGCTGGGTGCACCCCACTAAATAAACTCCCATAGTAAACAGTGCTAAATACAAAATATTCAAAAATCATTAAAAAATACTTAGAAGTCCCACAGTTTTTAAAACCAAAAGAAAAAATATTAATCGATATATAACCTTTTATTTTCTTCTCTATTTACTGTCTAAAGTCCAGGTTTCCAGGGAGTTATTCTCATCCCAATGAAAACCACCCTCTACAGTAGTGAAAACGTCCACACTGAAAAAGCAGCCATTTTGGAAAAAGGCCTACGCTTGAAATCAAATTAGGACCACTTTTTCAGGGCCTAGTGTGTCCAAAATACTCACAGTTGGAGCCAAGGACCCCAGGTTATGATAGTGGGCCATTTTACACAATCCATCAAATGAATGGGCCTCAAATCTTTGTTTTTCAGAAAAATTTGAGGGCATACACTTTATGATAAATAGCTCGGCGCATGAATTCCTCACTATTTAGTGGGTGCACCCTTTAAAGAGATGATTTTTTTCAATTCGACTTGGGAACACACTAAGGACATCCAGTATATTGCAGAGGTCATGTTTCTGAAAAAAAATTGAAAAATATTACTCCACTGCAAAATGACAGCTTTAAACATACTCGGTTCGTCTATGATGTTTCTGTGCAGTTTGCAATGGATAACCATGCATTGTGTATGCATTATTGTATTTCTTGGGTGCAATGTTTTTCTTTAAAAATTACTTTAAATAACAATTAGTTTCCTCCTTGAATATTTAAACAATATCTGAGATATTATCTAAAGGCAATTTCAGAAAGTTTTACAAAATTTACCTTATTAGGGGCGGATCCAGGTTGACAGAAAATGGGGCCTCATACACAATGAATCATACGCTGAGGGGGCAAATCACGAGCCTTTCTTCACATGATGTGCTGAGAAGAAAATGTAAAATGTAAATTGTTTCATGGTAAACATACCACAAAGAGAAAGAAACATCCCCAACCCTGCATACATCCCCCATGTATATACAGGTCCTTGCAAAGAGAGTTGATAGGTGATGGAGAGGGGGCAGGGAATGGTACAATCAGTTGTACACAATTTCAAAACCTTCATTATTAATGCATGCATTCCTGAACCAGTACTATTTTAGAAACAACTACTTGTAATAGTTTTGTGAATTTTACTAATGCAACACACATGTAACACTAATTAAAGACAACAAATAACAACCAACTTCCAATGATAATGCACAATTTCAATAGCCGAAAAGAGCACATGCAGACTATGGTATTAATTTCACAATTCCACATACCTTTTTGTTGTAACAGTACTGTATTCATCCAATAAAGACCTGAAATACAAGGATATTGAATGGGAAAATTTAATGTGTACAGATTTTTCATTTATTATCAGCCTTACTGATACTGTAAACAAAAGCACACGTTTAAATCCCACCATCAAAACAAACCATGGACGACGCCATTTTGAATCTATAGGGTGCACCCCACTAAATAAACTCCCATAGTAAACAGTGCTAAATACAACATATTCAAAAATCATTAAAAAATACTTAGAAGTCCCACAGTTTTTAAAACCAAAAGAAAAAATATTAATCGATATATAACCTTTTATTTTCTTCTCTATTTACTGTCTAAAGTCCAGGTTTCCAGGGAGTTATTCTCATCCCAATGAAAACCACCTTTACAGTAGTGAAAATGTCCACACTGAAAAGCAGCCATTTTGGAAAAAGGCCTTACGCTTGAAATCAAATTAGGACCACTTTTTCAGGGCCTAGTGTATCCAAAATACTCACAGTTGGAAGTCAAGGACCCCAGGTTATGATAGTGGGCCATTTTTACACAATCCATCAAATGAATGGGCCTCAAATCTTTGTTTTCAGAAAAATTTGAGGGCATACACTTTATGATAAATAGCTCGGCGCATGAATTCTCACTATTTAGTGGGGTGCACCCTGCTGACAAGGTATCCGTACAAACATACATAGACGCATTTACTGCACATATACCCCCGGACTCGCGGCGGAGATGCGAATGAGATAAGACGTGCTTTTATGAGCGGCCATCTTGCCATTCCGAAAATCTTTTCCTTTAGGCAAAAGAAGAGGTGAGACCTACTCCTTTCTTTTCATAAGTACTAGGGTCAATTTTATTTTGCCTTTTCATTTTTTCAGTCTAGTTTTTTCTTAGGGGACCTCGGATTTCTTCGGACCAAATATGTCCGATGAATCTGAGGATGATATGACATGGGATAGTTTATCACAAGAACAATTATCTAACCGGAAAAGAAACAGACAAATAAGTAACCAACCAAGATCTACTCTAGAAAGACTAATTAGCCAGGCACAAGAACAAGATGATGAAGAAGACACAGAATACACAAAGATTTCTCGAAAGCGAACAAAATCATTCCAAAATAAGAGTAGCTCCTCTAGTGACTCTGATAGTGGTGCAAGACAACAAAAAGAAGAAACCTTAGCACTTATGAATCACAAGTAAACCCTACTCTAGTAATAATAAACTCACCAGATGTAAAACTTGCACAAATTAATCCAATAAAAATAGCTAAAGCTCTTAACTCAATAGGACAAGATTACATAAAAAATGTTTCTAAAACCAACCAAGGAGGTATTAGTGTCAGATGCTATACTTCAGCTCAAGCAAACAAACTAAAAGGAATCAGTCAATTAGGGCAATGGGCCGTGGTCACAGAATACGCTAAATCAGAAATACAAAGCAAAGGCGTCATTTCAGGAATTCCATCGGAAATTTCAGATAAAGAAATACAAACGGAATGTAAAAGATTTGGGGTTACAGATGTGCGCAGACTCATGTATAAAAGAAACGGACAAACAGGGAAAACTTCATCAGTATGTCTCACATTTAACACCCCTCATATGCCTACACACATCCAACTGGGTTATGAATCATTCACAGTAAAACCGTACATTCCACCAGTTATACGCTGTTTTAACTGTCAACGACTAGGCCACACAGCAAACAATTGCCGAAGCAAGACGAGGTGTGTCCGATGTAGTGGCTATCATACATACGACCAGTGTACTCAAAAAGAACAAATCAAATGTAGCAGGTGTGGTGGGAATCACTCCTCTGCCTATGCTGGGTGTAACTCCTATAAGGAAGAAAAGAAAATTCAGGAATTTAGAGTTACATATAA
This sequence comes from Zoroaster sp. YZ-2022, assembly GCA_029582265.1. Lineage (NCBI taxonomy): Eukaryota > Metazoa > Echinodermata > Asteroidea > Forcipulatida > Zoroasteridae > Zoroaster > Zoroaster sp. YZ-2022. The sequence goes on from CM055818.1 coordinate 39,311,857, forward strand.
TATCTCATATGCGGAAGCAGCAAAGACGGTTAGAACCAACATCACAATCCAAACAGATAAATATACTGACACACCTAACCCAAAACCAAAACCAGCATGGATAAATATGCAAACCCAACAAAATTCAGAACCTACACAAATTAAACCCACAGCTGCCAGCCGTAAGGAGGCATCCACCCAAACAGAGGAAGCGATTGGATGCCAAACAGAACCTAACCCACAATACTTAATAAATCAGTCATTAATATAATTAATTATAGGAGCGTTGCAAATATGGGAAAGTACTAAAAATAAAGAAAAGAGAGAAACAGAAATTCAATCTCTAGCTGAACACATACTCCATAGCACTGAAGTTGAAAAACCCAGAGAAAAAAGTCAAAAAATCAGTAAGTCACGTAATACATCACAATCACCAAACAGACCAACGAAACAAGATACACAAAGAAAGAGATCACAATCACCAAACAGACCTACGAAACAAGAAACACAAAGTAAGACATCACAATCAAAACCTAAACAAAGAGAAATGGCCATGGAAACTGGGGCATTCAGTTCATCAAATCATACGGCATATAATGGAAAAACAAAAGGGAAAAATAACTCAACGCAATGATGCTCATTATTTTACTAATGGCCACTATATTACAATGGAATGCACAATCAATAATCGCACATGGTAATGAACTTAAAAATGCTCTTAACAACTGGGATAAAAAAACAGATATTATATGTATACAAGAGACCTGGCTGAAAGAGGGGGAAAAATTCAACCTTCCTGGTTATAATATACACAGAAATGATAGAAATGATTCAAAGAGCTCTGGTGGAGGATGTGCTATATTCACAAAAAAGGGCATCCCCGTAAATTATATTATAGATAATGACAAGTGTGTTCAGTTCCAAATAGTTGAAGTTTATAATACTGATAAAAATAAAATTAACATTATAAATGCTTATAATCCTTGTCTTAATATTAAGGACAATTACCTTACTGAGATTGAACAACACATTAACAAAAATACTATAATATGTGGAGACTTCAATAGTCACAACTCCCTATGGGGAAGCAAAAACACTGATAACAATGGGCGCACCATACAAAATTTAATAGATAAACATAATTTAGTTTGTATCAATAATGGTGAAGGCACTAGAATTAATATTTCTCAAGGTACCACTTCATGTATAGATATTACTCTGGCCTCCAGAAAACTAGCAGCCAAATGTAACTGGTCCATAATAGAAGACACATGGGGCAGTGATCATCATCCCATCCTGATGGAAATCAACCAGAAATGCTACTTTACTTCTTTTAAACCTATCCCACAATGGTCTATCAAAAAAGCTAATTGGGACAAATTCCAAACTGCCTGTAACGAATATATTACTGAACCCAATAAATCTAATAATAGCGAAGATGCTTATAATATATATATTAATCAACTAACTAATGCTATAGACTCCTCCATACCAAAAACAACTTCCCACAAAACTACCAAATCTAGTACATCATGGTGGAATGATGATTGTAAAAAAGCTATTACCAACAGGAAAAAAGCACTGAAAACCCTGAAAAAAACCTGGCACCCTGATGATCTTATTAAATATAAACGGGCAAGTGCCATAGCACGGAGAACTATCAAAACAGCCAAAAAAGAAGATTGGAAACATTTCTGTAGTACTTTAAATCACCAAACTCCTTCAAAAAAAATCTGGGATAAAATTAAACGCATCAATAAAACTTACTCCAGACCTAACATACCCATACTTAAAGAGAAAAACAAAGTCTACATTACAGACCAAGAAAAAGCTGATTTACTAGTAGATAACTATGCTAACATAAGCAATAATAAAAATTATACTCATACCTTTTTAGAAAATAAAAAACAAATTGAAGATAACTGTTTTCTCATTAATAATAACGACTGCATCATCAATGAACCTTTCAAAATTTCAGAAATAGAAGAAGCTATAAACACTGCTAAATGTACCTCTCCTGGAAAAGATGGTATTAGTAATGACATAATTAAGCACATTCCTTTGAAAGCTAAAGAATTTTATTAATTATCTTTAATATGATTTGGTATACCTCACAATGCCCTAGTAAATGGAAGGAAGCTATTCTTATTCCTATAATCAAGCAGGGGAAAAATCCCCAAGAACCTCAATCGTACAGACCAATAGCCCTTACATCCACTTTCTGCAAAATTATGGAGCGTATGATCAACAACAGACTCAACTGGTACCTTGAGAAATACAAATTATTGAGTAACCATCAATGTGGTTTCCGCAAGGGTCGTAGTACGAAGGACCACATTATTCATATGGAATCTTCCGTCAATAAAGGTTTTGCCAATAAGGAAAGTACATTAGCTGTTTTCCTGGATCTAGAAAAGGCTTATGATATGTTGTGGCCTACAGCTATCATTATCAAATTACAGACGATGGGAATTTGTGGCCGAATTACACAGTGGATTCATAATTTTCTCTCCAACAGAAAAATTCAAGTTAAAATTAATAGTACCTTTTCAAACTTATGCAATATTGAAAATGGAATACCTCAAGGGAGTGTCATCAGTCCCACCCTGTTCAATATTGCAGTTAACGACCTTGCTGAAGTCACCTATGGAATAAATATCTCCCAATATGCAGATGATATAGCTATATGGAAATCTAATAGAAATACCAACTTTCTTATGAGGAAAATACAACAAAATTTAAATGACATTTATAAATGGTGCGAAAAATGGGGTTTCAAAATTTCTACGCCTAAGACAATTGCTGTTCTTTTTACCAATAAAAAGAACTTTACTACTAAACTTAATATTAATAATGTCAATATTAACTTTCATTCATCAGCTAAATTTCTCGGAATAATTTTTGACAAAAAACTTAATTGGAAAGATCACATCAATTATATAGTTAAAAGATGTAAAAATAGACTCAACCTTCTCAGATGCATAAGTGGTACCGATTGGGGTGCAGACTGTAGCACGCTCTTTCAACTATATAAAACTCTAATCAAACCTATTATAGAATACGGATGTGAGGCTTTTAATTCTGCAGCCTCTACTCATAAACAAAAACTGGACTGCATTCAATATCAAGCATTAAAAATTTGTACTGGAGCACTTTATGGAACGGCTCTTAATAAATTACAAATAGAGTGTGGTGATCCACCTCTTCAACTAAGACGTAATTTCCTTTGTAATTTTTATGGCATCAAATTAAATATGCACTTATCCCACCCAAACAATTACCTTCAACTTGACTGTTGGCAGAAAGAATATTATGCTGAGAAGTGGAATAATGATCTATATCATACCCCTTTTGAAGCAAGATGGCATCAAGAACAAGTAAATATCTTTCCCCTGCACAATCCTTTTCCCTATTGGCATTATAGCAAACCAAACATTTCCACAGAAATCTACAATCACACTCAATATATAACTGATAAAAATGAAAAGGGACTAATTGCCACAGAAATAATACGCACTACTTGGAAAAACGCACTTCATATTTACACAGATGGTTCACTTAACCCTGAAACCAATACAACCGGATGCAGTTTATATATGCCACAACTCAATTATTCTAAAAGCATTAGATTAAACAATGAAATTTCTATCTTCACGGCTGAGCTATTTGCTATTCTAATAGCAGTAGCATGGATTGAAGAAGTCCAACCTATTCATACTTGTATTTTTTCTGATTGCCTTAGTGCAATACAGGCAATTTCGCAACCTTTTCCTAACAATAAAATTATATGTGATATTCGCCACACTATCATCAGTATTAAAAATCAAAATAATAATGTTATATTTGAATGGATTCCTGGTCACTGCGGAATAAAAGGCAATGAAAAAGCTGACCAAATCGCAAAAAAAGCTACACAAAAATGTAGCATTGACATTAAATTACCACTTACTACCACAGAAATTAAACACGAGCTTAAAAATAATCTTAAAGATCAATGGCAATTAGAATGGAAGGAATCTAAATCTTCAGGACTTCAAATGATCCAACCTTCTGTTTCATTTCACTTGAACAGTTGGAACCTTCCACGCTGGCAGGAAACTATCATCCATAGACTTAGACTGGACATGTACAATAAACTTAACAATTTTAAACATAAAATAGGACATCATCCTAACGGAATGTGTGATACGTGTAATGTTTATGATAATGTAAATCACCTGTTTACTTCATGTATAAAATATACCAATAATAGACATAAACTAGACATTAGGTGTTTGTCCTATGGACGAACACAAAGCTGTTCCGTTGTTGTTGGACTATGATTATGACGCGACCCTCAACCTAAGTTGTAGGCCTAACCCTGATCTTGACATTGACCATTGGGTTTCAGGCCTTAAAGATGCATTGGCCGATTTTAGGTCGATTTGACGGTCAAAAATTAATTTAAATGTTAAATTGCTATTTTTAGGGATTAGGAAAAGTTATTAGCTTTCATTTGATACCTTGAACGAAAAAAATCCGTCGAGGATTAGTGAGAATAAATTAAAAACGAAAATTAATAAAAGGCTGAATTTCCCTCTTGAAAATTAGAGTCTAGTTACGCCACTGAAAGACTATAATTATAAAGTATTGTTTGTAGTTAGGGATGTTGGAGGTATTGGAGTGTGATGGCCGAGCAGTCTAGTGTTGTCAGAGTATGGGTTCGTTCCCGGTCATGGTACTTGTTTGTGCGCAATGTGCCATATGATTAAAACATTAAAACATAAAATATTATTTGGTGTCCTGATTCATAATTATTTGTTCACTATTTGAGGCCAACAAGTTAATCACAGGTTCACTCTGCAGCTTCCGTGTACAAACGAATGCTTAAATAAAAAATGTCTATATTTACTGCATTGACATATTTTGGGGGATTTGGTACATTATAAAAACTGTTTGGGATCATTAACATCCGTAGGATTACAATTAATTGGTTTAAAAGGAGCCTCTTGTAACGGTGCTGCACGCTATTTGCGCTACAAACCTCAAAATCTTGATAGTTAATGATTGTCACAAGAGGGCGGCATACTACTTAACCCTTTGTTTATCATCACTAAAGCTCTTGATCAATTTTTTTTTACCGGTGTTTGTCCTCCGGACGAACACAAAGCTGTTCCGTTCTTGTTGGACTATGAATGTTATGATGCGACCCCCAACCTAAGTTATAGGCCTAACCCTGATCTTGAAATTGACGATTGGGTTGAGACCTTAAAGATGCAGTACCCGAATTTAGGTCGATGTGACGGTCTAAAATGAAATGTGACTTAGACCATTTACAAATAAATACAAGAGAAACTATTATTTCATGTACAATCATGAGTTAAACTCTTTATTCATGAAACTCAAATCAATCATGACATCAACTTCAAATATATTCTTGATAAAGATTCATCTCCAATGGTATTTTCCATAACTTTAAAAACTTTGAAAACCAGCATTTTATGTGTTTTTCCCCAGAAATCGATATAAAAAATCTTGTCACAGGTCATGGAATTGTAGTGTTTGTTTTGGATTAACTCAGTGACTGGAAATAATTTCCCACATGATAAGGTCATATTACCGTTTCTGCTATATAAAGAAGCCAGTAATTTGCAGTCATCTTTAAATGATGGATAATGATTCCATACCCTGCTGAAAGTCTGCTCTGATCATGACGATACTTCCCTTTAATAACTATACTTACTCGTTCGTAAGAAATTGTGTTATTTTTATGCATATGCATAATAGTGCCGATGATGTTGGTTCCAGTGTTAGTTGACATGTTATCGCAAAATAAATAAAATTAAAAAGTACAACATTGTTGCTGTCTCTTCTTGTTTTCTGCTGTAAGACATTTAAGTTTGATAAAAACTCTTTCTGGGATGGGCACTTTTAATAAAGAAGAGTAAAATTTCAAGATTTTTTTTCAAACTGCAAACGGATGTAAATAAAAGTTTTCACTGATGTGATCAGATTAAACTGTACAGTTATCTTGTACACCACAATGTCCTGTAAGGAGATGACAAAAATAGTTCCTTCTTTATTGAAATGTGCCAATTATCCTAAGAAATTATTTTCATTTAGGAAAGTTATTTTTTGTCAATACCAGGTTTGTTCCAGCCCTTTGCTTCCCTTAAAACAGCAGCTTCCACCTTCTATATGTCTTCTTATGAAGTCCCTGGTTCATCAGGTCGCTTCCGCTGGGGACTTTCAACGACTGGAGGTTGAACCTGCAGTAGAAATTATTGGAAAATAATAGATTTAGTATTATGTTTTTAATGAACAAATTGTACCACAAACATTTTTCACAAATAGATGTTTATCTGCAAATCTTTACTTTGAAGAACACAGACCAATTCTTGCTTGTTTTACCATGGGGATGATTTTACTTTGTGGACACGCAAGTCAATGACAATTTATGAAGGGTTACTTAAACGAGAAGAACTTTGAAAATGACACAACATTCTCTTTCACTGTCTCTTCTGACAAGGAACCAAAATACATGTAACAAAAAGATTTCACAAATTACCTTTCGGGTTACTGTAATATGCTGGGCGTTGTCCTCACTAACCATGTGCGATTTGATTTCTGAAGTCCCAAATTGTCACGAACCCAGCAAATACGCTCTGCCAAAGTGCCGTCCTGGAGGGTACCAGATGTTGTCCTTCAAGGGGTAGGGCCGACTTCGGTGCCGGCTGTTAGGGATGGAGCCTCGTCGGATGACTCTGTGTCCATAGGGGAGACTGGGGGTCTTTTGAGTTCAGGGTCTAGTCTGTAAATGAAAAAGAAAGCACACTTCCTTGTTAAATTTTTTAAATTCTAATAGAGTATCCTAAAAGAAAATTACAATGCTATTTTTGTAGATATGTTCGCTGCTCTCCATTTAATGCTATAACGCTATAACGCTGAAAGGAGTTTGTTTGAAACTTTAAATTAAAAACTTTAAATTTGAGTATGTTGATCACAGAATGTTTCTATCCAAATGGAATTACTCTTTAGTAAATATTGTGATTGAAATTTCTGAATCATGTATAATGCTTAACCTCACATTTTTTCACCAAATACTAGTGTTAACATTAAGTTTACTTTATGTTTCATTAATATTTTGGACTTTTCATGTCAAATAATTGTCCAGAAAGATTTTATTTAATTTGATTGTTATCTGAGAAGGGTCCTACTAAAAACCGACAACTGACGACAACTCACAACAACACGTTCTAAATGCACTGGAAACTCAAAAATAAAGTTAAAAATATGTTTATAAGGGACAGTGGCTTACATATTTTCAGTTTGTGAAAATGTGGTTATCGTGAGTTGTCGGTTTTTAATAGGACCGGGTCCTACTAAAAACCGACAACTGACGACAACTGACATGACTGACAACAACTGACGACAACTCACAACAAGTTGTCGTGAGTTGTCCTGAGTTGTCGTGAGTTGTCGTGAGTTGTCGTCAGTTTTTGGTTTTTAGTAGGACCGTCTGAGAATGGCCTAAAATGTAGGATATGATTGATGACAATGTTAATGGATGGCACTCATCTAAGTTTCATTCCATGTCGAGTTTCTTATTTCCCCTGCCAACTACAGCTATACAAAACGTTGTATACACCATCAACATTATGTTACATCACTCAAATCTGTGACTATGTTCCTTCATTTGTATCCGTGTACATGGTGACACGTCCGCAAGGTGCACTTGGTGCGAGTGAAGGTACGAGTTGATTACTATAGTGCAGGTACGAGTTGGCGAAGGTACGAGTTGGTCCCACACAAATTCATGCCTACTTTGACAACAACAAAATTCCTACACCAAAGATTGGTTTCTCACCAATAGGTTTAGGTCATAAAGACCTTACAAAAAAATAATTGGGGATTTATGAGGTCAACTTATAAAAAAAAGACCGTTTTTTTTAGTACCTACCTTTTCATAGTGCGTCACTACTCCTGCAGTTTTAGGAAAAAGCTGATGCGTCAGACTCACAGTAGACTTCAGCTAGTAGTGTTACAAACCACTGCTTACACGTATAGTGAAGGACTCAAACGTCCCAACATGCAAGTGGGGTTTGAAATGCGCTGGGACTCAAAAATCCCGGCGGTAAACAAAGGGTTAAACGGTGATCGTCTTTCACTTCACCGAATAATCCTAACGTAACGTTACAATGATACAATTCTGACATGTACGGACAAGTTGTGCACCGGGGCAAACCGCTGGTATGTAGGTTACCGAGAGGAAAAATCCAATAACGAAAACTACGTTCAGACATCGTTTTTTAATTAGACTCGCTTCAGCCCACCGTGATATTTGTGCGTGTACTATGTACAAAGACATATTGAGATTCACTAGCAATTAATGAAGTGACTTGGTCACACAGTGCATGTGTTTTGTACACAGATACAAAACGCGCTATAAATGATGTCATGATGACGTCACAAGACATTCTAGGCCAAAAGGCACATCTACAGTACCCCACAAATGTATAACTGAAAAAAGTTTGATGACCGGGTGTATACTTCTTGAGCTATGGTTATTAAAAGATTGCCTAATTAAATATTCACGCGACTATAACTAAGCTAATTAATTAATAATTTTAGTCTAATGACATTTAGAAACTAAGTCAAGGCATAAGCTTCCATATGGTATATGAGTTGACTCTTTCTGACAATGCTAAGAAGGCCATTTGCCGCGAAGAAAGTGCACGTGTTAAGGCAATGGGGTTTTGCCAGAAAGAAATAATAATAATAATAATAATAAAAAAATAAAAAATCTTGACAGAAACAATAGCTCTTCCGACCTACCAGGTCGGAACAGCTAATTACAAAGGGCTCTAAAATATACTGATAATCAAATGACAATACATGACATATTTGGATCCAAAAATAACATAACCTATATACTGCAATTTATTAAAGAGAGTTTAGGAAAATATTAAAATAATACATAGTTCTTCTATACACAAGCTATATTTTTTCAGAGGACTGGGTGATTTGGTGATTGGCTGGACAGGATGCCGCCTTATCATCGTCTGAAGTGTCGCGGCCCTGCAAATTCTACCTAGCGGAGCACGGGCTCTTAAACTGCAAGGGAAACGGACCGGCTTGCAGAAACACATGCGGCGCCCTATGTCTGGAGGATCACCAGCACCCAGCCCCTCAATTTTTCTAGATCATGCTGTAGTAACCTGGATTTGACTTTTTGGGTTTGGGTTAATCTCCTTTCATTTTTATTCTTTTTTTCTCATTTTGCTTTGTACCGGTCCATCAAGATTACTTCTAGTTTTTTTTTTTTTAGCTCCCAATAAAATAGAGAAGGAAAATTTTAAGCAGTCTCATTTCATTCGCATCTCTGCGCGCATGCGCTGTTCAATCCATACAGCAACTGGCACAAAGGGCACATAGATTGCCAGAAGTGCCATTAACAACAACAACAACAACAACATATACCCCCAAAAGAAGTGATTTCGGCCTCCCGAATATCCAATGGCCGAATCGCTATCTACCTAAACTCGAGGGAGGCAGTAATCAACGCCGTTCAGAGGCTTAGAATACGGTGACTCCTTTCTTGAGCTCACTCTCCTCGTTCGCCCCACAACTCGTCTCATACTATCTAATGTTTATCCTGAAATACCAAACTCGGTCCTTGTCAGCAACATTTCTTCTTTTTGTAAAGTAGTGTCACAAATTCGACCCAATCCCCTGGGATTTAAAAACAAAGAGTTAACCCACATTATGAGCTTCAGAAGACAGGTACAGGTTCTTTTTAATCCAAATATAACCCCTCCCGACCACATTAATTTCTCTTTTTGCAATGTCAATTATCGTGTCTTTCTATCTACGGAGTCAGTGCGGTGTTTTAATTGAGTTTGGACACATCAGCCGCTCCTGCAAAAAACACAAAAATTCCGATGAACATGACAAAAATGATGACACAACCTCCAACCCCCTAAACCCATCACCAATCTTCGTGCACAATAAGAAATCCGACCCTAAACATCCTCCCAAACGGTCGAAATCCAACCCGCCCGATCCTGCTGTCGCTACGACTGCGCGTCCCGCGTCTGGACGGCCGGACGCGGGCTCAAGCGAGCCCGCGTCCGATGCGCCTGGCTCGGCCGCCGCCCGATCTTCCATCGGGGGTGAGGTGCTGACCCGGGCGTCGTCTTCCTCCTCCGCTGGAAACTCCAAGGAGTCCTCAGCGGGGGCGGATGCGGGCGCGCCGAGTGGCAGCACAGATCGGGCCACCCCATCTCTCACACCTGGTGCTTCCCCTTCCCAACCCTCCACTCCAAATCCCACCAATAAACAATTCTCCGTATGGGGCTCGCCACCTGCACCCACGAGAACTTTTTCTGATGTTGTTTCAAAAGGAAAACTGACACCCCCAGCAACTTCTTCGGCCCCCTCCAAAGTTCGATTAATCACACTAAAATCACCATCCCCACCCAGAAAACTTGCAAGAGTGTCGAGCCCCATGGCAAGCAATTCCCCCTACCTCTCCCAAGCTCTAGATTCCCAGACTCCCCTTTCCCCTACTCCATCCTCCACCGTCATGGAACAAAACACCGACACTGACTCCATGTGGGGGGAAGATACTCAGACAGACGATGATCTCCTGGCTGAGCATCTTCCCATCTCCAAAGGCCCCCTCTCTGAAACTGAACTTATTAATTTCCTGTCTTCTGTAAAAGCTCGTAAAATACCTAAAACAATTGCCAGAAAATTCACTAACAATATCCCCGGTCTAGTAAAACAATTAAAACCCTTACGTAACAATCCCCTGCTCAAGAAAAACATGCAGCAGAGGATCCAGAAACTTGTAAAAACTCTAGATAAATAAAATTTGTCTCCTTTTCTGTCTTTCTATTCATTAGTGTAATTCTTTGTTTTTCATTATGTGTGCCAATAACTCTGCTTTGTTTGCCCTTATGATGGCACTGTCACTGCTCACCTTAAACACCGGAGGCTGTTCCGCTCCCACTCTGAACGCCTCCTTTCAAACTTATGTGGAAAAATTATTTCTAACCCGGATATTGTTCTTTTACAAGAAACGTACACTTTAAACGAAAAAAATCCTTGCTGGAATTTGTGGTCCCACACCCCTTTTTGCTCCCCGGGCCCTACTCGAGGCTCGGGAGACACTACTTTAATCAAAAATAATAATATTGATATTCTATCTTCTTGTGCCGTTTTTTATGGCTATATTTTGTACTCAAAAATTAACTTTGAAAACATCACTTATCACATTTATAATACTTTAATTCCGCAGAATGACCAAAATGCCATTCGTGCTATTATTTCCCTTCGGGACCACTGTTCTGGCTGCGGTGACGGTGTCGTCATAATTGGAGGTGACTTTAATTGTACCGATAACCCGGCCGCGTATTTTTTTTTTACACCGCAGCGACGGGTTTTGTGCAGTAAAAGTGCCAATTCCGGTCTTGAGAGAGAGACTACGAAACCTTAGGCGCGCGACGATAGAAAACTCCAAGCTGCAGTCGACCATGGCGCTCTGCAGTGGAACTCATGGAGCCATTCCCTCTCCGTTGATGGTAGGTTTTGCGTGTCGAAATTCCTTCGCGCGCATGCGTGCTGAATGGGTTCATAGTCTTGACACAAGGGCGAAATGCGCACAAACCCTCGC
>CM055818.1:39323991-39347371 GCA_029582265.1 Zoroaster sp. YZ-2022
GCTCACAAAATACTAAAGATCTATAACATGGTGCAAAAGACTGTGAAAATATCATTTGTGGTTCATGAGATATGATTTTTTGAAAATATTAAACTTTGATTTAGTGTAATTCGATATCTGATGATCTCACTATGACGTCACAATTTGACATAAAACTACATGTTAAGGTGTAACTATGTGTGAAGTTTTAAGGTTCTGCAACTATGTTTTGTCTCTGGATAATTCTTATTAAGAAGAAGAAGAAGAAGAAGAAGAAGAAGAAAAAAACCGAACAATATCAAGAGGTGTTTGGGCACCAAACCCAAACACCTAAAAACCGAACAATATCAAGAGGTGTTTGGGCACCAACCCAAACACCTAAAAAATAATTGTAAATGGCTGAAGGAGGGTTCGAAATGGATCCTTTTGATCAACAAGATGATTTTGATCAACAAGATGATGTTGATTATGATTATGATTATTATGAGACCTCTCAGTTACCGCAAACTGAAGAAGCCGAGACGTCTTTTGGTGGCGGGCTAACTGAAACTCAAATCAGTTTTTTGAAAATCTGTAGTAGATGATTTTTACAAATCAAACGATCGCGTGCCAATTTTTAAAGACTACAGTAAATTCGAGTACAAAGACTCAAAACTGTATTTTAAAAAACAAGATGGAACAAAAAAAGTCTTGTTAAGTCACAAAAAGGTGGAAATTTTTTATCATTATCTACTATAAATCAAAGGTACGGTTTATCATTTATAGAACGCGATCTAGGTATATTCGATTATGGGATAAAGGTAAAGGTAAAAGGCCACTTATCGTTCTCGATAAAACAACTCTTAAAGGCACTTCGCGTCGATCCTTACCAAAAGTTGCAGAAAATGTAGAAAAAGCCACCGATGAAATAATTTCAATCGTTGAAAACGACGAAGAATTACCAAACTTTGCCAAGAGTCGACCATTGCGAGAACTGAAGGCTCTCGATGAACTCTTGGAAACGACTCGCGGTGAACTATTAAATAATTTAGCTAAATTGAACGCGTACGACAAAGAAATCTGATGTTAAACAAAGAATTACCGAAAATGAGATAGGAGATGAAGAAGTAAAAGAAGAACTTGGTAAACAGCTGAAAACGTTACAAGAAGAAAGATTAGAAACATTAAAAGCTTACAATTTGCAAGATAACGATGCTCGTAGTCAAATCAATAGAATCAAAGAAACGGTTCATAAAATGCTTAATATAGACACCACGTTGACCGAAAAAAATTGAAACTTTATTTAGAGAACAAGGCGTCACGATTGTCAGTATATTAACGGCCATCGGTCTAGCGATTAGTACCACCGTCGCTGCGATATTAGCGGGCGTAAAACCGATTGTACCACCGCCCAAGCCTGCACCACCCAAGCCTGCACCGCCCACGCCTGCACCAACGCCAACGCCTGCACCGTACCACCCGCCCCAAGTAGCGGCGGTGTAAAAGAGTGGATACAAAAAACTTTAAAAAATCTATCGAATCTGCTAAAGAAACTCGGATTAAAAGCCATAGATTCTTTACCGGGTATTATCGGATCGGTATTGAGTTGGTTATTAACGACAATTTCAAAAGTGGTAACATGGGCTGCGGAACACGTGTGGCTAGCCTTGACCGGAGTCGGAGTTTTAGTTTTAACTTATTTACAAACTCATCGCTAGCCTTAATCCACCGAGTATCACAAAACCAAAATTTAAAGAATTTGTTCATCTCGTGAGTAGCGTCTTGGGTCACGAAAGATGATGATGATGCCGTAGGTGCGCTTTGCGCTATATCGTTATATGTCGGATGAGTATCTACCAAAGACGCGGTTGATGTAGTCGCTACCGTTGGTAAAGGTGGTTGATTGACAACAAGTGGCGAGCCGAGTTTAGTAAAATTATCGACGGCGCTACCGCTGCTCGCCGGTTGTTGAGTATCTATAGATGGTGGTTGTTGAATTTCGAGCGATGGCGGTGGTGGTGTAGGAACGGGCGTTGAATTCGTGTCTTGATTCGAACCGAGCGATAGACTCGACGACGCAATTAAAATATTATTGTTGTATCCCACGTACATACCTATACGCAAATTCATGTCGCTAGGCATTAAATATAAATGTTCACCGATAACAAAGTTTAATTGCGATCGAGCGTGTTGTAAAGAATCTTGATACCTCTGAATAGAAGATTGCAAATCTACCGGAGAATCGATCGAAGACTCGAGAATGTTTATGAATTCTCTTTTCGCGTCTAAACCGGCGCCCGGTACGAGAATTCCAGTTTTTGTTTGAGCTTGAGCTCCCAATATCGTGTAAACGTACGTTCTTAAAGAGTCGATGATTCGTTCTATACCAATATCCGTAAAACCCTGCGCTAATTCAGACTCGAGTAAAAATTAACCCAAGCCAACTCAGTTTGAGGAGATTGTTCGATATAACCGACTTTATTAAAAAGCGGATTTATTGGAATTTTATAGTGAAAACTTGGATTAAACCAGCGGCCATCGATAACAAGTTCGCTATCATCATAAAAGTTCATCACTAGCGCATCTTTATGATATTCGCCGTTTTTAAAACGAGTATTTATAAAGTTTTTACCGTGTACGGGAGTCCATACTTTTGCATTATTATCAAAAGAATAAGCCGTACCTAAACCCCACGAGTACTTGTCGACTTGTTGTACCCAACTTTGAGTAGATTCTGGCGAAACGTGAAATTCTATACATATTTTATTATACGCGTTGATGTCTATATTATTTGCAATAGCGTCCCAATTTGCGTTTGAAGATTCGGGACAGCTCATTTCTTTGAGCAATCGTCTAATTTGATAATAGACGTGAAATTTAAAAAAAACTACTAATCATCAAGTTCGAATGAAGTAAATGTTTATAACTCACTCCGCATCCCGTCGTACTACACCACGTTACAAAATTTATTTGATTTTGATAAAACTTGTTAGTATAGTATTTCCATTCGTTTCATATCACGGTGCTATCGACGTGAGGCAACTTGTAATTTACGAATGGATTAGAGAGTTCTACGTTAAAAAACTCATTTTCATTGATATAAATATTCATATTCGTCAAATCTCGAGAAGTAAAATTTTGAGCGGCATTAAAATTTCCAGATTGTGGATACCGTTTCGATAAATTACTTTTAAATGCTTGCGGAATCGACATTTTATAATAAACTACTATTATAAATTTAAAATATAAAAATGTATCATACGATCGAAATTAAATCAAGTCGACCAAATTAGATCATTTAATCGATAATCGCGACGGTAAACTCACCATTTCGTTAAAGAGCGTCAACCTTTGGGTCGGTTACTATAACGTGCGTAAAAAAGAAAGAATATGGCTTCGTACGCTAGTAGGCGGAGGGCAACAAGATGAAGATATCGTGTATTTCGATCCCGGACTTTATAATATAAAAGAAATTATCGACATTGTCTTAAAAAACGGAAATTGGCTCACATTCGTCGTCGATGAAACATCCGTCGAATCCTCGCTAAATATTATCGAGCGAGACAAAAGAATCAAATTTTCACCGGGATTAGCTAATTTACTCGGGTTTGAAAATGAATTTCTAGCCATGGGAGAGCATCGCGGAAAAATTGATTTGCAACCTTTGAAAATAATGTACATTCATTGCGCGCAAATATCTACGAGCGAAAATGTTTTCAACGGTAAACCTTGTAATATTTTTAACGTTTTTCCGTTACAGGATAAATCGTTGGGGGAAAGCGCGTTCATAGAATATTCTAATCCGTTACGAAAAAATCTCAAGACCGGCACTTTTAACGAATTGAGTTTTCAAATTAAAGATTCTGTCGGTAGAGACATAAATAATCACAGTATGCCGGTTATTTTAACCGTCGAAATTAAATTTAAAAAACTAATTATAAATGCCGAGTATTTTCGGTCCTAGTCGAAGAAGCGTGTACAATACTACTACTAACACACCGATCCAATACAATCTGTCTATATACGAACGTCACGGATACATCGAACCGAATGAATTTCAACAAACGATAACTTTAATAAATTTATTCGAAGAACTTAACATTAAACTCGGGTGGCAAGGTGCGCTCAAACTACACTTTTTTATGTTCGATAAATCACCGACGTACTGTTCATTTTTTTTTTAAATTTGTGAAAGTCGACGGTCTTTATTCGCGTTCGGCAACGCGCAATTTTGTAGCTGATGTAGCTCATATTCCTTCTCCCGCTCGAGAAAATAAATTTTCTTTCAACGACGAATCGCAGCATTTAGAATACGAAATTTGCTACAAAACAAAAGATAAAAGTTTTTGTACGGGGAAAGTTTTTCGGTGCCGTAAACACTAGAATCTGTTTCGATATAAACATAAAAAGTGCTAGTCTCGAAATTTAGAGGTTGCGTTTACGACAAATATTAAATGTAAATAAAATATAAAATATTATATAAATATGGAGAGTATTTATGGGCCTAGTCGTAAGAGCGACAGCGACGATTATAAAGGCACTGAAAAAATAATCCAATACGTCTATTTTTGAAACGTATTGGACACATTGAACCGAGTGAACTTTTACAAATTTTTTATTTAATTATTGACGAAGAACTAAACTTAAATATATTGGAGTGGTCATTTAAAAGAAATAACAATTGTTATTAATGGATTAACATTTTATTCAATATATGCTTTTAAAAAACTATGGGTGAAAATAATTTTTATTCTATTGTGGAAAGTGGACAAAGTGATAATTCTAGGAATTTTCTTGTTTTACCCTTAGAAGGTAACTTTATTTTTTCAGATGAACCGCAGCATTTAGAATATGAATTTTGCTACGTTTCAGAAAATACACAAAATAAAAAAGTCTTTGTACGAACAAAGTTTTTCGGCGCCGTTAACACGGGAATGTGTTACGATTTAAAAAATAAAAAGTTTTCCAATTGCCTTTTGACAAAATAATAATAAAATTTTAAATCTTTTATTATTAATAGAAATAATGAGCGCCTCTGCCGAAAACAACGAGAATTTATCCAACATTAGCGGGTTTACACCAACAGTTATAAATACTTTTAACAATGTCGAAGAGTTAAACGTAAATGCGTTTCGTTTACAAAAATCGACGACATCCAAAAAGAAATTTTGCAGAGAGAAAAGATCGCGAGAGATCGTATAAAAATACAATAAAATCATAAAACTTTATCTACTGTAGAAACTATAGCCGAATGCGGCGGTATAGGGCTGGAGCGATGGGAACTGCTAGTTTAGCTAGCGTCATAGCAGCGCCGGTCGGATTCGCCTCGAAGGAGTAGCTATTGGACTAGGCGGTATGGCAATGGCGATGAAATTCGCGAAATACAAACCAAATCAAAAATCAAAAAACATAACGAGATTAGAGTTTTAGCCGAAAGTAAACTTAACACTATCAACAGTCACGTTTCTGAAAGCGATCGAAGATTATCGTATAAGCCATAAGAAGAATTTCTTTTAATCAACAAGGAGCGAAAAAGCACCTGCGATGAAAGAAAATATTCGAACAAAATTTAAGCTCAAAGACGCTCCGCCAGATGTTAAAGCTATCGTCGAAAAAGAAAAAAAAGACCTTATAGAAAATTCTTTGAATTTAAAGTAAACTTTTCTATAGATAAATCTTACAACGATCAACCAGTTTTAATCGAAAGACCTCCTGCGTATAATTCAACTTTTTAATTCTATTTTATTTCTCATCTCTTTAATGACGAGATTAAAATTTCGTCTAGTTCTCCCTTCAACGCGGTTTAAAAAAATTATTTTTGATACATTACCGCATTTCGTACATATATTCGTCTTTGCTTTTGTACCATTTTTACATCTTCGACATGGAACCGGTATACTTTTCCCGTGTCGAATACGCCACTGATGTTGCGCTCAAAATACGTCACCGGTCACGCTGGGTATACAACACTTGTCCGTTTTACCTACTAAAAGCCATTCGCATGGAATAATCTGTTTTTTCAATAAATATTTTTCCATCCTCGTCTTATTATTATATTAATACATCTTTTTAAATCGTTTTTTCACTTTTTTAACTTCGTTTTTCAATATCTTTTTTATAACAACATCTCTCTACTACTTACCCAGCTCCACACATCCTCTCATGACGTCATTAACATCCTCAAATGATGACGTCATCATCCCTACAATCACCCACCCACAAAACCAAACTCCACCCCTAAAATGGGTAGTGAGCCCGAACCCCCATCTACCATACTACTGAAAATCATCCAACGACCCCATTACAACCATGATGTTGCATCATACGAGAGACAGTCGTCGCATGGCGCACGTTTATCTCCAAATGGAAGTTTAGTGCTATTTAAATAAGTCACCGGTATGACAGGTGTATATATACCGATAAGCACTTTTGGGAACAACTTTGGGAGTCATATTTTTGGAGTAATACTTTTGCTTATGTCTTCCCAGCGCGTTCTAAATGGGCAGCAAATGTTGGTGCGCTTTCATCTTTTTCAAGTTTTGGATCGAAATTTAAGTCTGAAGCTATATGTACATGTATACGTGATATGTATAGCCTACACTGATGTTTGGAAAGGCACTAACACAAACAACCTGGGCCTATCCACTGAATTATTTTGGCGTGAAAGAAAAAGTATTTTTAGTCATATGAAACGTATTGAAATGAGCCGTTGCGCTCGGATGACTTTCAAAAAGCATACTTAGTTTTCAAACTGCAACTAGACAGTGATTATTGATGTCTGGGGGTAACTTTGAGGATGGCTGGTTTTAATAGAATATTCCACCAAATGTACACTGGTGTATGACAAGAAACTATAAATCCCGATATTTTGAGATATCTGCAAACACATTCTTAGTATGGTTTATTTTTAAATAGGAACTATACATCTCAAATTACATCTAAATATTAAACAAATTTTGGATAAATAGATAATTAACTGTTGCAAACTGCTTACCAACCTAAAGGACCTGTAGTATAAATGCAAACTAGTAGTTATTCGTTTCGAACCTACAGCAGGTTCTTTCTCAAAGGGAAAATAGGATTGATAAATAATTAGTAGGGTGTTTAATTTGTTAGGGTGTTATTGAATATAAATTACGGGTAGTTTACTGTCTTAATACATGTACCACGAACAAAATAACACGCGGGCATGGATTCACTGTTTTCTTCCCTATGGTATTCATCTCAACATGCGTATGACTAGTAACCCTTACACTGCACACTCGTATATAAAACCCCCACACACACACACACACACAAACTTACATATGCGGATTGTGGGGTATTCCTTTGTTCGTTCTATTATCCCTTTTCTATAGAATTCTCCTGCGGGGTACCAGAATTTCTATAGATTCTCTGTTGTTCCATTGTGTTTGGTACCCCACAACGAATGGCGTGAACACACACACACACACACACACCCTCACATATGCACACACCCTACACACCGTCGCCCTGTGCAATGTCATTCTCGTCAAGAATTTGGCCACAAGTCATTTGTACCGGGAAGAACACCCTACCTCTGCCATGGACCGCCAAATCGACAGCAGTATTCCCGCGGTGAGCGCCGCAGGCCATCCTGCTCAGGACCATGGTAGGATTTAGCCAGCAACGTTGAATGTAAGAATCCATTTTCTATTCTGGATGATGAACTTGAATCTGACTCTGAACTGAATGCTATAACACTATGAACATCTCCTCCGTGAATGCACCGTGAAAGCTCGGTGAATTGCACTTTTTCCGTGAAAATGCATTTTCACGGCGAGTTCACGGTGCTTACGCCCCAGTGGTTTCGTTCACGGTGTTTTCACCGAGTATTCACCGAGTGTATGTCTCCTATTGTTATACAGTGGATTTAATCCTATTGCACTGACACAAAAGCAAGGCATGGTTTAGGCTTTTAGTAGTAATAACCTCTCCCATTGTGCGCTTATCTTGGATGAATGGATTAGTTTAGTCAAAACACACGCAACGTAAATAATACATGCCGAGTCTGTACATAGACGTGCATGCAGCGTGTGCGTCGGATATAATATAATTATAGCATTGACGCATTGATCGTCGATTCGTGTCGCTGTACCGTACACAAACGTGTATGTTATAAAAATGTACATTACGTGGCCAGGGCTAGGCTTCGCTTTTGGTGGTCGTCAACATGCTGTCAAAGGGTCGACTAGCAAATAAAAATAAAAAAAAGTGAACTGAATACTGCCACATCCAAATGCATAAAACTTGATGTTTTTTCGGGTTAACATTGTGTTTTTTATTTATTGTTTTAATTTGGTGACATAAACTGTAAGTGTTGCAATACTGTTTTTATGAGGCCAACATATCGTCCATGTACGTAATTCGCCGCACTCGTGAAATGACGCACTTACCGTTGGCTTAGCATTTCTCGGAAAATTTACAAAACTATGGCGTATTACTGGTTGCATAAACTTATCCAAGTCATGCTTGTTACAGAAATAAAATTATAGTGAAACAAATTATAAGTGTCTTGCTCAAGGACAATTGTCACGGCCAGGATTCGAACCCACATTCTGCTGCTAACACCAGAACTTGAGTCCGGTAATCTAGACCGCTCGGCCACGACACTTCACAAGAAAGAAGATGCAGGCCGTTTTATTTATTTTCCAAGATGGCCGCAAAAATTTAAATCCAAGAATGGTGCCAACTAGCTGTGGAGGTCGAAAAGTGGATCTGCTTTTCAGCTTTCTAAATATTGAAAAAGCAGATTGAACGTTGTTGCAAGTGCCTTTTTCCGCTTTTCTTTGTCTTTAAACAAGTTCAGCTTTCTGCCTTTTTGCTTTTCGGTTTGAAGACAAGCACGGTAAATTTTTGCTACTTTTCTGCTCGACGAAAAAGGCAGATTAGACGTTTTGTTACACAGTGGCACAAAAGTGGTTTGTCAACAAATTTGCTCATTATTTCTTAGCGGCTTCATGTACCGGTAGGTCATTGAAAATTCAAGACATGATTCGAACTTATGGTCCGATATCATGAGACAATTTTAGTGACGTTTAATAAAAGCGTTGTGATTTTTGGCAAGGATTTCTAAGAAAGAAATCTTTAACGATGAGACACAAGGAATGAATCTGAATCTGGTATACGCTGCATCGCGGTCGACCCCAGGCCGACGTGCGACGCGTTCGGCCGGGCATCTCTGTGGTTCACTGATCGATATTGGGCACCTCGTACTATGAGTTAAAGAGTCTCAAATTTGTCAACAAATTTGCTCATTATTTCTTAGCGGCTTCATGTATGTCATTGAAAATTCAAGACATGATTCGAACTTATGGTCCGATATCATGAGACAATTTTGGTGACGTTTAATAAAAGCGTTGTGATTTTTTGGCAAGGATTTCTAAGAAAGAAATCTTTAACGATGAGACACAAGGAATGAATATGAATCTGGTACACGCTGCACGCGGTCGACCCCAGGCCGACGTGCGACGCGTTCGGCCGGGCAATCTCTGTGGTTCACTGATCGATATTGGGCACCTCGTACTATGAGCAAAGAGTCTCAAATTTGTCAACAAATTTGCTCATTATTTCTTAGCGGCTTCATGTATGTTATTGAAAATTCAAGACATGATTCGAACTTATGGTCCGATATCATGAGACAGTTTTGGTGACGTTTAATAAAAGCGTTGTGATTTTTTGGCAAGGATTTCTTAAACATCTCTACAGTGGAAGTCAGTCGTACTTGTGCAAAGTGAAGTCTTAAATTTGTTAACAAATTTGCTCATTATTTCTTAGCGGCTTCATGTAGGTCATTGAAAATTCAAGACATGATTCTGAACTTATGGTCCGATATCATGCGAGACAATTTGGGTGACGTTTAATAAAAGCGTTGTGATTTTTGGCAAGGATTTCTAAGAAAGAATCTCTTAACGATGAGACACAAGGAATGAATCTGGTACACGCTGCATGCGGTCGACCCCAGGCCGACGTGCGACGCGTTCGGCTGGCAATCTCTGTGGTTCACTGATCGATATTGGGCACCTCGTACTATGAGCAAAGAGTCTCAAATTTGTCAACAAATTTGCTCATTATTTCTTAGCGGCTTCATGTATGTTATTGAAAATTCAAGACATGATTCGAACTTATGGTCCGATATCATGAGACAGTTTGGTGACGTTTAATAAAAGCGTTGTGATTTTTGGCAAGTTTTCTTAAACATCTCTAGTGGAAGTCAGTCGTACTTGTGCAAAGTGAAGTCTTAAATTTGTTAACAAATTTGCTCATTATTTCTTAGCGGCTTCATGTAGGTCATTGAAAATTCAAGACATGATTCGAACTTATGGTCCGATATCATGAGACAATTTTGGTGACGTTTAATAAAAGCGTTGTGATTTTTTGGCAAGGATTTCTAAGAAAGAAATCTTTAACGATGAGACACAAGGAATGAATCTGAATCTGGTACACGCTGCACGCGGTCGACCCCAGGCCGACGTGCGACGCGTTCGGCCGGGCAATCTCTGTGGTTCACGGATCGATTATTCATGATTATTATTTTATTGATGTAATCAACAATCAATGAGCATCGTCATTCGTCCGAGGTTTGATGTCCCTTTTTCTCATCTCATGTAACGAAAAACTCTAATTTTGATGGCACTATGTTTTGAGTAAGGATTAGTTTTATTATTGTAAGACTAAGATGTTGTAAAGCGACAGTTCCATGGAGAAGAACAAATTAAAGCCGTTTGTAATAATTCGATCTGTTATCAATGACAAGTGTAGGCACAACCGTCAAGGTATTAAAACTTCGTACATATAAATCATCAATATAAACTTTAAACACTATTTAGCGCATCGTTTTGATACGTGTGCATGACTAGGCCTAATTTATAAAAGCTTTATATTTAGGGTAACTTGTTGATGTTCAGTTTCCTGTTTATATTTACAAATACATAGGCCTATTGCCAAATAAATTATTTCAAGTGACAAGCCAAGTATCATTATTAATCCATTTGCTTTGAATAAAAACAATTCGATTCCTTGTAAAGCATAAAGTACATCATAGCACGGAAAAAGTAGAAACACATGAATCATGGAGGAAGGAACCCAAATAATGACACTTCGACGTTGGTAATGTTTACACGATCCTGGAAATAAATGAGGACTGCGTGTGGTGGTAATAAGCAAGTGTGTAATTGTTACGGGGTTCCCCGGCCCCGGCTGCGAGCACATGGTCGCGGCTGGTAATCGGCGGCGCGGCGTGCATGCATTTTGAACGTGCACTAGAGGTCACCGTGAATGATTGCAACAACGGTTTCGCGGGCGGCGGGCGCGCTCTCACACAAGTCACGGGTACGATACGTGAATAAAACGACGTTCGTTAATCGAGTCATATCGCAAAAACTATAAACCTCACCGGGTTCATAAACAATAACATAAATAAATTTGCAAACATACAAAACACGAGACCGACCTTCGGGCCAAAAGTCCTGCCGGGGTTAAAGAGGATTGTTGTAGCTGCCAGAATTGTGTTTTCTATGAGCCTTGGCAGCGAATTTAATCATTTCACAGTTACATTTATTGTTAACGGACATCGAAGGCCTACTGTATTTTCCTCTACTGCTAAAGAAAGCCAAACAAAAGCAATGGGGCCCCTGTATCGTTGCAAACGATCAGCGCACGCAAATTGCAATGCCGAAAATGTAACCTGCCCGTCAAGTCGTAGCAGAATTTTTCAAGCAACCTATAACCATGGAGCTGGAGGAAGAAAATACCAACAGTACCGTGATGTTTAGTGTGTTTACCTTCCATCCAAGAGGATTATCACGCACAAAAAGCGTCAACAATGGGCAAGAGGATAACTTCCTTTGATGTAGTTAATGAGCTGGCCTCAACTGAGCTTTCGAGGTTCACCGCGTTTTCACCCAGCTTTCACCGAGGACCAAACAAAAGATTTGTTTAACGGTGGTTTCACGGTGCATTCACGGTGCTCTCACACCGTGAAATGGGAACGAGCGCCGTGAAATTCACGGAAAAAGTGCAATTCACCGAGCTTTCACGGTGCATTCACGGAGGAGATGTTCATAGTGTAAATAGTACTCATCTAAATTGCTCTAATGATACAAATATTAATAATGTGCACGTAATTGTTAAGAGAAAGAGCAACAAACGCCATAGGCGTGGGGGGAGAAAAACTAACCGTGTCACTGTCAGAGCTAAGAAATATCATAGTATTAAAATTGCGTTTA
Organism: Zoroaster sp. YZ-2022; assembly: GCA_029582265.1. Classification (NCBI taxonomy): domain Eukaryota; kingdom Metazoa; phylum Echinodermata; class Asteroidea; order Forcipulatida; family Zoroasteridae; genus Zoroaster; species Zoroaster sp. YZ-2022. The sequence continues at coordinate 39,336,198 of CM055818.1, forward strand.
ACAATGTTAATAGGATAAGGCCAAAGTTCCACGAATTAGCCAAGTTGTTGAATGATGAAAGTATTGATGTATTTGGGGTTGCAGAGACTTTCTTAAAGGGTATTGATAGTATTGATGTTTATGGTTATAGATGGGTAGGCAAAAACAGGTCTAACAAGGGTGGTGGCGGTATAGGCCTCCTTCTTTCAAACTCGGTTAATGTTGTCGATGATGATTTATTTCATTCAGGCGCTGATAATTATGAAAGACTATGGGTTAAAGTTCGCATTGATAACGATCAACCATTACATATTGCTATTGCATATTTCCCGGTTGAGGGCTCTGACAATGACACTACTGAAGAAATGTACGGACAACTCTTGTCTGAAGTTATGCTTCTTGAGAACGAAGAGATTGACCCTCGTATCTTAATCATGGGCGACATGAATGCGAATTGGCCGGGAAATAAGCAATGGTGATCCTGTTTTGAATTCAAATGGTGTGCGGCTCCTTAATTTCTGTGATGATGCAAATTTATCAATCTTAAACCGTCACAGAAATTGCCACGGCAAAATTACTTGATTTAGAGGTAGTCTACAAAGTACTATCGATTACATGATATGTTCTAATAACCTTGTTAATTGTGTTCATGAATTGATTGTTGATGAAGACCGTAAATACGGCTTAGGGAGTGATCACAATGTTTTGTCTCTAACAATGCGCTTGCAAAATAATTCCCTGCCAAACAAAATGACAATGTTGTCAAAAGGATTTATTGGGATGTTAAGGAAGACCAAGATTTCACACTTTATTGTGATCGTTTGCGGATTAATCTCGACAATTGGGATATTGATTCTTTGACGATCCTGATACTCTGTGGGACTCTTGGAAAAACCACATCCTGGCGGCAGCGACTGTAGGATTAGGGGTAAAAGAGTCGAGGGTTAAGTACAATTCATGGTTTGATAATAGTATTGATGAGGGTATCAAGGGTCGTAGAAGTGCCGCTAGATTGCACAGACAATGGGCGCGGGGTGACAGATCTGACAAAGACTTAGGAGATTTACTTTGGCAAGATTATCAGGAAAAGCGTACTCGTGTAAAACAACTAATTAGGAATAAAGTCACTGAGATGCGGGTTAATAGATCCATTAATATCGCTAATAAGGGTGGACCATCGTGTAGGGATTTTTGGAAAGTTTTGAAGGGAAGCAGTAATAATCGCGATAACCCCAGTATTAATTGCATAAAACTCTAACTCTAACGAAATCATTTCTGATAAGGCAAAAATGAACCAGACGGTTCTTCAATACTGGCGTACTCTGGGTAAAATGCATTTAAATCTAAATGATGATGATAATGAGCGCACTCGGAGTTGTAGAGCTAAGAGTTTTGTTAACAATCTCAGAGGTAAGACAGACAGTGCTAATGAGGGTAGGGATAATAGTAATTGTATTTATGACGTTGATATTAACATGGATATTCTAATCAAAGCCTTGAAGGTAGCCAAAACAACAAATCTCCAGGTATTGATGGCATTACGAACGAGCTCTTAAAAAACGGGGTGAGTGTTTAAATCGGTCGCTTTTGGATATGTTTAGAAAGTTTATTTTGTTTGAAAAGATCCCTCGAGGAATGGAATCGCGGTATCATTGTACCCATATTTAAGAAAAGGTGACCGTAAGGATTTGAACAACTACAGGGGATTTCTGACCTCATGTGTTGCAAAAATATTTAACAGAATTATTGCAATGAATATCTCCGATTTCCTTGAAAGTACAAATGCTCTTTCGGAAGTTCAGGAGGGTTCCGTTCGTCTTATCGATGTGACGATCATATTTTACCCGAAAGCATAGCCGCGTGTCGTCTTGCAGAGGTAAAAACTTGTATGGCCTTCCTGGATTTCCGAAAAGCTTTTGACACAGTTTGGAGAGATGGTCTTCTTATGGCAGCGTGGAATACAGGGTTAAGGCGTGGGTAGAATTTTGAGATTAATCGATGCACTCTACGATAATGTCCAGGCTCGGGTTAAATTTGGGAATATTAATACGGAATTTTCGAAGTGACTGAAAGGGGTAAAACAGGGCTGTGTCCTGTCTCCGGTTTTATTTTCTATTTTTATCAACGAATTCACTAAATTACTCAAGGCTCATGATTTAGGGGTAAAAATTCACGATGTTTGTGTGGGAAGCCTCTTTTGGGCAGACGATGTTGTCTTACTGGCTAATGACGAGAATGAACTTAACAGTATGTTAAACCTAGCTGCCGATTTTGCAAATGAGTGGAGACTGAGTTTTAATGACGATAAGTCCAATGTCTTAATTACAGGTCAAAGGGTTAACAAAGACAAATTATGGAAACTTGGTGATAGATTGATTTCGGAAGTCGATTCTTATAAGTACTTGGGTGTTAATATATCTCGCAATCTATCGGATCATGCACATATTGATGAAGTTGTTAAAAAAGGGAGTAGACTGATTGCTTACATAAAGTCTATTATCGCCAACTTTGACGACTATAATCGCGTTTATTATGGGGATATGCTATGGAGGACGATTGCGCTACCGTCGATCAATTATGCATGTGCTGTGTGGTCCTGTAGCCAGTCAGATCTTGACAGAATTGAAAACTTGCAATCGCAAATGGCGCGACATATTCTGAAGGCTCCACGCAATACGCCGCGTGTTGCACTCTACGGCGATCTCGGCTGGTCGCCTCTTTCCACATTTCATAATATCGCGAGGGCGAAATACCTCTCTAGAGTTATTAATATGGAAATGCATCGCTGGCCCAAGCTCCTCTTACTTATTATGCTTAGCCTTGGCTGCGAATTTAATCAGTTGCGCTTCAAATTTTTAAATAGCGCTCAAAATATCCTTACCAGCTGCGACTTGAATACAATTTTTGACTGTGCGAAAACTGGGGAGCCCCTTTTCGATCCGCACTTGGCTAAATCGATTAAGCGCGTATTTATGGATATTTCAGATAATGATTGGTTGGAAGAAGCTTGCTCCAAATCTTCACTAACTGATTATGTAACCATCAAAGATCGCCCATGTTTAGAAAGTTATCTTTTGGATAAAACTGACTTCCATGGCGTCAGTCTCAAATTTAAACCTGGCTCCAACACTCTTCCACTCAATCGCAGAATTAGAAATTGGACGGCAGATAATGACGGTACATGCAACCTATGTAACTCAGGTATTGAAGATGTTAGACACTTCTTGTTTACATGTCATGCTCTTAATAATATTAGATCCGAAGAATATACAAAGTTAGAAAACTATCTTATGTCAAATGAATATTATGATATATGGGAGCTTTTTATATCCGGCAGCTTAGATGTTAAATACCATCTCACACTTGGGAGCACCTCAAGTATATTCTGTAATATAGAAAATGCCGATATAATTTATTCATTATTTGATACTTTCTGTAAATCATATGTTAAGCGTGCGTGTAAATTGAGATCCGATATTATTCGGACTACAATGTAAATAATCTCTTCTTGCATACTTCGTTGCTGTAATTTTGTTTATATATGTTTTATATTTGTACTATATTTTCTAGAACTCATTTTAAATCAACTTGGGATCCAATGGTCATTGATAGCTATATGATTGATGGTACACCCTCTGATTTGGTGTCGCGCGTGCATCCCTTGTTCTGGACAACACCTACGACGTCAAAACTGAGAGTGTATCATCACACATTTTTGTATCTTGTAAATTTGCTTTTAATGTGTTTTGTATTATTTATGTGTATGTGTGTCGGACGCACCGCCTTTTGGCCGAGTGCCACTGTTGTAAAAGTGTAAGTCCAAATAAATAAATAAATAAATATGCCGGATTGTGGGGTATTCCTTTGTTCGTTCTATTATCCCTTTTCTATAGAATTCTCCTGTGGGGTACCAGAATTTCTATAGATTCTCTGTGGGGTACCATTGTTCCATTGTGTTTGGTACCCCACAACGAATGGCGTGTAAGAACACACACACGCACATGCATTGTATTACAGTGACCTCATGCTGTGTTGGCTACCGAGCGAGATTCAAACTAATTCGTCTTCTCTGTGGCATAAACAAACCTTGGGTGAAGGTGTTAATTAAAGGGCGATTAACTTGCTTAACTTTTTGTGTACAAACCCCACTCCTAGGGGGTTGTCGTATACAATGTAATAGAGGACAATCGTTCTGAATGAGGATCGACTCCAAAAAGACCTCAGTCGAGACCTCCAACAATGGTAGTAGCGTCCTCAGAATGCTCAGGTAAAAGCATTCTTGGCTTCGCCACTCGCGGGCGTGGTCTGTTTTCTGGCGTTGTGACCTGGGTTGCCACACGCGCCTTGACTAAAGCTATTAATGCAGCTAGGCCTACTATAATGACTTGTGACGATTTTTGTAATTGGTACAATGATTCTAGGGCGCGCCTTATGCAAATTAAAATGACGTTTCTATGATGTTTATGACCTCTTAAAATCGTTTTGAACCGCAAGCTGCATGTGTGTGTTTTATTTTACGACAATCCCCGCTACTCGTAAAAGTTAAACGGTTTTGGGTTGAATTTTACACCCTTTGTGAACATAGGCCACATAGTATAGTATAATGTCTGGAGTTCTCGATAATGCGATTTTGTCAACATTCTTACTCAACCATGGTTCAACAATTGGCAAGCGAGCTGTATCTAGAATGACCCCAAACAAAAGTACATAATAGGCCTACAAGCCTGTAAGTGCAATCAGGCTCTCTTTGTTCAATTCGAAAAGTCAATCTACGCAAGCTAATCTCTACAATAATGAGCAAGTGGTATGTGGGTGATGACTGGCTGAACTGATGCGAGCGTTTCATTGCTAGTGGCATTTTGTTATCTGTCGCGTATTCGCTGACGCCGATTCGTTGAATCCATTCCACTGGTGGCTTTTCTGCGGCGTCAACGTCGGGTTTATACAGGATACTAGGAGTTAAATACTTGGATCTTGTTGGAACACATTGGAGTCAATCTGTGGCGTTTCAGTTAGCGAAAATGGAAAGTGGAAAGTCAATTCGACAGCTGATGAGTTTGGATATTGAGGAGGTATATGTACATGTGAAAGGGTAAGAACAAATCACATCAAAGGCAGAGTAATATTTATATTCATATTTATGCTAAATCGGCGGAACGTATCTGTAAATGAGGAGTTTAACGTGGAGTGTGGTACCAACTGCGAGGTATATTCCATGCTTATCAGCCCTGTGAATTGCCAATTTCGTTGACCTTAATCAAACATCGTATAACGATCCGTATGCCAGTGTTATGCATTGTAAGCAGTCATGATTTTTGCACTCTTGTTATGTTCGACATGTTGTCCAATATTAAACTGAATAAAAGTTTCTCGCGCCGTCTTTACCGCAGGTTAATGACTGGTTTTGGGCGTGGTCTTTGGCGATTATAAATCCGTCATCGCCCAGTTATAAATGCCCGTGTTAATTTCGTTTTCAAAATGTACACAAATTGTAATTTTTGTTGAAGAAATCCAGTAGAAATAGGCAAATTCACGTTTTGGGAATACACGAAACAACATGAGTCAGGCACGTGATGCAAAACAATCTTCTTCACCTGATTGGTTCAAATGCACGTCGCGCGTTGCTGAATAGAACAGAAGGCGAGCAGCTGGCATATATACGAGCCTCAAAGCGTGACGTCAGATCTTCAGGCTAATATATTGACACCTATAAACCCACTGTTTTAGGCCAAAAAGTATCCGGTTTCTGGTCATCGGCTTCAAAATCGGTAGGGTGACGCGCTTCCCCCCCCCCCTTTTTTTTTTTTTTTTGCCAACAGGGAAATACGTGGTACATTGTATACGCGGGGACCATATTTCCTATATACAAAGTATGATGGCTAAGAGAGGCCTCACAAATCGGGCAAATGTTCCTACCCCTATGTGAAAAAGTCGTTTAAAGCATGGCAGAATTCCAATCGATCAAGCAATATTGGCTGCAATTGGACATCGTTTCATAGCAAAAAAAACAATTTAAAATCCCAACGCACGGGTCTGAGGCGACGCGCACGGAGACCAGAAATCAGAGACATTTTTGGCCTTATACACAATGAATGGAAACTCAGGACACCACTGTTATTATATTTTTGAAGGGCGTCTTTGGACGTCTCAAGCTCGGTGATTCTCTCACTGTTAAATTGAATGGAGGCCGCAAGTTTAATTTCTAGCTGCCGCTGACCGTCCACAATTTTTGAGAGGGTAGACCGGACGAAGGTTGGTTTTGCCAACAATCCTCCTCGGGTTGCTCGTCCCTTGGCGTTGTAAGATCCTTGTTCACGGTGGTTGCCGAGTGGCCTGTCTTTTTCCCCCTCGTTGTTTGGGAGGCATAGTCGTATTCGGTGGTACACTTTCTTGCTTGGGTGATTTCTTAAAGCACGGAGCAATGTGAGGGATCGTCCTTCTCTCATGGCGTCATTGGTGGAAGTGACTCCTTTTGGGTGCACATTTATATCTCGATTGATGCAGCTTTTTGCCCATCTTTTACAACCTTGGGTTGGGCACGGGTGTTTTCTTCTTTACTTACTTTCATTTTTAATATTTTACTTCGGGAGTACGAGGAGGGCTTCTAACACCATTCTCCTTATCATCTTTCGTATTCTTAGGAAGCCTTTTTTGGCTGGATTTATTGGATTTTGGGGGGTTTTGTGGATTTTTCTTTGATCTTTGTTCTTAAAGCCGTCTGGGTAGTTTCCCTTTATGGCGGAGTGGGGGCTCTTTTGGGTGCGGTTTGGGTTGTAGGCTTGGGATTGTTACATGCAAAACCCCGGGATAGTGTGCTTTACTATTATCATGGTTATTAAAATCTCTGGTTCCCAATACATAAAGTATTTAGATAATATATCTTGTTCATTCATCGAAAAGTATTTAATGCGTTTGCTTATAAAAAAGTGTTCCTTTTTAACCCCCTCTTGTCTATAGGTAAATATGTCTCATAGTAATCTCTCTATAGCCTCGATGAACTGCCGAGTTTTGGGCCATTTGGCCAAACGAAGTGATGTTTTTCATTTCCTTAAATCGAAAATATTCCATTTATTGTTTGCAGGATGTTTATTTTGATAGGGACATGAAAGACATTGTCAAGAATTAATAGGGATTAGAATGTTACTTTCGTTCCCCCTTTAACTAAATAGAACAGCAGGCGAGCAGCTGGCATATATACGCTGCTCTGATTTGGATAAGCCATGTCTTTACCATCCGTTAATACACCCCACGTGAATACGTTTTGTCCAGTCATATTTTGTATTTGCTGGGAAAGGATTTAAACTCATCAGAAAGTGTTCAAGGTTAAGCTCTTGATTCAGCAGACATATTTTAGAGATAATTTAGGTTTTACCACCCCCATTAAAACTTATTTTTTATTCCACGCTAGCCAAGTATAAATAGGGCATAAAGCTGCCCTGCAAAAACCGGGATGTGAAAATAATACCATTGGTGTTAAAATAACACCAGCGTTGTAGCTGAATATGGGCATAACAGGTTTGGCTAGTTTTAACACCACAATTTTTGTGGATAGGAAACCACTGCTCGATACTCATAATAACATCATTATACAGGCCTAGGTCATCCCCTTCATGACTAATTTTCTATAATATACCGGAGGGTACGCAGCGGTATGAAATATCACTTGAAATCTTTCTAAATGAGGTTAAATAATTTTAATAAAATTTGAAGAAACAATTATAATTACCCTAAGTAAGACTAATTGCGGTGACACCATGTGGAATCTCAATTGAGTAGTAATTAGTTCTGAAAAGAACTGGGGGTACAACTCGACGTTTCGATCAGTATGCTCTGATCGTCCTCAGGAGAATGCCGGACTCTGGAAAATGCTGCTGCTTAAGTAGGCTGCTGGAGGATCATCCCATGAATGGATGCTGGAGGATTAGTTCGTTGAGGCGCGCAGGCGGGAAACTGTGAGACTATGAGACTAGGATCCTAGGGGTTGGGGAGAGGAGGTGTGCTCACTGAACTGAATCAGTTGTTAAGAAGCACAGGGGAGGAGGGTGGTTGACTTAGGATATAGGGGATCCCTCAGTCTGGTGGGTTATGGACTTTGGATATAGAAGATCCTTCAGTCTGTAGTATAGGTCGCCAAATGTCGCTGATGAAGAAACCGATGTCCTGTGGCACAGTGTCGTGTTTCTGGACGATCTCGATGGCCTCTCTGATGCGTCTGGGGTGCCATGCGTCGATGGGTGTGATGAGTTGGGCTGCCTGCCAGTCGATTTGGTGGTCCTGATGTGCGAGTGCTTGACGATGGCGGACTTCTCGAAATCTCCTCTGCGGCCGTGTGCTCGGTGTTCCTTCAATCTGATGGGGAGGTTGCGTTTCGTTTCGCCGATGTACACCTTACCGCACTCACAGGGGATCCGGTAGACTCCCGCTCTGTTGTTTGGGTCCGGTTTGTCCTTGTGGGTATGTAGAAGTCCTTGAGTTTGCTGGGGGCTGAGTGGAACACATCGATGCCTGCTTGTCGGAGGATGCGTTGTAGTTTGTGAGACGTCGAACCTAGATAGGGAGACAAGCAGCAGAGGGTTAGATCACTTACCTTGCTTTTGGAGTTTGGAACCGGCTTCGCTGTGCTGATCTTGTTGTGATTGTAACCGTTGCGTTTGAGGGTAGTTCGGATGTGCTGTAGTTCCTTGGGAAGGCTGTCCTTGTCACAAATGTTGTAGGCGCGTTGTACGAGCGTACGGTTGACCGATGACTTGATGCTTGGATGATGGAAGGAGCGCTGGTTCAGGTACCGATCTGTGTGCGTGGGCTTTCTGTAGACGTTGTGGTGTAGGGAGCCGTCTGGGTTTCTGGAAATGCCAACATCAAGGAACGCGATCTTGTCATCTTCTTCCGTTTCCATGGTGAACTTGATGCTCGGGTGTTGCTGGTTTAGATGTTGTAGAAAATCCTGGAGTGTGTCTCTGCCGTGTGGCCAAACCACAAAGGTGTCATCCACATATCGGAGCCACAGCTTGGGTTGGAGGTCGGCGGTGTTGAAGGAAGAGTTTTCAAACTCTTCCATGAAAATATCAGCAAGGACCGGGGATAAAGGATAATTACCCTATTTAATTTCGACTTAAGGAGATGAGTTGATATGAACACTCTGGATGCAATTTTTGTAATACTTGTTTCTGATGCATTTTTAAATACTTATTCTCCGATAACGACACAATGAAACTTTGGTTAAAACTTTGGTTGGTTTATATAAACGGCTCCAGCAGCGTACCTATAGGTTTGGTCCAGTAGGGGACACATTGTGGGGCACCAAGATTGTCTGGGGCACCAAGTGGTTGAGGTATGATCTTTTATAGGCAGGCCCTTATGTTTTTTTCTTATGGACTGCAAATACGTACACCTCAAATATTTAACTTTTTCTGAATTCGCTGAATTAATATATTCATTTTTATTCGCAGTTTGACACTTCTTTCTGGTTTTATCCTCCAGACACAACGCAGTCCGGAAACGGCAGATAGCTTTCTGTTTGTTGCTGATTCTAGCTTCCGTTACTCTTGGATTACTCTTTTACTTCAAAGAAAGCGACCCACAACAACAGGCCACCGATCGCCCAACAGCGTCACCAATAACCCCGAGTGGGCAATATCAGTACGCAAAGGCCACTGTGGCTGCAGATGCCGGAGAATGCTCAGAAATTGGAAGGTACAAAATAGTCATAGCATAAATTGAAACGGCCTTTGAAATGCTATTTCATGAATATATTCTAATGCAGCAAAATGCATGCCTCTGGACAGTTTAAACCAGTGGGACGTGACCGTGAAGATTGAGTATACTGTATAATTTATTTTTTAAATGCATGTTAATTCTTAATAAATGAGGGCGCTATTTAGTGAGTACACAACATGAACTCAGTGAGAAAGCAGCACTGAAAGTGCAAAGACAAAAAGGTCAAATGTTAAACAAAATGTTCAATACTCAAATTAGATTTTTGTTGGCACCAAAAGCTCACTGAGATCTGTATAGCCTATGTGTTTGAAAAAGGAATGGTCTTACCGTAAGGGTCCATATCTCAGTTTACCGTTTACAAGGTATATACGAACTGAATCATCTGAGCATCTTTCCAATATGATTGGCAATTCTCTTTATTCCTTTTCTAATATTTACTCTTTAATGTAGGGATATTCTGAAGAAAGGTGGTTCTGCTACTGACGGGGCTATTGCGGCACTTTTATGTGTTGGTGTACATAACGCACACAGCGCGGGCATTGGGGGCGGATTCTTCATGTTACACTACAATTTCAAGACAGGAACCACAGACACGTTTGATGCAAGGGAAGTGGCTCCAATGGCTGCTACAGAAGACATGTACGCTTCTGAAGCTGAAGATGCATCCCTCTTTGGTAACTATAGATATTATTAATTATCTTTCTGCACTCTAAAAAAAACCCAGTCCGATTTGACCCGGAAATGGGTCCTATGGGGCCAGACCCATTTCTGGGTCAGACTGCAGACTGTTCCGGAGTCAAATGTGGTTTTCTGACTGGGATTCCGGGCCGGGTAATTCTGACCCAAATTCTGGGTCAGTCTGATCTGGACTTTGGTCTGACCCAAAAATGGGTTTGCTTTTTTGGTCCCCCGGAACCCTTTTCCAAGTCAAATGTGACCCAGACGTTTTAAAGTGTGGTAATGAAACCAAGGAATCCTCAATTGCATTGTAGTTCGTTAGCATAACAAAACTGTGATGCACAGTTTGAGATCTGGGAGGAAAACCCCAGATAAAATATATTATTTTCTGAGAAAACCCAGGTAATCAATTCCGGAATGAAAACTCTAGTACTTCAGTTACTATACCTGTCCCCTGATCATTGGGTTATATTAGATAATGTGCATAAAAACGAGTCGTCATCTATACCACACTGGGCATGTTATGCATATTATAATGGGCGTAATTTCCTGTTAGTTTATGAATGGCAAATATAACTCGTTTGTTCATCCGAAGCAACACTGAGAACTCGTCAATCCCACCAGCCCACGTAATAACATGCCACATAATTAATTTATATTGCAAAGTTTGTCCGAGATAGCAACAGCTGTCATGAATGACAGGCATGATTGTGTTATAGGCTGGGACCAAGCTAAGTCGTAAACGATAATGTCAAATTTATATTTTCCCCGTTTCCCGGGGCTTTTTGAACTATATGGTT